>CM040439.1:15463718-15493718 GCA_022702705.1 Papilionanthe hookeriana x Papilionanthe teres | reverse complement strand
GCTGCACGAATTTCTTGGGAAACAAAGTCATAGGCACGTAGGTTCAGAGCGAGACCAACTACCCCAATAGCACTCATCCATAAACCGGTTACTGGCACAAATAGCATAAAGAAATGTAACCAACGTTTATTGGAAAAAGCAACCCCAAAGATTTGGGACCAAAAACGGTTAGCAGTGACCATTGAATAAGTCTCTTCAGCTTGAGTTGGGTTAAAAGCACGGAATGTATTTGCACCATCGCCATCTTCGAATAAGGTATTTTCTACGGTGGCGCCATGAATAGCACATAGCAGAGCAGCGCCTAAGACTCCAGCAACTCCCATCATATGAAATGGGTTTAACGTCCAATTATGAAACCCTTGGAAGAAAAGGATGAATCGAAATATAGCTGCTACACCAAAACTGGGTGCAAAAAACCAACCAGATTGACCCAGTGGATAAATCAGGAATACAGAAACAAAAACAGCAATTGGAGCAGAAAATGCAATTGCATTATAAGGTCGCAATTGAACAGAACGGGCAAGTTCAAATTGACGTAACATGAAACCTATTAGACCAAAAGCACCGTGGAGAGCGACAAAAGTCCACAGACCACCTAATTGACACCAGCGAGTAAAATCTCCTTGTGCTTCAGGACCCCATAGTAGCAACAAAGAATGTGCTAAACTATTTGCAGGAGTAGAAACCGCAGCCGTTAAGAAATTACAACCTTCCAAATAGGAACTAGCCAATCCATGGGTATACCATGAAGTTACAAAAGTTGTACCTGTGAACCAACCCCCTAAAGTGAAATAAGCACAAGGAAAGAGCAATAGGCCGGACCAGCCTACAAAAACGAAACGGTCCCTCCGTAACCAATCATCCATAATATCAAATAAATCATTTTCTTCTTTGATAAATCTACCAAAGGCTATAGTCATAGTGATCCTCCTATTCAACTACTTCAACCATTTCCGAACACTTCATCTCATTTCCAAGGCATGTGGTAGTTCTATTATCTATGAACGATTTTTCGTTCAATGCCCTTTTCCAATGGGTTCGAAGATCCAAATTATTTTATTCTTTTCTCTTTTCTATTTTTATTTTTTATAAGTAATAGTATAATAGATAATAAAGTAGACTAAATATAGACTAAATAATAAAGTAGACTAATCGAGTCGAACTCATAAACTAGGCTGGTTTGGTTTGAGGTCCAATAGAAAAGAAAAATAATATAACCATTAGAACCCTTAATTATCCACAGATTCCCGATTTTTCCCTGTCCTTAAAATTGAATATTAAATAATGGTAGACTAGAAATGAAAACCCCTTATTCTTGATTCTCGCATTTATTCTCTATTCCATCGGATCGGTGTAACAACAAAACAATATCTGATTCGAAATCAAGGAAAGATATTCAAAATCCATATTTGAAAGAGATTTTTCTTTTTTATGTAGTGGAAAGGAAAAGAATAGCGATTTAGTTCTATGGAGCATCCAAGTAATAAGAAGATGAAATCAAAAACAAATTTTTGACTTGTGTGATCCAATGGTATAAGGAAAGAAAAAAATTCACTTCTACAATTGAATCTATATCGAATTTAAATATCGAGTAGCTGATATAGTAATGATTCCACGGGTCAGGTCCACTTACTTTTTATTGATTTCCAATTTTAAGGTGGTTTTTATAGGAACAATGGCGAAGTGGGAATATTTTGGTTTGGCGATTCATAATAGGGGTTGGTTTGGATATTTATGTCTCAGGACAAAAAAATGGAATAATGAGATATGAAGAGGATGACTATGTCATTACGGGGAAGACTCCTCCTAATCAGAACTAATTCTAATCATAATGGTGGTCGTTCTCTCTTTTTTTTTAGAAAGATCAAAAAGATTTCTATTCCCCGCTGAAAAACGAAGACTCAGATTTGAGTTTAGTTGAAAAAGCCCTTTATCGGATTTGAACCAATGACTTACGCCTTACCATGGCGTTACTCTACCACTGAGTTAAAAGGGCCTTTTTTTTCATTCATGAATTAGGCATCTTCATCTTCTATTATGAGTCTATTACATATATATCATAATGGAACAATCAGTTTGATTTCTATAGGAAGTGGATCAGATTCCTATTTTGATAAAAAAGAAAAAAATGCATTGAATTGTTTCAAGGTCAACCCTACTTGCTTTGTTGACTTTTCCATCAGAAAAAGATTCACTTGACTTATATAACTTATATAACTTATATATATATATATATACTATAAGACTAGTACTATTTAAATAAGACTAGTACTATTTAAAAGACTAGTACTATTTAAAAGACTAGTACTATTTAAGACTCTTTATATATTTCTATATATTTCTAATTTATAGACTAAACTTTTTCTACTTTGACTTTTACTAGTAGTAAAAGTAATAATTCTGTAAAGCCATGAGAGGAATGGAATCACTTTGGTTGATCCATGAAGCCATGTTAAGCCTATATAAGCCATGAGAGGACTCATTTGAGGCATTCACTATGTTGTTCCTAACCCTCTTAGCCAGGGGCTTAGGGGTTAAGGTCCATCCATATGAATCACCTAAATGAGTCAAGGAGTCAAGTTGGGTATGGGAGTGGTTTTAGGATTTGGATTGTGTTTGTGGGAGTGTAGAGTATGAGTGTAGTGAGTGTGTAAGTCAACCTTCACCAGACCAAGCTACCCAAGGTGGTCCTAAGGCCAAAGAGTCCTATGGGGAACTCATCCTTTAAACCTCCACTTTTGATTTCAACCCTCTAGGTGATTAGGGGTCTACAATCAAGCTTGTGGGGTTTGCAGGGAGGCAAGAAGTGGTTCAAATTTCTAAGGGATGGGTCCTAATTCTAGTCCTCTAAGATAGTCAAAGGAAAAGCCTAAGGCTAGATCCTAAGCACTAAAGAGGGAAGAGAAGACCTCATCAAAAATGAGGTCAACATTTCCACCTTCTCATTTTCTGTTTCAACTTCTTTTTGCACTCTAGTTTTCAATTCTTATCCAGTCCTTAATTGAATAGCCTTAAGTTGTTCCTTGTTTTGATCTTTTGGGTTGATCTCAACATTACTTGGAAGTGTTCCATAAGGTCTATTATTAAGTGCAGTGAAAATATGTCCCAATTGATTTTCAATATTTTTCATAGCAACACCTTGAGCTTGTAGTTGATTTCCTATATTCAGAATCATTTCTTCAGTAGACAACTTTTTATCCTTAAATTGCGGGTAACTATTAAATCCAGGAGGATAAGATGGTCTAAAATTGATATTTTCTTGATTGTTTGAATTTCCAATTGGATTTATAGAACTATTAGCCCAATGTGGGTTAACATTAGCATTACTATTATTCCAATTGAAGTTTGGGTGATTCTTCCAACCAGGATTATAATAATTTGAATAAGGATTGTTAGGTCTATTAATAGCATTTAAAGTCTCATAAGGTGTTTGAGATTCTGTTATCTGTCCAAATGAATTTTCCTCCATCACTTGAGGTGGTTGAGAATAATACATTCAATATTGATCTATTTTCTTAGAAAGGGCTGCAATTTGAGAAACTACCATAATCATCATATATGAATCATGAACACTAGCTACTCTCTTAGGATATACCAGTTCAGAGGGTCATTGAAAATTATTAGTAGCCATTTCTTCAATTAATGTGTATGCTTCATCAAAAGGTTTTGCCATTAACGATCCACCAGCAGTAACATCTATAACAGATCTCAATGATCCCACTAATCCATTATAAAATGTTTGAATTATTAACCAATCTGGTAAAGCATGATGTGGGTACTTCCTAAGAAGATCTTTAAATCTCTCCCAAGCTTCATATATTGACTCTCCTTCAAACTGACAAAAAGATGTAATATCATTTCTTAGTTTAGCAGTCTTTGATGGAGGGAAATATTTTGATAGAAACTTCTGAGATAATTCTCCCCAAGTTCTACTAGATCCAGGTGCTAACGAGTTTAACCACGCCTTAGCTTTATCCCTTAATGAGAAAGGAAAAAGTTTAAGTCTGACAGCATCGCTAGACACTCCGTCATATTTAAAAGTAGCACACAGTTCTAGAAAACTAGCGAGATGTAAATTTGGATCCTCATTAGGTGTTCCTCCAAATTGATTATTTTGTACCATTTGGATAATAGCAGGTTTAAGTTCAAATGAATTAGCAGCAACATCAGGATTTTTAATAATTATGTGAATTTAATCTTCTGTTAGGTTAGCATAATCTCTTAAAGGTCCTGGAAAATTTCCAATATCATTTCTCTGATTATCTTGATTATTTGTCATTTCGTAAGGATTTTCAATTTGCTTTTGTTGTTTTCTAATTTTTCTGACAGTACGCTCTAACTCTGAATCGTAAGGCACTAAACTTATAGATCCACTACGACGCATATACAAGCACACAAATATTTTTTTTAAAAAAAATAACAAACACACAAATACACACTGTAAAGTAAAGGTTTTCTGTTACTATATTATTAATAAGTACCGTTTATACTTCCTTCCTTACTTACTTAGTTACTACATTACCTTCCTTACTTACTTAGTTACTCCATTACCTTCCCCAACAACGGCTCTAAAAACTTGACCACGACGGACTTATATATGCAAGAATGTATGAACTTAGATTTATATATGTTTAAAATGATTTTGTAAAGTCCGAGCACTCACCGCAAGTATATGTATCGTATCAAGTAATACAGGGCTCTAATGGAGTCCTGGTTATCGATCCCACAAGGAAGTACAAATTAGAAGAAAATGTTTCACAATATAAATAATATAGCACAGAAATCCGATACTCAAATTGCACTTAAAGTTTACTACTTACTTCTACTACCACTATGCAGAAAACTGTTATGTTTAATTAAACTAAAATTACTTCTAATAACTTTTAAAATATAATTAACTAGCAGACACACTAAACTATGTATTTGAAAAGTTTTTGATATATGAGAAAAATATCTTTCCTCTTGCAATGAGAATATGATGTGTGGATTGATATGGAACAATTATCTATTTTATTATGCCAAATAGGAGCATAGATGATTCTTTACCCTTAAAAGAGTACCCCCTCTTCTAAGCATGAAAAGAACATTGACATATCCTAACTTTAGTCACTAAATCTAAGGCTAGGCTGGGAGGATACCGGCTCTCACTTCGTAGCTCCCACTCACCCTTCACTCGAAGGCTAACCTTCGATGTTTAGTTACTAATCTTAGAACCAATTTGGGGTTTTCAGCCTGTCACCCTGACATCTCCACATTGAAGTCCATCGAAACATATTTCCCTATTTATTTACACTCAATTCCCATGAATTACGCAATTCATCCATGAAGTTTAAATGGATCTTTCATTATTGTTGTAGGACATTAAATCCTATCAGAATTAATGTTAAACAACATATTTTAACAATTCAATTGGCCAAACCAAAAAGTAAATTAAGTTCGAAATGAAAAACCATCACAATTTCTTCAATACATTAAAAGCACATCAAATCCACATCAATCTATCATCACATCTCTATCCAAGAAGAAAGACAAAGGAGACTACTCAGAATTCATGAAGAATATAGAATAAAACATGGATTTTATATATAAAAGTAAAGTCATACAAACCATAAAAGAAAATACAACTTATCTCTTTCTCTTCCCCAATGCAATTCCCTTGAAGCTCCTTTGAATCCTTTTCTCTCTTCTTTACAACACTTAATTCTCTCTTCAGAATGGAAAGGAAGAAGAAATCTCTTACTTTACTCCTTCTCCTTCACTCCTTAGAGAAGAATTCCTCTCAAAATCTCACTTCTACACACTCTTCTCCTAAACCCTAACACTTAACACACACATCAAGACCTTTACAAGACACAAGAGACACACCATTTTCGTCTAAAAATAGTTACTTATAAGTTAGAAACGAAATCCCAAGAGTTTCCATAGGCATCCCTTCAAAAAGTCGCCAAAACTCTTCAAATTTGAATTCCACCGACTTCGGGCACCGGCAGCGCCCCTATCGTCCCATTAAATACTGAAGTCTCTAGAAAATGGCGCCGGCGGCGCCAGAACCAGTTTTCCTCCATTTTGCTTCTTTTTGCTTCAAATTTTTTCCTTTTCGCTTCTTTTAGCTCCAACCACCTAAAATCATCATACCTACAACAAATCATCAAAAATACATTTCTTTAAAGTGAAATATCACTAAAAATGGGTAAAATTATATAGCAATAATCATATATATTTTTGGTGCATCAGCTTCAAAATCACATAATGCTCGCCCATTAAATTTTTCACCAATAGCACACGAGATAGTGAAACTACTAGGATCTTTAAGTTTTTTAAGAAGCATTCTTTGAATTATAGCACTACACTCTTCACTGGGTGCAACAGTCTCATGATCTAGTAACTTCCTCTTTTTGTTAAGTATATCCTTCATAAATTTAACATAATCAGGCATTTGTTCAGAAACTTCAACAAAAGAAATATTTATTGACAATTTTTTTCAACATGTCTAAGTATTTAGCAAATCTTTTTCCTTTATCTTGTTGCTTTAGTCTTTGAGGAAATGGTGGTGGAGGTTTTTAAACAGTAATTTTCATAGTTTTCAGAGGAAAATCAGGATATAAACTTCTGTTTTCTCCTTCAGTTTCTTCTTTTTCCTTTTTAACTACAGTTTCTTTTTGAACTCTTGTTTCCAATACTTTTTCACTTCTCAATTGAATTGTTTTAATTTGTTCTTTTCCTTGATCTTTAGGATTAACTTCAACATTGCTAGGTAAAGTTCCAACAGGTCTATTGCTTAGTGGAGTAGAAATTTGCCTCAATTGGTATTCTATGTTTTTAATAGCAGCTCCTTGACTTTGTAATTGATTACCCATATTCAAAACTAATTCTTCCCTAGATAACTTCTTCTCCTTAAATTGTGAATTATTATAAAAACCTAGTAGATTAGAAGGTCTATAACTAGAATTATTTTAAGATGGTGTTGTGCCAAATAGGAGCATACCTATTTTTTACCCTCTGGTCCATGCATAAAGAATAATGACTAATCCTATGCTTGGTTACTGAATCTGCGGCTAGGCTCAGAGGTTACCGGCTCTCACTTCGGAGCTCCCACATTCCCCTCTCCAGAGGGCTAACATTTACACTTCAGCACCCAAACGATAGGACCAAATTGAGGACTTTATCCTGTCACTCTAAAATCTCCAAATCTACGCCCGATGAATATTATTTCCCTATTTATTTACACCCTACTTCCAAGGATTTTGATCTCCCTGAATCTCTGATGTAATCTTTACTATAGTTGTAAACTCAATATGTTTTAACTATTCAATTGGCCATATTGAAAGTACATTAAGAATTAAGTAAAAGATTATCACAACTTCTTTAAATTTTTAGGGCACACTAGTTCAATTTATCATTTCACAAAAAATATCAAAACTAGGAGAAAGACAGAAAAACTACTCAGATTTCATGGAGAGGATACAGTAAAACTTGGATTTCATATATAAAAGTAAAGTTCTACAAACTAAAGTAAATAAACACAACTTATCTTAAATTCCTTCCCAAGAAAACTCTATGAAGTTCCTCTAAATCTCTTCCTTTCTTTACAGTACGCGAAATTCTCCTTCGAAACAGCAATGCAGAAGAAATCTCTCACTTCCCTTCCACTCTTACAATCCTTCGAAGAATTCCTCACTAATATATCTATTTGAACTCATGCCCCATGGAAAAAAGGTTAAGAATTTCGTGCCTATTAAACACTAATTTTGATGATACTGCACTTTAAAGAAGGGTATTTTTGGTGTTTTTCTGCAGGTATGAAGATTTAAAGACAAAAGAGCGAAAATATGCAAAATGGAGCGAATTTGGAGAAAAAAGGGCTAAAATATGTAAATTTGACCTAGGGTGCCGACGGCGAGGTTGACGTCCCCGACGAGGAGGTCGAGGCCGCTGACGGCGGGGTCTGTTTAAAGCAAAGTTTCTAGAAGGCCGACGACGGTGTAGCTCGAGGGCACCGACTGCGGGATCAGCAGTTATTTCACAATATTCGTCGAATCTGGACGATTTTGGAAGGGATGCCTGGAAAACCTTCAAGACTCTTCAACAACTTTAAAAAAAAACCATTTTAGGCCGAAAAAGGGTCCTTCTCGAGCCCTCTAAAAGTCACTAAGAGTCTGTAAAAAGTACTATTAGAGATTTCTAATAGTTACTTAGTGTCCTATAGAGAGTCCACTAGTGTCCATTGTTATTAGTTAGTGTTAATTAGTGAGTTCAAATAAAAATTGTGAGGAATTCTTCAAAGAATAGTAAGAGTGGAAGGAAGTGAGAGATCTCTTCTGTATTGCCATTTCGAAGGAGAATTTCGTGTACTGTAAAGAAGGAAGAGATTCAGAGCAACTTCAAGGAGTTTGCTTGTGGAGGAATTTAAAAGTTGTGTTTATTTACTTTAGTTTGTAGTACTTTACTTTTATATATGAATTCCAAGTTTTATTGCATCTTCTCCATGAATTCTGAGTAGTTGTTCTATCTTTCTCCTTGTTTTGATATTTTTGTGATATGATAAATAGAATTAATGTGTCATAAAAGATTTAAATAAGTTGTGATAATCTTTAACTTAGATCTTAATTTACTTTCAATCTGGCCAATTGAAAAGTTAAAATCTATTGAGTTTAACAACTATAGTAAATATTACATCTGAGATTCAGGGAGATCAAAATCCTTGGAAGCAGCGTGCAAATAAATAGGGAAATAATATTAATCGGGCGTAGAATTGGAGATTTTAGAGTGACAGGCTAAAATCCTCAATTCGGTCCTATCGTTTGGGTGCTGAAGTGTAGATTGTTAGCCCTCATGAGAGGGGAACGTAGAAGCTTCGAAGTAAGAGCTAGTATCCTCCCAGCCTAGCAACAGATTCAGTGACCAAGCATAGGATTTGTCAATGTTCTTTATCTCTGGACTAAAAGGTAAAGAATATGTATGCTCCTGTTTGGCACAACACATTTTTAAACTAATTCTAGTTATCTATTCACTTAAATATCTTAACAAAGGAGAAAGCTTCTTGCTTATATATTAAAACTTAACTTTAGTAGTATTAGTTAATTGTTAGTAGATTTAGTTAAATTTAAACTTCAAAGTAGTGTCGATTACGTATTAGTGACAGATAGGCAATTTCGATTTAGTTGTGATTTTGGAATTGATTTCTATAATCCTAGTTTATAGCCTCTAAAATATTCCCTGTGGGATCAATATTCAGGACTCAATTAAAGCCCTGTATTCTTGAGCAATACGTACACTTGCATTTTAAAGGTAACTCTACAATTAAAAGACTATAACATATAATTGTTACTAAAATTAAAATTACACTCTAAGACAAGTTTTTTGTACTATTGCTGAGGATTTATATCTTCTAACAGTGGTGTTGAATTCTTATATTTTTAAGTATATACAAAATCGCGGTCAAGTCAATTAGGGCTATTGTTGGGGAATCATAATTAGAGTAATGGACAATTCAGGACTGTTAGAAAACTTTTTAATAGAATTACAACTTATTTAGTTAACTATTTTACTTAGTACTGATTTCGATTGTATGTGTAAATTTAGTTTTGAAAATCTTATACCCTACGATTCGGAATTAGAGCACACTATTAGGAGAATTAGAAAACTGAGAAAAGAACCTATAAATTCTGAAACAATGGAAACAACTTAAACAACGAAAGAATAGAAAATGAACATCAATCTAGACCATTAAGAGATTATGCTAACCCTACATTAGATGAAATTCACGTAACTATCCAAAATCCTGATGTAGCCGCTAATTCATTTGAGCTTAAACCTGCAATTATCCAAATGGTACAAATCAATCAATTTGGTGGAACTTCAAATGAAGATTCTAATTTACATATAGCAAGTTTCTTAGAACTTTGAGCTACTTTTAAGTGTGACAGAGTGTCTGATGATGCTGTCAGACTTAGACTTTTTTCTTTTTCTCTAAGGGATAAGGCTAAGGCTTGGTTAAATTCGTTGGCACCTGGATCTATTAGAACTTGGGGAGAGCTTTCACAAAAATTCTTATCAAAATATTTTCCACCATCTAAGACTGCTAATCTTAGAAATGATATCACATCTTTCAGTCAGTATCAGGGAGAATTGATATATGAATCTTGGGAAAGATTTAAAGAACTTCTTAGTAAATGTCCACATCATGCTTGACCAGATTGGTTAATTATTCAAACATTTTATAATGGATTAGTAGGATCTCTTAGATCTATTATTGACACTGCTGCTGGTGGACCACTAATGTCTAAACCTTTTGAAGAAGCCTATGCGTTAATAGAAGAAATGGCTACCAATAACTTTCAATGGCCTGTTGAAAGGGTAAATCCAAAGAGAGTAGCCAGTGCTCATGATTCTGATGCTTTAACTATGATAGTTTCTCAAATTGCTGCTCTTTCAAAGAAAATAGATCAATATGGAATGAATCGTTCTCAAACACCTCCAGTGTTAGAAGAAAATTCATTAGGACAAATCGTAGATGCTCAATCATTATATGAAACTATAAATATAATAAATAATAGACAAAATAACACTTATTCAAACTATTATAATCCAGGTTGGAAAAATCATCCAAACTTTAATTGGAATAACCAAGGTAATGTAAATCCTGTTAATCCTCAGAGCTGGAACAATCCTCTAAATGCATTAGGAAATATAAATAATCAAGGTAATTCTAATTATAGACTTTCTAATCCACCAGGTTTTTATAATAATTCACAATTTAAGGAGAAGAAGTTGTCTATGGAAGAATTAGTTTTGAATATGGGTAATCAATTACAAAGTCAAGGAGCTGATATTAAAAACATAGAAAACCAATTGGGACAAATTGCTATTGCACTAAGCAATAGACCTGTTGGAACTTTACCTAGCAATGTTGAAGTTAATTCTAAAGATCAAGGAAAAGAACAAATTAAAACAATTCAATTGAGAAGTGGAAAAATATTGGAAACAAGAGTTCAAAAAGAAATTGTAGTTGAAAAGGAAAAAGAAGAAACTGAAGGAGAAAACAAAAGTTTATATCCTGATTTTCCTCTGAAAACTATGAAAATTACTGTTGAAAAAACCTCCACCACCATTTCCTCAAAGACTAAGGCAACAAGATAAAGGAAAAAGATTTGCTTCTTAGACATTTTGAAAAAAATTGTCAATAAATATTCCTTTTGTTAAAGCTTTGGAACAAATGCCTGATTATGTTAAATTTATGAAGGATATACTCAACAAAAAGAGGAAGTTACTAGATCATGAGACAGTTGCACTCAGTGAAGAGTGTAGTGCAATAATTCAAAGAAAGCTTCCTGAAAAACTTAAAGATCCTGGTAGTTTCACTTTCCCGTGTGCTATTGGTGAAAAATTTTATGGGCGAGCATTATGTGATTTGGGAGCTAGCATAAATTTGATGCCTTTATCAGCTTTTATAAGGTTAGGAATTGGAGAGATTGCACTAACTTCTGTAACTCTATAGTTAGCTGATCGATCTATTACACATCTTAAGGGAGTTGTAGAAGATGTTCTGGTCAAGGTTGATAAGTTTATCTTTTTTGTGGAATTTATCATTTTAGATATGGAAGAAGATAAAGAAATACCAATCATTTTAGGAAGACCATTCCTAGCTACAGGAAGAGCTATGATAGATGTTCAGAAAGGAGAATTGACAATGAGAGTAAATGATTAAGAAGTAACATTTAACATCTCTAAGTCAATGAAATATCCTTCAATAGAAAAAGATGATGAATGTTTTTGAATGGATATATGTGATTATCTAAAAATAGAATATTTCAAGGAAATTATGAAGAAAAAGGAGATATAGAAAAATATAATTATGATGAAATTGAAAGTGAAGAAGCTGATTATATTTAGGAGAAATTTGAAACACTCAATTCAACAGCACCAGAAAACAAAACATTAATTCCATCTGTTGTAAAACCCCCTGAACTTGAATTAAAAAATCTTCCAAATCATTTGAAGTATGTATTTTTAGTAGATTTTTCAACATTACCAGTAATTGTATCCTAAGACTTAAATGAAATTCAAGAACAAAAATTAATGGATACATTAAAAAAATATTAAAAAAAGCTTTTGGTTGGACTTTAGCTGATATTAAATGAATTAGTCCTTCGATTTGTATGCACAACATTTTATTAAATGAAGAATATAAACCAAGAATTGACCCTCAAAGGAGACTTAACTCTATAATGAAAGATGTAGTTAAAAAAGAGATTTTAAAATGGTTAGATGCTGGAATTATATATCCTATTTCGAATAGTATTTGGGTAAGTCCAATTCATTGTGTTCCTAAGAAAGGAGGAGTGACTATCAAAGCAAATGAAATTAATGAATTAATACCTATCAGACAAGTTTCTGGTTGGCGAATTTTTATTGACTATCGGAAATTAAATGCCGCCACTAGAAAAGATCACTTTCCTCTTCCTTTTCTAGACTAAATGTTGGATAGACTTACTGGACACAAGTACTATTGCTTTCTGGATGGATATACCAGTTACCACCAAATACCTATTGCTCATGAGGATCAAGAGAAAACAACTTTTACTAGTCCTTATGGAACTTTTGCTTTTCGAAGAATGCCTTTCGAACTATGTAATGCACCTGCAAAATTCCAGAGATGTATGATGTCTATCTTTAGTAAGTTAATAGATAATGGAATAGAAATATTTATGGATGGTTTCTCTGTGTTTAGAACATCATTTTACGCATGCTTAAATCATCTTGAAAAAGTTCTGGAGCTATGCGAAAGAACTAACTTAGTTCTAAATTGGGAGAAATGTCAATTTATGGTTGCAGGAGGAATTGTATTAGGACATAAAATTTCAGAAAATGACATGGAAGTAGACCCTACAACAATTTAAGTAATAGATAAATTACCACCTCCTACTACAGTGAGAGGGGTAAGAAGTTTTCTTGGACATGCTGGTTTCTACAAGCGCTATATTAAAGATTTTTCAAAAATTATCAAACCTCTATGCCAACTTTTAGAGAAAGACAAGAAATTTGAATTTACCGAAGACTGCTTGAACGCCTTTGAATTATTAAAGGAAAAACTAATCACAGCACCTGTAATAGCTTCACCTGATTGGGAGAAACCATTTGAATTAATGTGCGATGCTAGTGATTATGCTATTGGAGCTGTTCTTGGTCAAAGATATGATAAAATATTGAAAGTTATATACTAAACTAATAGAACTCTTAATAATGTTCAAATTAACTACACAGTTACTGAAAAAGAGTTACTAGCTATTGTGTATGCTTTTGATAAATTTAGATCATATTTAATTGGAACTAAATGTATTGTGCATACTGATCACTCGGCTATTAAATATCTGATGCAAAAGAAGGATACTAAACCAAGATTAATTAGATGGGAACTTTTAATTCAAGAATTCAATTTTGTGGTGATTGATAGAAAAGGAACTGACAATCAAATTACTGATCATTTGTCGAGACTGGAATATCATGAATCATCTGATACCGACAATGAAATTACAGACAGTTTCCCTAATGAAAAACTTTATAATATAAATGAGTGGAAAATACATTGGTATGTTGATATTGTTAACTATATAGTAAGCGATATTTTGCCACCTATGCTAACTCTGAAGCAACAGAAAAAATTTATTCATGATGCAAAAGCATATTTTTGGGATGAACCATATTTATATAAGCAATGTAATGATCTTATTGTTAGGAGATGTGTGCCTTATGGAGAAACTGAACAGATTATTCAGAAATGCCACGATTCTAAATTTGGAGGACATTTTAGCATTGACAAAATTGCACATAAAACTTTGCAAGCTGTATTTTATTGGCCTACTCTTTTTAGAGATGTTTACAGATATATCAAAACTTGTGATAGATGCCAACGAGTATGTAATATATCTAGGAGAAATGAAATGCCTCTGAATTTTATATTAGAAGTGGAAATTTTTGATGTTTGGGGTTTAGATTTCATGGGACCATTTATTCCTTCATTTAAGAACTTATATATTTTAATTGTAGTTGATTATGTATCAAAGTAGATTGAAGCACAAGCTTTACCACGTTGTGATGCTAAAAGTGTTTCAAGATTCTTAATGAAAAATATTTTCGCAAGATACGGAATGCCGAGAGTGATTATCACTGATGGAGGATCCCATTTTAGGAATAAATACATTTAGAGATTGACAGAAAAATTAAATATTTTTCATAGATTCTCTACTGCCTATCATCCTCAAACCAATGGTTCAGCTGAAGTTTCTAATTGTGAGATCAAACAAATTTTAGAAAAAACTGCAAATCATAGTAGAGTAGATTGGTATGACTCCTTACAAGCTTATATATGGAAAAACGTGTCACTTACCAGTAGAATTGGTGCATAAAGCATGTTGGGCGATTAAAAAATTCAACTATAATTTGAAAAATGTTGGTGAGAAGAGATTGTTGCAATTGAATGAATTAGAAGAATTAAGAAATGAATCTTACGATAACGACAGAATTTATAAGGAAAAACTGAAGCTAATGCATGATCAGAAAATTAACTAGAAGAACTTTGAACCAGGGCAAGAAGTTTTTTTTTATAATACAAGGTTGAAATTATTTCTTGGAAAATTAAAGTCTCGTTGGTTAGGACCCTTTACTGTGACTCAGGTTTACACTTATGGAGCTGTTGAAATTGAAGATCAGAAGACTGGGAATAGCTTTAAAGTGAATGGACATAGATTAAAACCATATTTTGAAGGTAAAAGATCAAATTATAAAGAAGTTTTAATGCTCAGTCAACCTGAATAACACCTAAATAGGTCAGGCTGACGACGTTAAATCAAGCGTTTTATGGGAGGCAACCCATAGTTATCTTTATTTGTATGTGTGTTTGTTTTAGTTTGTTGTTATTTTGTAGTAATATTGAATTCTACTACTAGAATTTGACCTTTGATTATCGAGAATTTGGATCCATAGAGAAAATTTGGAACGTGAAAGACCACGGCGTAAAGTGCAAAAATTTTTGCCTAGGGCGCCGACGATGCACTCGACGCTACCGACGGTGAGTTTTTCCCGAGAGCCCTGGAATTAATTGCACTAGGCTCGCCGACAACGCCTTCGAGGCCACCGACAATGGGATCGACGAGTGGGCAGTTTTTCGTATTCGATTTGGCGGATTTTGGCGGTTTTTAGCGAATTCATCCTTTTTCAAACTCTTATGGACGGTTCCTAAACACTCCAACTCCCCAAAACAAATGGAAACCAATTTCAATTCCTCTCTAAAGGCCTCCAATTCATTAGATTACCCTAGATTTCAAGTTTACAACCGGAGAAAGTTCGTCAGTGCCAAGGCGCAGCGACTTTTCAACAAGGTTATGTCCAAGAGAAGGCTTATTAAAAAAAGAGGATTCGTCAACAGAGGATTGAGTAATTCTTCATCATCATTTGAAGAAATGATTGTGCAACGAAGATGGGAAGTGTTTTGCGGTGCTACTTCCACAGTAGTCGTTCCAGTGGTTAAAGAATTCTACTCCAATTTACATGGAATCAACCAAGGAAGCGTCTATGTGTGAGGTAGGTGGATAATATTCAACTTTGAAAGAATTAATGAGTTGTATATGCTTGAGATTGCTCCTGTGTGCCATTATTCAAATTTCGTGTCGACGAGAGACAATATGAATGAAATATACCAGCATTTGACGAACGAAACTGATGACTGGGAAGTTAGAGAAAATGGGTACATTAATTTTTCTGTAACGCTTTTAAATCCCATTTCAAAGAATTGGCACTGTTTCATATATGCAAAATTATTTCCGACGATGAAAATCGGCAAAGTCACGAAAGAAAGTGTAATTTTAAACTATTGCATTCAAATGGCATGGCCCATTGATATTGGATTAATAATTGTGAAGTTTGTGTTTGGCCTGATTGTTCAAGGATCATCGCAAGGGCTTGGACATCCTTCCACAATATTTTCAATATGCAGTTTGTTTCAAGTTTCGTATGAGATTTGGGAGAAAATTCTGCTACCCTGGAAACCTTTAGACCCAACTCGTTTGTTCTTAACCAATGATGAGGAGAATGACATAGGCGTGATCATGGATCAAGCATCTCAAAATCCTGTTCCTATTCAACCCCTTGTAGTGGACAAGACACCGATGATCTTACACTGAATCAAGAATCTGGAGAAATAGGTACAAAATTTGATGAGTACAATTAACAATATGTCTGATTTCTTTGATCGTATCAATTGGAGGATGAAAGAACATTTTGATCATACTGGGCAATTTGAAGTGAGTCCGATACACTTGATGAAGAAGATGGGTTGGATTTATGAAGATTCAACTGAAGAATTCCCAATTATACCTTTTTACAACCTGTTCGTCCATGTTCAAGCAATGGGTGATATCAGAGGAGAAACTAGTACAGATTCTGAACAGTAGTAGAATTGATTTGCTTATTTGTTTCACTATGTTGTGTTTGATTTGAACTTTGTTTGTGTGCTTGCTTTCATAGTTTGCTATTTAATCTGAGTATAGATGAGATAATGATTGAAGTGTTTGTTTTCAGTGTTTTGAGGGTTGTGGTTTGGATTGCGACGCTGATTAAATGGATTTAGGTTGAGAAAATACCTATTTATGAGTGTTATGTATTGTGTGTTGTAAACAATTGGATTCAATATATAAATGTGAAGTTTTGTTGTGTGTATGTTTATTTGTGTTAATACATAACTTAATCACTAAAATATATTATTAAAATGATCAAACAGATGACGACGAGGCTTAAAATTGATCGAAATCGCAAAAAGTTGAAAAATGATCAATTTTTTAGAATCTCACCGACAGCATGCTCTAGGTTGCCGACGACGCACTCTAGGCCACTGACGGCACGATTTTCCCGAAAAGAATGTAATTTAATTCAATAGAGCCCGCCAATGGCACGCTTGAGGCCACCAACGCCGAGATCTCAAAAAATACCTATTTACCGCAATTTTGACCAGTCAATTGCCGCTATTCATCTTCTTCTTCACCGTTTTTACCGAAAAGTCAACCTAGGGCTTGATAGATCTTGGATTTAGAGCGATTTCAACAAAATCTAACACCGGATTTCATCTTGCCTTGGTAAGAGCTTCACTCCTATGTAAAAATTTTTTATTTCCACCATGAATTTCTTCCACATTAAGAAATTTTGAGAAATTTGAAAATGTGGAGAAAAGACTTGGAAGGAATTCATGGAACTTGTTTTAGATTACTTTAAACCCCATTTAGAAGCCATTGTATTTTTATTTTGGAGATTAGTTTGGATTTTTATGATTTTGATAGATCGAACAATGGCTCCAAGACAAAAGAGAAGACTCGAACATGACGCGACTCGATTCATACATGCGAAAGCACAAGCGAGATATACTTCACTCTTTTAAAGTAAGAAGTGTATCCAAGATCGAGTTTTCGAAAGTTCTGGAGGAGAAGTGGAACGAGTTATTAAGGAGAGAGGATGGGAGAACTTTTGATATACAACCAATAAAGCCGCAATCGAAGTTGTGAGGGAGTTCTACTCAAATCTTACTCAACTTGAGGATGAACCAGTCCAAGTAAGGATTCTATGTCGACTTTAATGCTAATCGCATTAATACTTTTTACGAGCTTCACCATTATATTTCTAGCGAGTATGAAACATTTGGAACAATGGAAGGTCCGTTAAACGATGTTATTGAATTTCTCACTGATGGGAAAGGAGTTTGGAAAAGTAAAAATCATCAACGGATTAACTTCCATTGTCCATGATGAATGTCACTGCTAAGGCATGACATTATTTCATTTGTTCGACTCTGCTACCCACCTACCATCATAGTGAAGTCTCGAGAGATAGAGCTGTTCTAAATTTCTGTATTCAGAACAACAGAAGTATTAATGTGGGGAGAATAATTTACAAGAATATTATGGCCACTACAAAGAGTGAGATAAGTGGATATTTAGGGCATTCTGGCCATATTTATGCACTTTGTCAATTATCTGGAGTTGAAGCGAGAGATGATGAGGAATGGGTGTATCCGATGAAACCTATTAGTAAAGGAAATATAAAGACTTATGAATCCCATGAGGAATGGAGAACAGGGAGTAAGAGCAAGGCACCTTCTACTAGTAGAGACATTCCTTCTACTAGCTATGACCATCCTGCCTCTAGTCCCCCTACCTTATATGATCTAATGAATGCCATGACCCTGCAGAGGAAAATTTTTGAGCAGTTAGATGAAAAATTAGAAAGAATTGATCACAGGATTGAAGGGCTAGAGAGAAGACATGACCATTATAGTGAGTATCTTCAGAGGCACTCTGATTTTGAGATGACATATTATGATGCTCAAGCCAAGTACTACAGAAAAGAGCCTGCTGTCATTTTTCCAGAATGCCACTGGTATACTCAGTATCAGCCCAATCCTCATGCTGACCAGGGTGATGAGGATGTTGTATGGGATTTTAATTGATCTTTGTGATAGTGATGTGTTGTTATTATTTGTTTTAGTTTTGTTGTTGTACTTTGATTTCTATTCTATTATGTGGACTATGCTTGTTTCTGAGATATGTGTTTAGTTTAGCAGTTTGCATTTTCATTTCTGGATATTTGTGATATTTGTGATAGTAATTGAAGTTGTGAACCTTTTAATTTAAATAGTAAAATTGTTGTCATGTGTTGTGAAATGCATATGAACTGCATTGTTAGTTAGTTTGTTGTTTGATGTTTAGTTTATTGCACTTGTTTTAAAATTTCATTACCCCAGCAAATTTTATAAACTGTTATGTGTGTAGAAAGATTTTTAAATATTACAGGTCAATTGAAGTTTAGAATATTTTGAGGAGAACCTGCAAATTTTAAAAAGACAAAAATGTCTAAAATGCTAAGGTATGAATTTTATATATTTAGAAGTTTTCTTTCGACCCTGTATTATTTCTATTATAGAAAACTTTAATTTTGTGGGAGGGAAGAAAAATTTTAACTATTATATGTTCTCAAATAACATATTTTCAAAAATTATAATATGATTTTTGTGATAAAATTTAATTCAGATAACTATATTTAGATTTTATCTAAATATTATAAAAAAATTCAAGGAAATATTTTTAGTAATGAAAGTTAATTTTGTAGGAGAAGATATTTAGTATAAAAGGATAAGAATATAGTTAACTATTTAAAGTAAAGATAACTATATTTTGAAATATTAAGAATCTTAGGAATTTAGTTGAGAAAGAAAAGATTGGGATTCAATGATGTAAAAACTATGAAGTACATATAAGGTAAAGAATATTTAAAAGTTTCAATTTTAGGAAAAGAAGAGTGAAGTTCAAAATCATTAATAGGCAATCCAGATATAGTAATCCTCACTTAAAAAAAAAAAAGAGAAAAAAAGAAAAAGGATTGAAAAAACAATCTCTAAAAAGAAAATAAAAAATAAAAAAGTATGTGAGCAGAAGCTTGAGGAAATGCCTTATCAAAAATTGGCTTCACTTGGATTAACCTAAAGGGAAAAATAAAAGCATTTTTGAACTTATGTTTATGATTAGTTTCCTTACATAAAAGAATTCTCATGAAATCCTATCTTCTGAATATTCTATGTGAATTGATATTGCAACATATAGTCATTCTTGAAATAAATAGAAGACTAGAAATCTTAGACTTGATGACTAGATAGCCTTATACCTGCAAAATTAATCTAATTACTTGAAATTTTTTCTAAGAATTTTTGCTATAATATTTATTTAAATCAAAATTATAGTATTTTTGAATTAAAACTTTACCACAACGAATCATAACTTTTATGTAGTATTAAAAGATTACTTGAGGACAAGTAATGGTTAAAGTTTGGGGGATTTTGACCCAAGGAAAAAAGGATAAAATTTTCATGCCTATTTTACACTAATTTTAATGATATTGCACTTTAAATAATGGTATTCTTGGTGTTTTTCTGGAGGTATGAAGATTTAAGGACAAATGAGCCAAAATATGCAAAAAGGAGCGAATTTGGAGCAAAAAGGGCTAAAATATGCAAACTTGACCTAAGGCGCTGACGGCGAGGTCGCGACGTGATTTTCCCAAGAGTTCATAATTAATTGCAAGGGAGGCCGCCGAAGGCGAAGGTCAAGGACACTAATGGTGGAGGTCGAGGCTGCCGACTGCGAAGGTCGAGGCCGCCGACGGCGGGGTCTGTTTAAAGCACAATTTCTAGAAGGCCGCCGACAGCGCAACTCAAGGCCGCTGACGGCGGGATCGACAGTTCTTTCACAATATTCGTTGAATCTGGATGATTTTGGAAGGGATGCTTGGAAAACCTTTGAGACTCTTCAACAATTTAAAAAGAACCATTTTAGGCTGAAAAATGGTCCTTCTTTAGTCCTCTAAAAAGTCACTAAGAGTCTGTAAAAAGTACTATTAGAGATTTCTAATAGTTACTTAGTGCCTTATAGAGAGTTCACTAGTGTCCATTGTTATTAGTTAGTGTTAATTAGTGAGTTCAAATAAAAATTGTGAGGAATTCTTCGAAGAATAATAAGAGTGGAAGGAAGTGAGAGATCTCTTCTGCATTGCCATTTCGAAGGAGAATTCTGTGTACTATAAAGAAGGAAGAGATTCAGAGGAACTTCAAGGAGTTTTCTTGGTGAGGAATTTAAGATAAGTTGTGTTTATTTACTTTAGTTTGTATTACTTTACTTTTATATATGAATTCCAAATTTTATTGCATCCTCTCCATGAATTCTGAGTAGTTGTTCTATCTTTATCCGTATTTTGATATTTTTGTGATATGATAAATAGAATTAATGTGCCATAAAAGATTTTAATTTAAATCTTAATTTACTTTCAATCTGGCCAATTGAAAAGTTAAAATATGTTGAGTTTAACAACTATATTAAATATTACATCTGAGATTCAGGGAGATCAAAATCCTTGGAAGCAGGGTGCAAATAAATAGGGAAATAATGTTAATCGGGCGTAGAATTTGAGATTTTAGAGTGACAGGCTAAAATCCTCAATTTTTTCCTATCATTTGGGTGATGAAGTGTAGATTGTTAGCCCTCAGGTAAGGGGAACGTGGGAGCTCCGAAGTGAGAGCTGATATCCTCCCAGCCTAACCGCAGATTCAGTAACCAAGCATAGAATTAGTCAATGTTCTTTATGCCTGGACCAAAGGGTAAAGAATAGGAATGCTCCTATTTGGCACAACACATTTTAAAACTAATTCTAGTTATCTATTCACTTAAATATCTTAACAAAAGAGAAAGATTCTTTCTTATATATTTGAACTTGACTTTAGTAGTATTAGTTAATTGTTAATAGATCTAGTTAAATTTAAACTTCATAGTAGTGTCGATTGAGTATTAGTGACAGATAGGAAATTTCGATTTAGTTGTGATTCTGGAATTGATTTCTATAATCCTAATCTATAGACTCTAAAATATTCCCTGTGGGATCGATATCCAGGACTCCATTAGAGCCATGTATTCTTTGAGCGATACGTACACTTACGTTTTAAAGGTAACTCTGTGATTAAAATACTATAATATATAATTGTTACTAAAATTAAAATTACGCTCTAAGACAAGTTTTTGGCAATATTACTGAGGATTTATATCTTCTAGTAGTGGTGTTGAATTCTTATATTTCTAAGTATATGCAAACTCGTGGTCAAATTAACTCACTATTAACACTCACTAAATAACAACAATGGACATTAGTGGACTCTCTATTTGACACTAAGTAATTTTTAAGAACTCTTAGTGACTTTTAGAGGAACCAAATAGAACCTCGTTTTCGGTCTAAAATTGTTCTTTTCAAAGTTGTTGAAGAGTCTCCAACGGTTTTCCAAGCATCCCTTCAAAAATCATCCACATATGACGTATTTTGTGAAAGAACAGCTGATCCCGCCGTAGGCAGCCTTCTAGAAACAATGCCTTGAACTGGCCTCACTGTCGGCGACCTCCCTTAAAATATATTCTGAACTCTCGGGAAAATCACACCGTCGGTGCCATCGACCTCTCCGTCGGTGCCCTAAGTCAAATTTTCATAATTTAATTCTTTTTGCTCCAAATTTGCTCCTTTGGTATATTTTCTCTCCATTGTCCTTAAATTTTCATACCTGCAGAAAAACACCAAAAATACCTTTCTTTAAAGTGCAATATCATCAAAATCAGTATAAAATAAGCATGAAAATCTTAACATTTTTTCCTTGGGTCAATAATCATCCTCTTCATCATCACTTTGTTGAACAATCGCTGCGTCTCAAAACTTATGAACTTCCTTTGGTTAAAAATGCGAGATCGAGGGGTTTCAATAGAGTAAGAATCCATGGGATGAGAATTGGGAATGGAAGTTTTCATTTTTCTGGAGTTAGGAAGTCTAAAATGGAGTTTAGGGAGTTATAAGGACGAAGATCCCGCTCAAAACCGCCAAAACATGCATTTTAAAACTTCAAAAACCATCAATAGGTATCGAGCGCCGGCGGTGCTCAAACCTGTAAGTTCATTATTACTCTGCGATAGGGCGTCGGCGGCTCCCATTTTGGCGCCGGCGGTGCCAGCGGTCAAAAATTCTCACCTAACTTCGTTTGGCCCAAAATATTCCAATATCTCAATTTAATCCAATATTTATCCATTTTAAAACTATTTAGGGGTAATTAGGATTCAAAAATAACTATCTAAAAAGCACAACTACATCGAACAAGCAAACACACCACAAAGATACATATGGGTTGCCTCCCATAAAGCACTTGGTTTAACGTCGTCATCCCGACCAACCATTCAGTTAATCGAGATGACTTAGCATTAAAACCTCTTTGAAGTCAGGTTGAAACTCGTCAAAGTAAGGCTTTAATCGATGCCCATTAACCTTGAAAATCTTTCCAGTATCAGGATCTTAATATCAACAGCTCCAAAAGAATGAAATTTTACAACTGTAAAAGGTCCAAGCCATATAGACTTGAGCTTTCTAGGAAATAACTTTAATCTTGTGTTGTATAACAAAACTTTTTGTCCAAATTCCAATTTCTTTTTCAATATCTTTCGATCATGCCACAATTTCATTTTCTCTTTAAAGATCCTATCATTGTGATAAGATGCATTTCTAATCTCTTCTAATTCATTCAATTGTATAAATCTTTTTTCTCCAGCATTTTTCAAATTAAAATTCAACTCTTTTATCGCCCAATATGCTTTATGCTCCAATTCAACCGGTAAATGACAAGTCTTACTAAACACTAGTCTATAAGGAGACATTTCAATAGGGGTTTTAAAAGCAGACCTATAAGCCCAAAAAGCAGTATCTAATCGAGCAGACCAATCTAATTTATGATTATCCACAGTTTTCTCCAAAATTCTTTTAATTTCACGATTAGACACTTCTGTTAAACCACTAGTCTGGGGATGATAAGCAGTAGAGATTCTATGAATAATATTATATTTCTTAATTAATCTCTTAATTTGATTATTCCTGATATGGGATCCACCATCAGTTATGATCACTCTCGGCATTCCATATCTTGTAAATATATTTTTCTTTAAAAATTTTGAAACACTCCGAGCATCACATCTAGGTAAAGCAATAGCTTCAATCCATTTTGAGATATAATCAACAGCAACCAATATATATAAATTTCTAAATGAAGGAGTAAATGGTCCCATAAAATCTAATCCCCATACAACAAAAATTTCAACTTCCAAATTATAATTTAGAGGCATTTCATCTATTTTAGAGATATTATCTACTCTCTGACATCGATCACACGATTTAATATATCTATAAACATCTCTAAAAAGAGTAGGCCAATAAAATCCAGATTGTAAAATCTTAAAAGCAGTTTTATCAGCACCAAAATGACCTCCAAATTCAAAATCATGACATCTTTGAATAATCAAATTCGTTTCTTCTTGTGGTACACATTACCTAATAATCAGATCCTTACACTGTTTATATAGATAGGGCTCATCCAAAAAATAAAATCTTGCATCATATTTAAACTTCTTTTGTTGTTGCCTTGTTAAATCAGGTGGTATAATATCACTTACAAAATAATTCACAATATCAGCATACCAAGGCAAATTGCTTCCCATAATAGTATAAAGTTGCTCATTAGGGAAAATTTCTGTAATTTCCTTTTCAAATTCAAATAATTTATCAAAGTCTAATCTTGACAGATGATCAGCTATTTGATTATCAGCTCCCTTCCTATCAACTATCATAAAATCAAATTCTTGCATAAGAAGTATCCATCTAATTTGTCTAGGTTTTTAATCCTTCTTTTGCATTAAATATTTGATAGTTGAATGGTTTGTATGCACAATACTTTTAATTCCAATTAAATACTCTCTAAATTTTTCAAAAGTAAATACTATAGCTAATAACTCTCTTTCAGTAGTGGTATAATTAATTTGAGCCTCATTAAGAGTTTTACTAACATAGTAAATGACTTTGAAAACTTTAACATGTCTTTACCCCAATGCTACTCTGATCACATAATCACTCGCGTCACACATAAGTTCAAATGGTTTCTCTCAATCGGGTGAAACAATTATAGGTGCAGTGATTAATTTTTCTTTCAATAATTTGAAAGCACTCAAGCATTCATCATTGAAATCAAATTTTTTATCATTTTCTAAAAGCTGACACAAAGGTTTGGCAATTATAGAAAAATTTTTAATATATCGCTTGTAAAATCCAGCGTGTTCTAAGAAAATCCTCACCTCTCTCACAGTAGTGGGTAGTGATAATCTCTCAATCACTCTAATTTTAGCAGGATCGACCTCCATACCATGTTCAGAAATTTTATGCCCAAGCACAATTCCTTCTGCAACCATAAATTAAGATTTCTCCCAATTTAGAACTAGATTTGTTTTCTCATAGAGCTCTAAAACTTTTGCTAAGTTTTACAGGCAAATTTTAAATGAAGTCCCGAATACAGAGAAATCATCCATAAAAAAATTTATTCCATTATCTATCATACTACTGAAGATAGACATCATACATCTCTGAAACATTACAGGTGCATTACACAGTCCAAAAGGCATTATTCGAAAAGCAAAGGTTCCATAAGGGCTAGTAAATGTTGTCTTTTCTTGATCCTTAGGAGCAATAGGTATTTGATGGTAACCAATATATCCATCCAGAAAGTAGTAGTACTTGTGTCCAGCAAGTCTATCTAGCATTTGATCTAGAAAATGATGAGGAAAGTGATCTTTTCTGGTGGCAGCATTTAATTTCCTATAGTCAATGAAAATTCGCCATCCATTAATTTATGTGGTGGGTATAATTTCATTACATTCATTCACTTCAACAGTTACTCCTCCCTTTTTTGGTACACAATGTATTGGACTCACCAAAGCACTATCCGAAGTAGGATAAATAATTCTAGTATCCAACCATTTTAAAATCTCTTTCTTAATTACTTCTTTCATTATAGGATTCAATCTTCTTTACGGATCAACTCTAGGTTTATGTCCTTCATCTAATAAAATTCTGTGCATACAAATTGAAGGACTAACTCCTTTAATATCTGCCAAAGTCCATCCAAAAGCTTTCCTGTATCTTTTTAAAGTTTCCAACAACTTTTGTTCTTGATAATGGTTAAACTCCGAAGATACAATAACTGACAGGGTGGATGATTCTCCTAAAAACATATACTTTAAATGATTATAGAGAATTTTTATCTCAAGTTCAGGAGGTTTTATTATAGATGGAATTAAGCTTTTATTTCCACCTTCTATAGTGTCTAATACTTCAAATCTCTCCTGAACATACTCCAAATCTTCATTCTTCTTACTATTTGTATTTTCTTCATTTTCAATTTCTTCTTCAAACATATTATCATAATCCACTTCTTTTTCAAATTTATTTTCAAAATGCTCGTTTCTGAAATATTCACAGACCTCCATCCTAAAACATTTATTATCTTTTTCCATTGAGGGATAGTTCATAGATTTCAAAATATTAAAGGTCACCTCTTGATCATTAACTCTCATAGTTAATTCTCCCTTTTGAACATCATTCCAGTAGCAAGGAATGGTCTTCCCAAAATTATTGGAATTTCCTTACTTCCTCTATATCAAGTATAATAAAATCCACATGCAAGATAAATTTATCCACTTTCACTAACACATCTTCCACCACTCCTTTAGGGTAAGTAATGGAATGATCGACCAATTGAAGAGTCACAGATGTAGGAGAAATTTCTACTATTCCTAACCTTTTGAAAGTTGATAAAGGCATAAGATTAATACAAGCTCCCATATCACATAAGGTTTTTTCGAAAAAATTTTCACCTATAGCACACAGAATAGTGAAACTACCAGGATCTTTAAGTTTTTCTAGAAACTTCTTCTGAATAATTGCACTACACTCTCTGCTAAGTGCAACGGTTTCATGATCTGTAAACTTTCTTTTTTTTCTCAGGATATCCTTCATAAACTTGGCATAGTCAGGCATCTGTTCTAATGCTTCAACAAAATGAATATTTATCGTTAATTTCTTAAAGATCTCCAAAAATTTTCCAAATCTGTTATCCCTATTTTGTTTATTCAATCTTTGAGAAAATGGAGGTGGTGGTTTTTCAATATTTATCATCATTGGCTCAAGAGGATAATCCAGGTCTCGATAAATCTTGTTTGAACCTTTTTTGATTTCCACCTTCTCCTTTTCTGTTTCAACTTCTTTTTGCACTCTAGTTTCCAATTATTTTCCACTCCTTAATTGAATAGCCTTAAGTTGTTCCTTGTTTTGATCTTTTGGATTGATCTCAACATTACTTGGAAGTGTTCCAGAAGGTCTATTATTAAGTGCAGTGAAAATATGCCCCAATTAATTTTCAAAATTTTTCATTGCAACACCTTGAGCTTGTAATTGATTTCCCATATTCATAATAATTTCTTCAGTAGGCAACTTCTTATCCTTAAATTGTGGGTTACTATTGAATCCAGGAGGATAAGATGGTCTAAAATTGGTATTTCCTTGACTGTTCGAATTTCAATTGGATTTATAGAACTGTTACCCCAATGTGGGTTAACATTGGCATTCTTATTATTCCAATTGAAATTTGGGTGATTCTTCTAACCAGGATTATAATAATTCGAATAAGGATTGTTATGTCTATTAATAGCATTTAAAGTCTCATAAGGTGTTTAAGATTCTGTTATCTGTCCAAATGAAATTTCCTCCAACACTTCAGGTGGTTGAGAATAATTCATTTCATATTGATCCATTTTATTATAAAGGGCTGCAATTTGAGAAACTACCATAGTCATCATATCTGAATCATGAACACTAGCTACTCTCTTAGGATTTACCCGATCAGAGGGCCATTGAAAATTATTAGTAATAATTTCTTTAATTAATGCGTATGCTTCATAAAAAGGTTTTGACATTAACTATCCACCAGCAGTAACATCAATAATAGATCTCAATGATCCCACTAATCCATTATAAAATGTTTGAATTATTATCCAATCTAGTAAAGCGTGATGTGGGCACTTCCTAAGAAGATCTTTAAATCCCTCCCAAGCTTCATATATCGACTCTCCTTCAAACTAAGAAAAAGATGTAATATCATTTATTACTTTAGCAGTCTTTGATGGAGGGAAATATTTTGATAGAAACTTCTGAGATAATTCTCCCAAAGTTCTAATAGATTCAGGTGCTAACGAGTTTAACCACGCCTTAGCTTTATCACTTAATGAAAAAGGAAAAAGTCTAAGTCTGACAGCGTCACTAGACACTCTGTCATATTTAAAAGTAGCACACAGTTCTAAAAAACTAGCAAGATGCAAATTTGGATCCTCAATAGGTGTTCCTCCGAATTGATTATTTTGTACCATTTGGATAATAACCGGTTTAAGTTCAATTGAATTAGCAGCTACATCAGAATTTTGAATAGTTATGTGAATTTCGTCTGTTGTTGGGTTAGCATAATCTCTTAAAGGTCTTGGCAAATTTCCAATATCATTTCTCTGATTATCTTGATTATTCACCATTTCACAAGGATTTTCAATTTGTTTTTGTTGTTTTCTAATTTTTCTAATAGTACGTTCTAACTCCGAATCGTAGGGCACTAAACTTATAGATCCACTACGACGCATATACAAGCACACAAATACTTTTAAAAAGTAAACAAACACACAATTACATTCTACAAAGTAAAGGTTTTCTGTTACTATATTATCAATAAATACCGTTTATACGTCCTTCCTTACTTACTTAGTTACTTCGTTACCTTCTCCGGCAACGGCGACAAAAAACTTGATGTAGATTTTTATATATGCAAGAACTTTTGAACTCAAATTTATATATGTTTATAATGATTTTGTAAAGTCCAAGCATTCAATGCAAGTATACGTATCGTATCAAGTAATACAGGGCTCTAATGGAGTCCTGGTTATCAATCCCACAGGGAAGTTACGAAGTAGAAAAAGTGTTTCACAATAGATAATATAGCATTGAAATCCGATACTCAAATTGCACTTAAAGTTTAACACTTACTTCTACTACCACAATGCAGAAAACAGTAATAATTAATCAAACTACAATTACTTCTAATAGCTTTGAAAATAGAATTAACTAACAGACTCAGTAAACTATGTATTTGAAAGGTTTTGGATATATGAGAAAAGTATCTTTTCGCTTGCAATGAGAATATGATGTGTGGATGATATGGAATAAATATCTATGTTATTGTGCCAAATAGGAGCATAAATGTTTCTTTACCCTTAAATGAGTACCCCCTCTTCCAAGTATGAAAAGAACATTGACATATCCTATGTTTAGTCACTAAATCTAAGGCTAGGATAGGAGGATACCGGCTCTCACTACGGAGCTCCCACTCACCCTTCACCTAAAGGCTAACCTTCGAGTTTAGTTACTAATCTAAGAACCAATTTGGGGATCTCAACCTGTCACCCTGAAATCTCCAAATAGAAATCCATCAAAACACATTTCCTTATTTATTTGCACTCAATTTCTATGAACTACGCAATTCATCCATGGAAATTGAATGGATTCTTCATTATTGTTGTAGGACTCTAAATCCTTTCAGAATTAATGTTCAACAACATAATTTAATATTTTAATTGGCCGGATCAAAAAGTAAATTAAGTTTGGAATGAAAACCCATCACAATTTCTTGAATATGTTAAAAGCACATCAAATCCACATCAATCTAACATCACATCTCTATGCAAGAAGAAAAACAAAGGAGACTACTCAGAATTCATGAATAAGATAAAATAAAACATAGATTTTATATATAAAAGAAAAGTCATACAAACCACAAAAGAAAATACAACTTATCTCTTTCTCTTCCCCAATGCAATTCCCTTGAAGTTCCTTTGAATCATTTTCTCTCTTCTTTGCAACACTTGATTCCCTCTTTAGAATGGAAAGGAAGAAGCATCTCTCACTTTACTCCTTCTCCTTCACTCCTTAGAGAAGAATTCCTCTCAAATTATCACTTCTACACACTCTTCTCCTAAACCCTAACACTTAACACACACCAAGACCTCTACAAGACACAAGACACACACTAATTTTCGTCCAAAAATAGTTACTTATAAGTTAGGAACGAAATCCCAAGAGTTTCCATAGGCATCCCTTCAAAAAGTCGCCAAAACTCCTCAAATTTGAATTCCACCGACATTGGGGGCCGGCAACGCTCTATCGTCCCAATAAATGCATGGCGCAGGCGGCACCAGAACCTGTTTTCCTCCTTTTTGCTCCTTTTTGCTCCTTTTTGCTCCGAATTTGTTCCTTTTCGCTTCTTTTCGCTCCAATCACCTAAAATCATCATACCTGCAATAAATCATCAAAAATACATTTCTTTAAAGTGCAATATCATAAAAAAGGGGTATAATTATATAGCAAAAACTGTATATATTTTTGGTGCATCAATACTCCGCAAAAGAATTACCACCATCTATTCATCCATCAAATTAGTTCCATTCTCCTCTAAGTGTTTTTTCTAATTCTAAA
>CM040439.1:15072062-15463700 GCA_022702705.1 Papilionanthe hookeriana x Papilionanthe teres | reverse complement strand
TATTGCGGCTACTGTCTCTCCTTATTCAAGTTCCTGTAAGGTGTTGTTGACCTCATTTTTGATGAGGTCTTCTCTTCTTCTTTTTAGTACTTAGGATCTAGCCTTAGGCTTTTCCTTTGACTATCTTAGAGGACTAGAATTGGGATCCACCATCTAGAATTTCAAACCACTTCTTAACTCCCTACAAACTCCACAAACTTGACTGTAGACCCCTAATCACCTAGAGGGTTGAAATCAAATGTGGAAGTTTAAAGGATGAGTTCCTATAGGACTCTTAGGCCTTAGGACTGCCCTGGGTGGTCTGGTCTGGTGAAGGGGCTGATTTACACACACACTACACTCATACACTACACTTTAACACACCTCCTAAAACCACACCCATACCTAACCTGACCTCCTGACTCATGTAGGTGATTCACATGGATGGTTCTTAACCCCTAAGCCCTTGACAAAGAGGGTTAGGAACAACATAGTGAATGCCTCAAATGAGTCCCTTCATGGTTCATGTAGGCTTGATGTGGCTTCATAGCTCAACCAAAATGATTTCATTCCACTTATATTCACCCAATCTTCAATTTTTCAAAATTTCAATTTTTGACCCCTGGGACCCTACACCCGCCTAGCCTACCCAAAGCCCTTGAAATTACCCAAATTTTTCAAAAATCACCTAAAAGTACCCAAGATTCCTCAAAATCAATCTCAAACATTTATCTCCACTCAAATTAATCATCCATATCCAAAAATACCAAAAATTCCAAAAAAACCTCCCAATACCCTCCAAATACCAAAAATACCCCTCTTGACCCAAAATTCAAAAAAATTCAGAAAATTCCCATAAAATTCCAGAAAATCCCAAATATTCCCAATTTCATTTTGTTCAACTACATCATGGGCCAATTTTGTCAATTTACCCTACTTTTGCCAAAACCCCCAATTTGACCCATTTTAACCCAAAGTGAACCTAATGTCAAACCAAACCTATCCAATTGACCCAAATTCTGGTCCAATTCAATTCTAAACTTCAATTAAACATTCCCAACACCAATCTAGACCAAATCCAAGTCCAATTTGATTGACATTGGATCCAATTTCACTTTTGGCCTTAAAGCCCAATTTGGACCCATGACCCAAACCTAACCCAAACTCACCCAATCCAACTCCAATTAACCCCAAATCTTTTCTAAATCTTCCTTAGCATCCCCACAAGCAAAACACTAACATGATTTGCCCAAAAAATTTAGACCCAAACCCCACTCAAATTCAACCCAAAGTTAAAAGACCCAATTTTGACCTAAACCCAAACCTAACCCAAATGAGCCCAAACCCCAAAATCAAAGCCCAACCAAAGTCAAAACCTCTTTGAAACACTCCCATAAACATTTCTCAACAATAATTTTACATCAATTTCAACCCTAGCCCAACATTGGCCCAAGTTAGCCCAATTTGACCTACATTGGCCCATTCACCAAAGATGCCCAAATTCAACCCAATTCAAACCCAAATCACTCCCAATTTGCTTCAAGTCACTCATGATACATCCATGAGCTAAACCCAACAATTATTTGGCCCAACCTCTTTACAAAATTTCATCCCAAAATTCATTTTAAAATTCAAAAGCCCACTTTCCTAAACCATCTTAAAAGCCCATCTAAAACCATTTCAAAAAGGCCCAAAATTGGTCCCAAAGCCCACATGATATTTCTCTACATCATCCATTCAATTAAAATCATCCCTAAGTCATAAACCATTGATCAAATAATTCTAAATCAAGCTTCATCCAAATTTTCACCAAAATATCCAAAATTCTTAAAACCCTTTTTTATGAAATTGACCAAACTTTTTCCAAGCCAAATGTGAGCCATCGAGCCATGTACAAGCCACATGGAAGCCATGGAGACCACTTTCCACCTCACCAAGCCATTAATGGCAAGAAGAGGGGATTCTTTCCTAATCCTTCATTAAGCCCTTTTAACCATATTCATGTCACACTCTAAACCATGCTTAGCCACCTCACCATGGATGGAGACCTCACCACTCCAATCAAGCTGAACCAAATGACTTTCTCTCAGCCCACACTAGGTCATGGGAGGGTGAACCAAACCCATTTGCATGAGTTGACCAAAATGAGCTCAAAATACACTCTCCCCCATTCCATTTTAATCAAGCTTTTTTACACATGTCAAACTCCAATTGACTTCACCAAATTCAACCCCCGACCCACTCGACCTCGAGGGTGACCCATGCCTGGCCGGCCGCCCACCGAGCTGCCGGAAAACACCATGGCCGAGAGCTCACATGTGAGCCAACTTTGGAATTCTCCCTCGCTGAGCCGCCCCATCCCCGGTGGCCATTGGAGCTCGTTCTTCTCTTGCCAAGAGCAAGCTCGATCCCAAGCCCTAACTCTCCTCGGAGGCCCTCCACCCTCTCCTATTTAAACACCACCCCTCTCGGCCATGAGAGGTGCCGAAACAAACCTTAAGGAAACTCGCCAAAATTGTTCCGGACTCCTCCCCATACACGAGCACTTGATCCCCACCGAGATACCCCCGCCATTTCTTCTCTCGCGAGCTCAATTTCGGAGTCGAAATCTAGGCCCAAAACCAGGACACTTCTCCACAAGTGAGCCAATCCCCAAATTGATTGGTTCTACACCTTCACTGGACCAGGGAAGGTGTCCACCAACAAAAGCCCAATCTCCAGAGCCACCCAATTGCTCCAGCCCTCCAAGCTTTGTGATCGGCCGTGGTCGAAATCCTACTCAGGCAATTCACTGCACCGGGAGACTTCATCCGGAGCTTACCGGATCCAATCGAAGGTGCAACAACTCTCGGATCGAAGCCACACTTCTCCGAGCAAAGGTATGGCCTCACTCTTCTTCCCGAGCTTCGAACATTCTCCATTTTTATTGCGTAAATTTCATCCCACATAAACCGTATAGATGTGTTCGTCTTCTCAAGACGAATCCATAGAGCATAAGAACATGAAAATCCATTGAGTATCGAGTGAGATATTAGGGATTTAGTGTGGACGGCTCTCGGGTGAGGACACTTGGGGACGATGAACGGATGTCATCCATTCAATACACGCGCGGACGGACGGCCAGGATCGCGTCGGATCAGGAGACGGAACGATACAGTGGGCCCCCGGAGCTCTGAGTCAGATGGCGGCGTCGAATGGGAGCGCGCCACGCGGCGTTTCGGAGCTGCCGAGGATGACGCGGCGCCGCGTGGATAAATAGAAAATTAGGGGTATTTTCTATTTATTTAATTCCCTAAACTTAAAAAATTCATAACTTTGTGTAGGAAAATCAGAAAAATAAAATAAAAATACCCTCTTCTCGGTGAACGAGAGGAGAATAATGTGGAAAAGAAATTATTTAATTTCATCAAGTATTTTATTTTTAATAATTTATTTACCCTCTGAATATTTTTAGTTCTCCATGCATGTATACAATTCACCATGGCATGAGACCATAGGGCTTTTGAAGCCTCCGAATTTAGGAACATTCCCCGAATTTTCCAAAGTCGAGGCCATCCCTATGAAGAGTTATTGATTTTTCAAATTCATGTTACTGTTTTGAGTATTTTAATTCCAATAAATAGCATGTTGTGAAATAAATTCTAGAAAAATTTGGTGATGTTCCTTATGACTAGAGGACCCTAGGAAAAATAGGTTTTGAGTTAGTTCATTTAAAACAACCCTAATTGGCTTAAACACCCAAAATGGATCCCTAATTAATTAGAGCTAACCATACATCAAATTGACTTGAAATCAATTCTCCACTGACCTTTAGGATCATAGGAACCCACCATAAAAATTTGAGGTCAATTGGACTTGGTTAGCCCTACTAATTGGGTTGATTAAGCCATTTAGCTATTTTAAACTTTAAAAATTCATAACTTTCAAAATATCTTTCAAAAATTCACCAAATTGGTTTTGGAGCCTCTCTGATATTAGAGGGAGTTGAGAAAATTAAAATTTCAATTTTCTAAAAAAATTCATTTTTAATATTATTTTAATATTTTAATAATTAAAAAATAATAAAAATCACAAAAATAATAAAATTCACCAAAATGTCACATTTTGAATTTTAATCACTTAGGAACAAACCCCATATTTTTCTTAGGTCTATTTAGTGAGATATTAAATTTTAAAGCTCTAGGGTAATTTTAAAATTAAAAAAATGTATTTTCTAGCATTTTCACTAAAATAATTATAATAAATCATAGAAAAATCAAAAAATTGTAAAATTTAATTTTCTGATTTCCTTGATATAAGGGAGATTTTTGAAAAATATAAAATTCATTTTTCAACATTTATTTTATTTTTAAATTAATTAACACTCCAAAACTTAAAATAATTATAATAAAAATAATATAATTCAAAAAATCACCAAAATTGGTCCAAGTGGTCCTCTAGATATTAGGAATGTCCCCTAATTTTCTTAATGACAGAAACTTTCCCTTGGTCATGTTATTAAATTTTCCTTGAAAATCTCTATTTTCTACCAAAATAATTATATAAATAAATTAAATACAGAAAAATCACATTTTCTCCTCTCATGTCTTTATTGACATATGAGTGAAGTCACATAAAAATTTCAAGTTTATTTGAGTTCAATTTAGTGAGTTATGAAATTATTAAGCTTAAAGGGTAAAGTGGTAATTAAAATTTTTAATCCTTAATTAAAACTTTAGGTTTAATAAAAAAATTAACAAGTAAAATATTTGATCCTAATCTGATTTGGATGATTGAAATTTAAATAACTAAAGGGAAGAAACCCATTAAGCAATTTAAAATGATTAAACCTTAATTAAATAATTGATTAAATTTGGAAGAATAATAAAATTGGAATTATTAAAATAGGGATATTATTAAGAAGAGATTTATTCTTTAATTTAAAAATCCCTAAATTAATTATTTCATTAATATTCAATTCTTAATTAAAATGATAACTCAAATTCAAAACATTAAAAGACTTAATCATTAAACTAAAATTAAATTATTAAACTCTTTTGAAAATTTCAATTAAAATTAAAAAAATAAAATTAAATTAAAAATAAAATTAAACTAAGTAAATTAAATTGGATTAAATTAAATTAAATTAAATTAAAATTAAAAGTTGAATTAAATTAAATTAAATTAAATTAAATTAAATAAACAAATTAAATTAAATTAAATGAATTAAATTAAATTAAATTAAATAAATAAAACCAAATTAAATTAAGTTAAACCAAATTAAAAATTAAATTAAATGAATTAAAATTAAATTAAATTAAATTAAATTAAATTAAATCAAATTAAATTAAAATTAAATCAAATCAAATTAATTTAATGTAACATCAAATCAAACTAAATTGAATTAAATTGAATTAAATTAAATTAAAACTCAATTAAATTAAATTAAATTAAATTAAGTTGAATTAAATATAACATCACCAAAGACATAAATAATTCAAAATAAATCTAAAATAACTTGAACACTATTCCAAATTTAAACCCATTAATGGAAATTAAACTAAATCACAAACCATTTGAACACCAATTTACCCTCAAAAGCTTTAGTTATCATAACTCCTAAACAGAATATTAAATGAAATGTTACTTCACTTATAAGACATTCAAATATCCTAGTTCACTGAGTAAGATAATAACAAAACTTAACTAAACCTCGGACGATTAATTCATTTGTGTAATTGAATTCATTTGGACTTAAGACAATCTTAGAAATATTGAAAAGATGTTTAAGATTCTTCTTAAGCACTTCCTCAATATGATAGGATATTTATAAGAACAATTGAACCCAATTATTCTTTGATGAAGAAAATCGTCTTCAAACAAAAACACAAGGAATCTAGACGTCATAGGAAATGACTAGTTATAGGATTAGGAATTTGGTAGAAAACCATAACCCTTACCTTAGCTTTACCTAGGAACTTGCTTAAATATTCTAATTGTGTTTTAAGTGCAGCTTGGGATGACGGGAAGACCCTCCAGGTACGCTTTTATTTTATTGCAATTTACTTTCTTGCAATTTACATTATTGAAATTTCATTAATCACATCGCACTTACTTTTCTTGCATGATAAACAACTGTTGCATGAAAACCCACACCTTTAGGATAGTCCCTAAAACTGAAACCAAAACTAAGTTAAAAGTCACTGCAAGATAAAATTCACCGCCACAACATTTCAAAATATAAAACAACTCAAAATTTAATCACAAACAGAACACAAAACTACAATTACAACTAAATTAAAAGGTCTTGTTGGATGATCGGGAATACCTCGGATGATGTAACCTACGTGTTGCTAATGGGATTTCCCACGGTCTAAATGAAAGTGTGGAACTCATTCAGTTAAGTTTAGCAAATTCATCTGGACTAAGTGAATCCGATAAAAATAATGATGCCGGAAGGATGGAACCGTGGGATCTTAACCGGTGTCGTTATAATCAACTTTAAGATTTGTTTTAATTAAAATATTGAAAACAATTGGAAATTAAGATTTTCTCTAAACCAAAACACTTTTCTCATCCCCTGATTTATGACTTCTAAAATTGAACCTCTCGCAACAACAAGGAGCTCGGAGCATGGTGGGCAAGCACGACCATCGTCATCAGTAGAAACCCGAGTCTACTTCAAGAAAACTTTCCTAGAATCAAATAACAAAGCCATAGGACTTCGAGGTAGTTTGTCTAGTGCAACATAAACCCTCAACTCTTCGTTAGGCATTTGCATTGCAAATTAAGCCCTAACCGGTCTTAGGATTCTGAGGTAGTCGTCCGATACGACATAAACCCTCACATCTTCGAGGCTATTTGTTTGATTCTATCATATAAATATAAGCCCTAATTAATTAAAATTGGCAAGATTGAAATACTAAATAAACAATAGGACTTTCCTAAATCCAAGCCAAACAATAGGATAGTCGGGAAATTACCGAAGTTCAATTCGAATCCGTAATTTCTCCTACCATTCTTCCTTTGAATTCTCAAAACAAAATGTTCTAAACTTGATCCATTCCCTATTGAAATTCCAAAATTCAATCCTTTGAAAATTTAAACTTTGAAATTCTTGAGAGCAGAATTATTGATTATTATCGAGAGTTTTTTTAGGTGATTCCCGTCTCTTAAGATGTAATTAACTATAGGGGCTTGCCCTTATAGGGAATTTTAAAAGAACCCAGGTAATATAAACCCTGTTTAATGCTTTCATATTAAGCGGAGGAATTTGTCGGCTTATAAAATTGATTCGCGAGACCAAACGGATGTCACAAATCTTCTAGTTTATTTAATCGAGCCCCATCGTCAGCGGTGTGTCTATCCTTAGGGATAGATACACGGTTTGTGGTGCGGTGCTCGTTTATATAAACTATTTGGGATGTGAGATCGGTTTAATCTCATATCTTAAAACCTTCAAATTTAAAATTATTTTCAAAGTCAAATATTACTTTTCAAAATTATTTATTTAAATTAAATTAAATTAAAATTCGCCGACAACTTCTGTTAGGCGACCCCCTTTTTAAAATAAAACACACAACCTAAAAATATGCCGACAACTTCTGGCGACTCTGCTGGGGAGTATTCATCTCTCCATTATAATCAGATAATTCTGCTTTCAAAAATCGGTAGTGTTTCCATGTCCTTAATGGGTCAAACTACCCTTCTTTCCGTTGGAATACTATGTTCATTTCTACCTTGGACAAGTATAGCTAACATTCTCTCGGATTTAGGAGCCACTCGTTTAGACACCCCTAAACGAGAGAGGTTCCGAGATCCTTTTACCTCATTTCGAGGTGGGGTGGACCCCGATAGGTGTTAGTTCAGGAGTGATCCTTCGAGTCGAGAAGTCTTGCATAAGACTTTCTTTTCCTTTCCAACTCCGAATCGGATTCCTTACCTCCTCTACACCTCTGAACATTCCGTTCTAAATAAACAAACCCTTTTATAAATGATTCTTTTAACAAATGATTCCTTCTTATAAATACATGAACAAGAATGTGTTCGGACTCTTTTCAATTCCTTTCTTTTCGTCCTAAAGAAAAGAAGCATAACTTGGGACCGACAACCTGAATCTACCCCGCGAGATGGATGCCCCAAAGCCGATTTTCTCCTTCACCAATGGATCGGACTTCGCCGTCTATAAGGATGAGCTCGCCCGACAATGGGATCATCCGATTTGGACAAGGATTTGAAAACACGAATGTCAAGATCACCGACGTTTCCTTTTCGCACCGACGAACAAGGTATCCGAAGCTAAGAAGCCACCGATTGAGTTCAACCTTAGGTCGACCCAAGAGTTTCCTCCCCTGCAAAGGATCCAGACTGAGAGGAGTACTGATGTCCGCAGGAGGACTGTTCTTACTACCCCCACTGGTCTAGTTGTTTCTACACTTACCCCGACTTCTGCCGAATTAAAGGGCAAAGAAATCCAGAATTATGGTGAACCTGTTACCGTGGAGGGTACAGATATTCCGTAAGACCTTCGTTTTCGAAATCGGGTCCGGCTTCAAAGATTCCATCACCGACAAGGACCCAATGAAGAAACGAAGTAGGAGGATCGCTAGAGAAGCCGTAGCCGCTGAAATTGCTTTCCGGAGGAAATCCCGGAACCGCTCGAATATACACCGCCGCGAATATACACCGCCGCTCGAATACATACCACTTTTGGGAGGAAGTAGGTTCCATCCCCTCTCCGCCACAGAGGACGAGGAAAATGTTCGCAAGATTGCTGCCGCATTGCCTCAGCCCGCATATTACAACGATAGCCGTAAGAAAAGGACTAGAACTACGCCGTTTGCTCGACTGCAAACTTTGGTAGAAAAGTTAGCAAAAAAGGAAAAGTGCCCCGTATCGGAGATTCTACGAAGGATAGGGCGGGTGCCAGTCAAATCCCGTCTTGGGCCCCGAGTAGAACCCGCCGTCATGACGTGAAAAGCTAAGTAAAAGAATGAAGGCTAGTCCGCCCGTCGTCGTCTCGGGATTACAGATTAGGGAGGATACCACCTTCCAAGCATTTGGCCGACGGCACCATCCGGTCCTAGACCTTCCGCCGCTAGAAGGATGGTATGGCGTCCCACTACTGGGCGATTGAGATTGAAACAACGACTCAAGAAAGAAAGTCTCGCCAGGAGACTTGAATGCGAAGAAAGTGCTACTCGCGATAAAGGGGACTCGTGAAAAGGGGACCCGGCAGCTATCGCATGACAACCGCGAGGACACACGAAAGCCCCGCTAGAAAATGCCATGGAAAAGTTGAGAACCGATATCCGACGATTAGCAAAAGAAAGAGAAGAAAAGTTCGGAGACGAGATTGATTCATCGGAATTCATGGACGACGAATATGCGGAAATCAACATGGTCGAAACACGAGCTTCATCGCCTTCGCAAGGTGCTCCCGTAGCCGCGAGAAGAGAGGAGCCGGGACCGATGAGAAGGCGGCCTTCGTGGAGAAAGACGACACGATCGCTCAAATGGCGAAAAGGATGGAAGAGATGGTCAGTAGCTCCGGCCACTCTCCGCAGTCAAGTGCAACCACAAAGAGAGACACCCCCGGAGGTCATTCACATTGTAGACGGAGGAAAGGAGATTACATCCGTCAACGGGGATGATCAGCCGAAGAAGGATACAACACAAAGTATGATCCCTAAAAAGGATATCAAGAGCTTCGTGGAACGACGAAGTGCGAGAAGCCTTAGCACAATCAAAGAGCGGGACATCCATTCGGACGGGTAGAACTTACCCGGAAGAATTCGACGCCGTCCAGCACCCAAAAGGCTTCGTACCACCTCTCGTTCAAGACCTTCGATGGAACCGGAACCCCCGACAAGCATGTTGCACACTTTCGTGCCGGCTTTTGCAATGCGGCGGGAGCGATGCATTACTCTTTCGACGGCTCGTCGGCAGCTCTATCGGGAATCGCCTTCGACCGGTATGCGGAATTACCAAATGGTTCGGTGAAGACGTTCTCGAACTAGAGAACCTCTTCATCAAGCGATTCGCCGGAGCTCGGCACCACATCACTTATAGGTGATTTAGTGGTAGAGAAACAAAGGCCGAACGAAACTTTGGTGGATTACATACTTCGATGGAGGAACTTAAGCATGAAGTGTGAACCACAACTTCAAGAACAACATACGATCGGCATCTTACTTAAAAGCATTCACGGCCCGATAGCACTTCTCCTCAAAGGATTCACTATTAAGACTTTCGAGAAGTTGTTAAGCAAGGCCGGAAGCTTGCAAGAAGAGGCGAAACAATTAAGTTTCGCCGACAAGATGGACAAGCAAAAGCCTGTGAAGACTTTTAAAAAGAAATCCGGGATCGTTGCAGCAGTTGACAAAGGCAAGCAACCGATGCAAATACCGCCAGAACGGCCGCAGCAACCACAACAGAATTACCAGCAACCCCGACCCAGCCTATTAGTCATCTCCACGAGTATGAACAACCGCCTCGTCCGCAACGTACATTAAGGGAGCTTCGAGCGAGAGAATATCCGTTCAAGAATGAAGCGATGCCGAAAATGTTCCGTAGTCCGATGAAGACTCCGATTTCCAGCTGCAGAGCCTAAAAGACCGGAGGAAGTCAACAAGAAAGGTGATCCCAACTTTTGCCCCTACCACCGGATGCTTGGGCACAAGATAGAAGATTGCATTACCTTCAAAAGTTGGCTCAACGACAACCTTCGGAAAGGGAATATAACAATCCCGAAGGAGTACATGAAGGAACCCCAGAAAGGAGGTTCCGTCAATGTTGTCTCAACTGATATCATTGTTCCGATAGATCCCTATGCAATTGACGATGGATGGACTACCGCTTGGACGAGGTCTTCAAAAAAGATTTTAGACAGCATCCAAACCGCCTCGGTGCGAGCTTCAATTCAGAGTTCGAGACCTGTTAAGCCGGTACTATCACTTGCGATAGAAGAACCACCTCAACAGGAGACGATTGAAGATAAGAAGAAAATCGACGAAGAAGAGAGGACCGAGACTCCTAAGGCTGGACTAGGGGCCGCTTATCCTAGGATAGTTGTTTCGATTCGGGGGAGAAATCTCTCGAACCTCTGATTTTGTATGATTATCTGCTCACTTCGGTGGGATCATATAATGATAAGGGTGATGGCGTTGGCTACGTTTTGACTGTTTCTAATGATTACGTAACTAGCGACAATTCGGATATCGATTTCGACATCAACGACAATTCTCAAATCATACACAATCTCGATGAGCAAAATAACGAAGAAGACATCCATCAAGGAGGCTACGAGAGTTCAACAAGCAACGGATCTATCTTCGAGTTTCGAGGAGCTCCAGTCACGAAAGAGTTAGAGCCTTCAGATTCTGAAGATAATCCGGAAGAGCCTGTCATTCCGATTCAGGAGGAGACACCGACAAACTCAACACTAGATTCAGAAGAAATTACAGAAGTCAACTTAAGAAGTGGAAGAGTTCTACCTCCGAGAACGGGTCCAAAGGACAAAGGAAAGTAGGTGGTTGTTCAAGAAGAACCAACCCCGACAGAAGAAATACCCATTCGAGAAGAAGCCGAGACGCATGAAAATAAAGTGGACTACAACGTGCTAGCCCATCTTAGGAAACTACCGGCCAAACTGAGCATCTACGACGCCCACATCTTATCAAAGGAGATGAGAGAAGCTCTGATCAAGGCCTTACTTGATCCAGAAATTTGCTTAGCTCAAATGGCTCGGAGATTCCTTAGATGAGGTTTGTTCGTTAAAGGAACAGACGAGGTGTTACCTTCACGGACAATGACCTACTACTGGGGACGACGGACCACAACCGACCGTTGTACATTTCGATTACAATTGGGAAGTTTACGCTCTCCGCAGTATTGGTGGATCCAGGAGCATCAATCAATATAATGAGTCTTCGAACACTAGCATACTTGGAAATTGATGCTCGTGAGCTCGAGGCCGACAAAATGTTATTAAGAGGATTCAACCAGAAAGGAGAAAGGGCCCTCGGATCAATAACACTACTAATGAAGACCAGTGACTTAGTAAAGACAACCGCAAAATTTCACATAATTGATTCAGAAACGTCGTTTAACGCTCTACTGGGCCGACCATGGATACATGAAAACAGGATGGTACCATCATCTCTACTTCAGTGCATCAAATACTACGATGGAGGGGAACAGTGCATCAAAGGTGACTTACAACCATTCTCCGTACATGAGATCGGAATCCATGAAGATGTAGCTTATTATGCGCCTCCGAAGAAAACAATTTTCTCCAGAGATACCATAACGAATGAAGCAAAGAAAGTTCGGGACAACGAAGAACTCCGAAGTTCTAGTCCAACGAGTCACTCACCACTCCCTTCCGGCGAGATGGTGAAGGTTTCTCCACAACTCGCATCCGAGGTCGAGGCCGGGGACGAGGTCGTGGTAGAGACGTTAGGACGAGTTGGACGGAGGAAACCAGCCATCAATGTTGATTGGGAAGATAGTTCCGAAGAAGAAAAAGAAATCAAACAAGAAGCGACGACAATAAGTCAGAAGAAGCCGCAATTCAAGATCTCTCTCGAAGATGAGAAGAACGAAGAATACAAATCAATGTACGAAAAGATTAACCACTACGTACATACTATGACCCTAACCCCGATCCAGTCTAGCAAGATCGAGGGTATGGTGGTCAAAGAGGTACGTAGCGACGGTACAAAGCCAATCAAATTCTACCGTGGTGCTTCTTCCTCCAAAGCCGAAAATAATGTACAATTCGAAGATGTCACTTCATCGAAATTAATGGAATTATCTATCGAGTGGTACTCTCCCTGTGTTCAAAATTTAATTCAACGTGGTTTCTTACCTCGACAATGGACAAAAGGTCAATCACAACGTTTTGAAAAATTATGGAATAATTCCGGTCGTCCGCCCAATTCAAAGCATGGTCTTAGATTCGGCATAGTAGGATCAGTTGACGATACTGAATTTTGCTTGGTTGTCACTTGCGAGTCTAATGAAAACTGCATGGAAATTATAGACGAACTCGAAGATTTACAAATTGGAGACGCTCCACCAGAATTCGAAGAAGAAATTAAATCTACAATAGATGAGTTAACGGAAGTTAACTTAGGTACTAACAAAGAACCTAGACCTACCTTTGTTAGCTCCTTACTCAATAAAGAAGACTCCGAAGAAATAATCAAGTTATTAATGGAATTTAAAGACTGTTTTTCTTGGAGCTACGATGAGATGCCGTGATTAGCTCCGGAGGTCGCAGATCCATAAGCTAGGAGTGGATCCTACTTCGTCCCGATCGGACAAGGTCCCGGAAGAATGCGTCTAGAAATCGAACAACAAGTCATAGCCGAAGTTAAAAAGCTAATAGACACTAAATTTGTCCGTGAAGAACAATACCCGACTTGGTTAGCCAATGTGGTGCCGCCGTAGAAGAAGAATGGTCGGATCGAATTTGTGTGGACTTCGGAGATTTAAACAAGGCATGTCCAAAAGATGAATTCCCTCTACCGATCCCAGAATTAATGATCGACATTGCTTCGACACATGAAATATTTTCATTCATGGATGGATCTTCATGATACAACCAGATAAAAATGGCTCCAAAAGATGAAAAGCTTACAGCATTCAGAACGCCGATCGGAGTATTTTGCTACACAGTGATGCCATTCGGATCGAAGAACGCAGAGCAACCTACCGCAGAGCAATGACAAGAATTTTTGATGATCTCATCCACAATCAAGTCGAATGCTACGTGGACGATGTGGTCATCAAAAGCAAAGTAAAAGAAAACCACTCGTATGATTTGAGAATTGTTTTCGAACGATTAAGACAATTTAACCTTAAGATGAATCCCTTAAAATGCGCCTTCGGCGTCACCTCCGGGAAATTCTTAGGATTCGTTGTCCGACATCGTGGAATTGAAATCGACCCGGAAAAGATTAAAGCTATCTTAGAAATGCCGCCTCCCAAAACCTTAAAACAACAACGATCCTTTCAAGGGAAGCTGGCATATCTTCGACGCTTTATCTCAAACTTGTCAGGTAGGTGTCAGCCTTTCTCGGCACTAGTTAAAAAGGACGCCAAATTTATTTGGGAAGAGAGATGCCAGAAGGCCTTCGAGAACATTAAGCAATATTTAATGACACCTCCTGTTTTAGCAGCCCCTCAGTCTCAGGTAGACCGCTGATACTTTACACCGCGGCTTTAGACGACTCTCTCGGAGCCCTGTTAGCCCAGGTCAATGATGAGGGTAAAGAGAATGCTCTTTACTATTTAAGCCGTCGTTTACTTCCGACGGAAATAAGGTATCCCGCAATTGAAAAGCATTGTTTGGCCCTGATCTTCGCCGCTCAAAAGCTCAGGCACTACATGCTTTCTCATAAGGTCAACTCGATCTCGAAATTTAATCCATTGCAATACTTGATGACTCGTCCGACACTTTCCGGCAGACATGCCAGATGGTCAATGATATTATTGCAATTCGATATAACTTTCGTGCCTCTGCGTGTCGTAAAGGGACAAGTCTTAGCAGACTTTCTCGCAGCACACCCTTTGCCGGCAGAATCTCCTCTCAATGACGATTTGCCAGATGAACAAATAATGAATCTAGAAGACCCTGATGATCGACGTTGGGAATTATATTTCGACGGAGAATCTTCAACACACAAAGACGAAGAATCGCAAGTGATAGTGCCCGGTAAGGCAGGAATCGGGCTAATCTTTATAACACCGGAGCGGGGGATGTTAAAATACTCCTACCACTTGACAGAACCGTGTACAAACAATGAAGCAGAATATGAAGCCCTCATAACGGGATTGGAATTAACTATTCAAATGGGGATAACAGACATCAACATCTACGGGGATTCGCAATTAATCATTCAACAGATCGCCGGACAGTATAGAATTCTAAATCCAAGACTCGAGCAATACTTCCAGTATGCCATACAGTTGTTGGAACAGATTCCAAATGTGACGATCTACAAAATTCCTGTTGACCTCATTTTTGATGAGGTCTTCCTTTCTTCTTTTTAGTGCTTAGGATCTAGCCTTAGGCTTTTCCTTTGACTATCTTAGAGGACTAGAATTGGGACCCGCCTTTTAGAAATTCAAACCACTTCTAAACTCCCCGCAAACTCCACAAACTTGACTATAGACCCCTAATCACCTGAGGGTTGAAATCAAATGTGGAAGTTTAAAGGATGAGTTCCTATAGGACTCTTTGGCCTTAGGATCGCCTCACCGGCGGCTCGGTCCAGTGAAGGGGCTGACTTACACTACACTTACACACTACATTTCCACACACTTCCTAAAACCACACCCATACCCAACTTAACCTCCCGACTCATGTGAGTGATTCACATGGATGGTCCTAACCCCTAAGCCCTCGCTACAGGTTGTGAACAACATAAATAATGCCTCAAATGAGTCCTTTCATGGCTCATATGGGCTTGAATGGCTTCATGGCTCAACCAAAATGATTTCACCCCCACTCAAATTCACCCAATCTTCAATTTCCAAATTTCACAATTTTTGACCTCTCCGGACCCTACACCTACTAAACCTACCCAAAACCTCAATTACTCCAAATTTTTGCAAAATTTCCAAATTTCCAAAATTTTCCAAAATCAATCCCAAACACCTCCACATCACTCAAATTGATCATCCATACCCAAAAATACCAAAATTCCAAGAAAACCTCCCAATACTCCTCCAATAACTCCAAAATACCCTTCGCCTAAAAATCCAAAAATTCAAAAAAATTCCCAGAAAATTCCAAAATCCTAAATATCCCCAATTTCATTTTCATTCAACTACACCATGGGCCAATTTTGTCAATTTCATCTCTACTTTTTTGTCAAAACCCCCAATTTGACCCATTTAATCCGAAGTAGTCCCAATGTCAAACTAAACTCATCCAATTGACCCCAATTTGGTCCAATTCAATTCTAAACTTCAATTCAACATTCCTAATACTAATTTAGACCAAATCCAAGTCCAATTTGATTGACATTTGGATCCAATCTCATCTGACCTAAGGCCCATTTCGACCTTAAGGCCCATTTTTGACCTAAGCCCAAACCTAACCCAAATGAACCAAACCCCAAAAAATCAAAGCCCAAACCAAAGTCAAAACCTCAAAACACTCCCATAAACACTTCTCAACAATAATCTCACATAAATTTCAACCCTAGCCCAACATCGCCCAACTCGGCCCATTTGGACCTATATTGGCCCATTCACCAAAAGAATCCAAATCCAACCCAATTCAAGCCCAAACTACCCCAAATTTGCTTCAAGTTACTCATGACACATCCATGAGCTAAACCAACAATTATTTGGCCCAACCTTTTACAAAAATTTTCATCCACGAACACATTCATAAACTTAAAAGCCCACTTCCCTTAAACCTTTCTAAAAGCCCATTTCCTTCAAAATTCAAAAGCCCAAATCTACCCTAAAGCCCACATGACATCTCCATTTGTCATCCATTTAATTAAATCCATTACCTAAGTCCTAAAATCACCATCAAATTATTCCAAATCAAGTTTCATACAAATTTCCATCAAAACATCCAAAATTCTTAAAAACCCATTTTCTAAGGAATGACCCAACCTTTCCCAAGCCAAATGAAGCCATGAACAAGCCATTCTCAAGCCACATGAAGCCATAAGGGCTTTGACTTGTCATTAGTCCATTTATGGCAAGAAGAGGGGGTTCTTTCTTAAACCTCCTTTTAACCTTTTTTTACCTTAATCATGTCACACACTAAACCATGTTTAGCCACCTCATCATGGATGGAGACTTCACCACTCCTTCTAAGCCGACCTAAATGATTCCCTCAGCTCAAAATCAGAGCTTTAGGGTGCACCAAGCCCAAAATGCAGGCCGACCTAAACCAAGCCAAAGTGAGCCTTCTCCATTCCATTTAAATCAAACTCCTTTACACATGTCAAACCTCAATTGCCTACACTAAACCCCCACCCCCCGACCCACCCGACCAAGATGGCGACCATTGCTCGGCCGGCCGGCCACCAAAGCCGCCGGAAAACACCATGGCCGAGAGCCACATGTGAGCCAACATCGAAATTCTCACTCGCTCGAGTCGCCCCATGCCCACGTGGCCACTACTACGATCTTCTCCTCACTGGAAAGCAAAATTGGATCCCAAGCCCTAACTCTCCCCGGGAGGCCCTCCACCCTCTCCTATTTAAACTCCACCCCTCTCGCCATGAGAGGAGCCAAGCACAAACCTCGCCAAACTCGCTAAAATCGTTCCGCACCCTTCTCCACTCTTAGAGCACTTGATCCTCGTTGAGATTCCCCTGCCATTTCTCCGTAAGCTCAATTTCGCAGATGAAATTCCACCCAAAACCAGGACACCTCTCCACAAGCACACCCCAAATCAGACGGCTTCTACACCTTCACTGCATCATGGAAGGTGTCCACCATCAAAAGCCCCATCTCCAAAGCACTCAGCTTGCCCAAATTTCTCCAAGCTTTGTGATCGGTTTGGCCGAAATCATATCCGTACAATTCACCGTACCCCAGAGACTTCATCCGGAGCTTGCTAGGACCCAATCGAAGGTAACAACTCTCGACGAAGCCACACTTCTCCGAGCTGCGCGAGTTAACTCTCCATCCAGCTTCGGAAATTCTCCATTTCAAATGCCTTAGTTTCAATGCATGTTAACCGTATAGATGTGTCTGCCCTTCGAGACGAATCCATAGAAAGTATAAGAACGTAAAATCCATCGAGAATCGAGCGAGATCTAGTGGATTTGGGCCATGACTGCCTCGTGGCGAGAACATCAGACGATGAACGGATGCCGTCCATTCGATATACGCGCGCACGGACGTGCCGCATTGCGCCGGGACTGTGAGACGGATGAACCGCGGCCCGGCTGCCGACTCGGTGTGGCGGCGTCGAATGGGAGCGCGACGCGTGTGCGTCGGAGTCGCCGAGGCTGACGCGCGCCGCGTGGATAAATAGATAAATAGGGTATTTTCTTATTTATTTAATTCCCTAAACTTCAAAATCCATATCTTGTGAAGAAAAAAATCAAAAAATAAAATAAAAATACCCCTTCGCTTTCAAAGGGAATCAGAGGAGAATAATGCGAAAAAGAAATCACTTAATTTCATCAAATATTTTATTTTTTATGATTTATTTACTCTCCGCATTTGTTTTAATTCTCCATGCATGCATACAATTCACCATGACACGAGACAAAAGGGCTTTCAAGCCTCTCGAATTTGGGAACATTCCCCGAATTTTCCAAAGTCGCAGGCCATCCCTATGAGGAGTTCTTGATTTTTCAAGTTCGTGTCACCGTTTTGAGTATTTTAATTCCAGTAAATAGCATGTTGTGAACAAATTCTAGGAAAATTCGGTGATGTTCCTTATGACCAGAGAACCCTGTGAAAATAGATTTTGGCTTAGTTCATCTCGTAACAACTCTAATTGGCTTAAACACCCAAAATAGGTCTTTAATTAATTAGAGTTAACCAAGATCAAATTGACTTGAAATCACCTCTCCACTGACCTTTAGGATCAGAGGAACCCACCATAAAAATTCCGAGTCAATCGACTCCGGTTAGCCCCACTAATTGGGGTTGACATTAAGTCACTTAGCCATTTTAAACTTTAAAATTCATAAGTAACTTTTAAAATACTTTTCAAAAATTTACCAAATTGGTTTTGGAGCCTCTCTGATATCAGGGGAACCTAAGAAAATTAAAATTTCAATTTTCTAAAAAAGTCGATTTTTAATAATATTTTAATATTTTTAATAATTAAAAAATAATAAAAATCACAAAAATAATAAAATTCACCAAAATGTCACATTTTGAATTTTAATCACTAGGAACAAATCCCACATTTTTCCTAGGTTCATTTAGTGAGATATTGAATTTTAAAGCCTTAGGGTAATTTTTAAAATTAAAAAATGTATTTTCTAGCATTTTCAATTAAAATAATTATTATAAATCATAGAAAAATCAGAAAATTGCAAAATTTGATTCTCTGGTTTCCTTGATATCAGAGAGATTTTGAAAAATATAAAATTCATTTTTCAACATTTATTTTATTTTTAAATTAATTAACACTCCAAAACTCAAAATAATTATAATAAAAATAATATAATTCAAAAAAATCACCAAAATTGGTCCAAGTGCTTCTCTGTCATTAGGAATGTCCCCCAATTTTCTTAAGGACAGAAACTTTCTTTGGTCATGTTATCAAATTTTCCTTGAAAATCTCTATTTTCCACCAAAAATAATTATATAAATAAATTAAATATTTAAAAATCACATTTTCTCCTCTCATGTCTTTATTGACATATGAGTGAAGTTACATAAAAATTTCAAATTCATTTAAGTTCAATTTAGTTAGTTATGAAATTATTAAGCTTAAGGGGTAAAAATTTTAATTAAACTTTTAACCCCTTAATTAAAACTTTAGGTTTAATAAAAATTAACAAGCAAAATATTTGATCCTAATCTGATCTGATGATTGAAATTTAAATAATTAAAGGGTAGAACCCATTAAATAATTTCAAAACGATTAAACTTTAATTAAATAATGGATTAAATTGGAAGAATAATAAAATTTTAATCATTAAAATAAGGGATATTTATTAGGAAGAGATTTATTCTTTAATTTAAAAAATCCTAAATTAATCATCTCATTAATATTCAACTCTTAATTAAAATGATAATTCAAATTCAAATATTAAAAGACTTAATCATTAAACTAAAGTCAAATTATTAAACTCTTTCAAAAATTTCATAAAAATTAAAAATAAAGTAAATTAAAGATAAATTAAATTAAAATTAAATTAAATTTAATAATTAAATTAAATTAAGACAAATTAAATTAAATTAAATTAAATTAAAATTAAATTAAATTAAATTAAACAATTAAATTAAATTAAATTAAATTAAATTAAAAATTAAATTAAATTAAATTAAACAATTAAATTAAATTAAATTAAATAATTAAAATTAAATTAAATTAAATTAAATAATTAAATTAAAGTTAAATCAAATCAAATTAATTAAACACCAAATCAAATTAAATTCAACTATGTTAAACTAAATTAAAACTCAATTAAATTAAGTTAAATTAAATATAACATCACCTAAGACATAAAAGAAATTAAATATAAAACAACTCGAACACTATTCCAAATTTAAACTCTTTAACTTAAACCAAATCATTTCAATACTAACTTACCCTCAAAAGCTTTAAGCATATACTCTCCTAAATAAAACATTAAATGAAGTGTCACTTCACTCATAGGATATTCAAATGTCCTAGTTCACCGAGCAAGTTAACAAAACTGAAATCTTCGGACGATTAATTCATTTGTATAATTAAATTCATTTGAACTTAAAACAATCCTTTAAATAATAAAAGATGTTTAAGATCCTTCTTAAGCACTTTCAATAATATGATAAGACATTTATAATAACAATTGAATTTGATTATTCTTTCATGAAGAAAATCGTCCTTAAACCAAAACACAAAGAACCTACATCACAAAATATTCATCAAATTGACAGGATTAGAATTTCCGTAAACCACATCCCTCTTTTTACCACCTAGAACTTCGTTTAAATATGCTAATTGTGTTTTAAGTGCAGCTGATGACGGGAAGACCCTGTGTACGCTTTTATTTTATCGCAATTTACTTTCTTGCAATTTACATTATCGCAATTTACTTTATCGCGAATCGCGTTTTATTTTTCTCGCATGATAAAACAATCGTCGCATGAAAACTCACACCTTTAGGATAACCCCTAAAACTGAAACCAAAATTAAGTTAAAAGTCATCGCAAGATAAAATTCACCGCCACAACATTTCAAAATATAAAACAACTCAAAATTTAATCACAAATGTAACACAAAACTACAATTACAACTAAATTAAAACGTCCCGTTGGATGATCTGGAATACCTCTGATGATGTAACCTACGTGTCGCTAACGAGATTTCCTACTGCCTAAATGAAAGTGTGGAACTCATTCGCCGAGTTTAGCAAATTCATCCGGACTAAGTGAATCCGATAAAAATAATGATGCCGAAGGATGGAACCGCGGGATCTTAACCGGTGTCGTTATAATCAACTTTAAGATTCGTTTTAAATAAAACATAAAAAACACCCGGAAATTAAGATTTTCTCTAAACCAAAACACTTTTCTCAACTCCCGATTTATGATTTCTAAAACTAAACCTCTCGCAACAACAAGGAGCTCGGAGTATGGTAGGCAAAGACGACCATCGTCATCAAGAAAACTCCGAGTCTACTTCAAAGAAACTTTCCTAGAATTAAACAACCAAGCCATATGACTTCGAGGTAGCTTCGCTCTAGTGCAACATAAATCCTCAACTCTTCGTTAGCATTTCGCATCGCAAATTAAGCCCTAACCGGTCTTAGGATTTCGAGGTAGTCGTCCGATACGACAATAAACCCTCACATCTTCTAGTGCTATTTGCTTGATTTTATCATACAAATATAAGCCCTAATTAATTGAAATCGCAAGATCGAGATATCAAATAAGTATTAAGACTTTCCTAAATTCAAGCCAAACGATAGGATAGTCGGAAATTATCGAAGTTCACTTCGAATCGGCTGATTTCTCCTACCTTTCTTCCTTTCGATTCACAAAACAAAATGTTCCAAAAAATTTGATCCATTCCCTATCGAAACTTCAAAATTCAATCTTTGAAAACCTTAAACTTCAAATTCTTGAGAGCAAGTAATCATTGATTATTATCGAGAGTTTTCTTAGGTGATTCTCGTCACTTAAGATGTAATTAACTATAGAGTTTCGCCTTTATAGGAATTTTAAAGAACCTGTGTAATATAAACCCCGTTTAATGTTTTCATATTAAGCTGGTGGAAACTTTGTCGCTTATAAAATTGGTTCGCGTACCAAACGGATGTCACTAATCTTCTAGCTTATTTAATCAAGCCCCACCATCAGCTGTTGTGTCTATCCTTGTGGATAGATACACTGGCCATGAAGTGCGGTGCTCGCTTATATAAACTATTCGGGATGCGAGGTTCGGCTTAATCTCATATCTTAAAACCTTCAAATTTAAAATTATTTTCAAAATCAAATACTACTTTTCAAATTATTTATTTTAATTAAATTAAAAATTCGCCGACATTGCATTGCTAGCGACCCTCTTCAAAATAAAACACGACCTAAAAATATGCCGACGAGATTTCCGCGACTCACGTGGGAGAATTCCTCTCCATTATAATCAAATAATTCCGTTTTCAAAATCTGGTAGTGTATCCATGTCCCTAATGGATCAAACTACCCTTCTTTCCGTTGGAATACTATGTTCATTTCTATCTTGAACAAGTATACCCAACATTCTCTCGGATTTAGGAGCCACCGCTTAGGATACCCCTAAACAGAGAGGTTCCGAGATCCTTTTACCTCATTTCCGAGGCGGGGCGGACCTCACAATAAGGTGTTGGCTCAGGAGTGATCCTTCGAGCTCGGGAAGTCTTGCTTAAGACTTTCTTTTCCTTCTCGAATCGGATTCCTTACCTTCTCTACACCTTTCGAACATTCCGTTCTAAATAAACAAACCCTCTAATAAGTGATTCTTTTAACAAATGATTCTTTTTTATAAATACATGAACAAAGAATGAGTTCGGACTCTTTTCAATTCCTTTTCGTCCTAAAGAAAAGAAGCATAACTTGGGACTGACAACTCGAATCTACTCTGCAGTAAATGGAAGCCCCGAACCGATTTTCTCCTTCACCAACGGACCGGACTTCGCCGGTCTATAAGGATGAACTCGCCCGACAATAGGGTCATCCGATTTGACAGAGGATTTGAAAACACAAACGTCAAGGTCACCGACGTCTCCCTCTTTGCACCGACAAACAAGGTATCCGGCCGAGGAGCCACTCGCTCGAGTTCAACTCCAGTCGACCCAAGAGTTTCCTCCCCGCAAAGGGTCCCGACTCAGAGGAGTACCGCCGTCCGCAGAGGACCGTTCTCACTACCCCCACCGGTCTAGCTTGCTTCGCACCTACCCCGACTTCCGCCAAATCAAAGGGGAAAGAAATCCGTAACTATGGGTAAACCCGTTACCGTGGAGGGTACGCATCTTCCCGTAAGACCTTCCGTCTTCGAAATCGGGTCCAGCTTCGAAGATTCCTTCGCCGACAAAGACCCAAAGAAGAAATAGAAATAGAAGGATCGCCGCGGAAGCCGTAGCCGCCGAGATCGCTTCCTGGAGGAAATCGGAGTTACCGTAATATACACCGCTACCGTAATATACACCACCGCCCGACTACATACCACTTTTGGGAGGAAGCAAGTTCCATCCCCTCTCCGCCGCAGAGGATGAGAAGAATGTTCGCAAGATCGCCGCCACATTACCTCGGCCCGCATACTACAACGATAGCCGCAAGAAAAGAATCGAACTACGCCGTTCGCTCGACCGCAAACTTTGTAGTAAAAGCTAGCGAAGAAGGAAAACCGCCCGTGCTCGAAATTCTAAGAAGGATGTGGCGGTGCTTGGCTCAAATCCCGTCTCGGGCCCCGAGTAGAACCCGCCGTCATGATAGAAAAGCCAAGCAAGAGAATGAAGGCTAGCCCGCCCGTCGTAGTGATCGTGTTGCGCATTAGGGAGGATACCACCTTCCAAAGCATTCGGGCCGATGCGACCATCCGGCCGCTGCACCTTCCGCCGCTAGAAGGATGGTGCGGCGTCCCACTACGGGCAACTGAGATCGAAACAAGCAGCTCCGAGAAAGAAAGTCTCGCCATGAGGCTCGGAATCAAGAAAGTGCTACCGCGATGAAGGGGACTCGTGAAAAAGGACTCGACAACCATCGACGACAACCACAAAGATACACGAAAGCTCCGCTGAAGATGCCATGGAAATGCCGAGAACCGACATCCGACGGCCGGGCAAAAGAAAGAGAAGAAAAGTTCGGAGATGAGATCGACTCATCGGAATTCATGGACAACGAATATGCAAATCAACATGGTCTGAGACACGAGCTTCATCATCTTCTCAAGGTGCTCCTGCACCGCGCAGAAGAGAGGAGCCTGAATCGATGAAGAGACAGACTTCAGAAAAGGACGACACGATCGCTCAAATGGCGAAGAGGATGGAAGAGATGGCCGTAGCTCCAGCCACTCTCCAAAGTCAAGTACAACCACATGCAGAGACACCCCGTAAGTCATTCACATCGTAGACGGAGGAAAGGAGATTACATCCGTCACCATGGGGACGACCACCGAAAAAGGATACAACACAAAGTATGATCCCCGAAAAGGATATCAAGAACTCGCGGAACAAGCAGTGCGAGAAGCCCTAGCACAATCGAAGAACGGGACATCTATTCGGACGGCAGATCTTACCCGAAGAATTCGACGCCGTCCAATACCCAAAGTGGCTTCGTACCACCTCTCGTTTAAGACCTTCGACGGAACCGGAACCCCCGACGAGATGTCGCACACTTTCGTGCCGCTTGTTGCAATGCCGGCGGGAGCGATGCGCTACTCTTCCGACAGGCTCGTTAGCTAGCCTCGTCGAGAATCGCCTTCGACCGGTATGCGAATTACCCAACCTGGACGCGTAAAGACATTCTCGTAGCTAGAGAGCCTCTTCATTAAGCGATTTGTCGGAGCTCAAAGACCACATCACTATAGGTGATTTAGTGGTAGAGAAACAAAGGCCGAATGAAACTCTAGTGATTACATACTTCGATGGAGAAATTTAAGTATGAAGTGTGAACCACAACCGCAAGAACAACATGCAATGCAGATCTCGCTTAAAAGCATTCACGGCCCGATAGCACTTCTCCTCAAGGGATTCACTATTAAGACTTTTGAGAAGTTGTTAAGCAAGGCCGAAGCTTGCAAGAAGAGGCGAAGCAATTAAGTTTCGCCGACAAGACTGGATGACGTAGCTTCGTGAAGACTTTCGAAAAGAAATCCTGGTCGTCTGCAGACATCGACAAAGGCAAACAACCGATGCAAATACCACCGTAACGGCCGCAAAGAACCACAACAAAATTACCAAAGAACTCCGGTCCAGCCGATCGTCCGTCCGCAAAGATGAACAACCGTCTCGTCCGCAACGTACATCGAGGGAGCTTCGAGCAGAGAATATCCGTTCAAAAATGAAGCAAGCACTCAAAGATGTTCCGTAGCTTAATGAAAAACTCCGGATTTCCACCGCTGAGCCCAAAAGACCAGAGGAAGTCAACAAGAAAGGTGATCCCAACTTTCGCCCCTACCATCGAATGCTTCGGGCACAAGATAGAAGACCGCATTACCTTCAAAAGTCGGCTCAACGACAACCCTTCGGAAGGAAATATAACAATCCCGAAGGAGTACACGAAGGAACCCCGTAAAGGAGGTTCCGTCAATGTTATCTCAACCGATCCCGTCATTCCGATAGATCCCTATGCAACCGACGATGGATGGACTACCGCCTCGACGAGATCTTCGAAGAAGATTTTAGACAACATCCGAACCGCTTCGTGCGAGCTTCAATTCAGTAGTTCGAGACCCGTTAAGCCCGCACTATCACTCGCGATAGTAAGAACCACCTCGACAGGAGACAATCGAAGAGAAGAAGAAAATTGACGAAGAAGAGGGACCGAGACTCCTAAGGCTGGACTAGGGGCCGCTTATCCTAGGATAGTTGTTTCCGATTCGGGGGAGAAATCCCTCGAACCTCCGATTTCGTATGATTATCCGCTCACTTTGGTGGGATCATATAATGATAAGGGTGATGGCGTTGGCTACGCTTTGACCGTTTCTAACGGCTGCGTAATTAGCGACAATCCGGGCGTCGATTTCGATACCAACAACAATTCTCAAATCATACAAGATCTCGACGATCAAAATGACGAAGAAGGCATCCATCAAGGAGGCTACGAGAATTCAACAAGCAACGGATCTATCCTCGCGAGTTTCGAGGAGCTCCAAGCTACGACAGAGTTAGAGCCTTCGCATTTGGAAGATAATCCGTAAGAGCCAGTCATTCCGATTCGTGAGGAGACACCGACAAACTCAATACTAGATTCGAAGAAATTACGAAGTCAACCTAAGAAGTGGAAAAGTTCTACCTCCAAGAATGGGTCCAAAAGACAAAGGAAAGGTGTGGTTGTTCAAGAAGAACCAACCCCACAGAAGACATACCCATTCGAGAAGAAGCCGAGACACAGGAGAACAAAGTGGACTACAACGTGCTAGCCCATCTTAGGAAACTACCGGCCAAACCGAGCATTTACGATGCTCTCATCTTATCAAAGGAGATGAGGGAAGCTCGATCAAGGCCTTACTTGATCCGGAAATTCGCTTAGCTCAAATGGCCGGAGATTCCTTAGATGAGGTTTGCTCGTTAAAGGAACAGACGAGGTGTTACCTTCACAGCACAATGACCTACTACTTGGGACGCAGATCACAACCGACCGTTGTACATTTCGAGCTTACAATCGGGAAGTTTACGCTTCCGCAGTATTGGTGGATCCAGGAGCATCAATCAATATAATGAGTCTTCGAACACTAAGCATACTTGGAAATCGATGCTCGCGAGCTCGAGGCCGACAAAATGTTATTAAGAGGATTCAACCGTAAAGGAGAAAGAGCCCTCGGTCAATAACGCTACCGATGAAGACCGATGATTTAGCAAAGACAACCGCAAAATTTCATATAATCGATTCGAAACGTCGTTCAACGCTCTATCAGGCCGACCATGGATACATGAAAACAGGATGGTACCATCATCTCTCGCATCAGCTGCATCAAATATTACGATGGAGGGGAACAATGCATCAAAGGTGACTTGCAACCATTCTCCGTACATGAAATCGGAATCCATGAAGATGCAGCTTATTATGCACCGCCAAAGAAAACAATCTTCTCCAGCAGATACCATAACAAATGAAGCAAAGAAAGTTCGTGACAACGAAGAACCTCGAAGTTCTAGTCCAACAGCCACTCACCACTCCCTTCCGCGAGATGGTGAAGGTTTCTCCACAACTCGCATCCGAGGTCGAGGCCGGGACGAGGCCGCGGTAGAGACACTAGGACAATCGGACTGAAGAAACCAGCCATCAATGTTGATTGGGAAGATAGTTCCGAAGAGGAAAAAGAAATCAAGCAAGAAGCAAGAACAATAAGTCGAAAGAAGCCGCAATACAAGATCTCCCTCGAAGATGAAAAGAACGAAGAATACAAATCAATGTACGAGAAGATTAACCACTACGTACATACTATGACCCTAACTCCGATCCATTCTAATAAGATCGAGGGTATGGAGGTCAAAGAGGTACGTAAAGTGATCGGTGCAAAGCCGATCAAATTCTACCGTGGTGCTTCTTCCTCCAAAACCGAAAATAATGTACAATTCGAAGATGTCACTTCATCGAATTAATGAAATTACCTTTGAGTGGTACTCTCCCCGTGTTCAAAATTTAATTCAACGTGGTTTCTTACCTCGACAATGGACAAAAGGCCAATCACAACATTTTGAAAAGTTATGGAATAACTCCGGCCGTCCTCCCAATTCAAAGTATGGACTCGGATTCGGCACGCAGGGTCATTCGACGATACCGAATTTTGCTTGGTTGTCACTTGCAAATCCAATGAAAACCGCATGGAAACTACAAACGAACTCGAAGATTTACAAATCGGAGACGCTCCACCGAATTCGAAGAAGAAATCAAATCTACAATAGATGAGTTAATGGAAGTTAACTTAGGTACTAGCGAAGAGCCTAGACCTACCTTTGTTAGCTCCTTACTCAACAAAGAAGACTCCGGAGAAATAATCAAGTTATTAATGGAATTTAAAGATCGTTTTGCTTCGGAGCTACGATGAAATGCCGTGATTAGCTCCGTAGGTCAGCAGTCCATAAGCTAGGAGTAGATCCTACTTCGTCCCGCCGTACAAGGTCCCTGAAGAATGCGTCTAGAAATCGAACAACAAGTCATAGCCGAAGTTAAAAAGCTAATAGACGCTAAATTTGTCCGTGAAGAACAATACCCGACTTGGCTAGCCAACGTAGTGCCGCCGTAAAGAAGAATGGTCGATCGAACTTGTGTGACTTCGTAGATTTAAACAAGGCATGTCCAAAAGATGAATTCCCTCTACCGATTCCAGAATCGATGATTGATATTGCTTCGACACATGAAATATTCTCATTCATGGATGGATCTTCGTGATACAACCAGCATAAAAATGGCTCCGTAAGATGAAAAGCTTACAAGCATTCGAACGCCGATCGGAGTATTTTGCTACACAAGTGATGCCATTCGGATCGAAGAACGCAGAGCAACTTACCAAAGAGCAATGACAAGAATTTTTGATGATCTCATCCACAATCAAGTCGAGTGCTACGTGGACGATGTCGTCATCAAAAGCAAAGTAAAGGAAAACCATCCGTATGATTCGAGAATTGTTTTCGAACGATTAAGACAATTTAACCTTAAGATGAATCCCTTAAAATGCGCCTTTCGCGTCACCTCCGGAAATTCTTAGGATTCGTCGTCCGACATCGTGGAATAGAAATCGATCCGGAGAAGATTAAAGCTATCTTAGAAATGCCGCCTCCCAAAACCTTAAAACAATTACGATCTTTTCAAGGAAGTCGGCATATCTTCGACGCTTTATCTCAAACCCGTCGTAGGTGTCACCTTTCTCGGCACTAGTTAAAAAGGACGCCAAATTTATTTCGGGAAGAGAAATGCCGAAGGCCTTCGAAGACATTAAACAATATTTAATGACACCTCCCGTCTTAAGCAGCCCTAGCCTCGTGTAGACCACCGATACTTTACACCGCGGCTTTAGACGACTCTCTCGGAGCTCCGTTAGCTCTGTGTCAATGATGAGGGTAAAGAAAATGCTCTTAACTACTTAAGCCGTTGTTTACTCCCGACGGAAGTAAGGTATCCCGCAATCGAAAAGCATTGTTCGGCCTCGATCTTCGCCGCTCAAAAGCTCAGTGCACTACATGCTTTCTCATAAGGTCAACTTCGATTTCGAAGTTTAATCCATCGCAATACTCGATGACTCGTCCAATACTTTCCCGCAGACTTGCTGGATGGTCAATGATATTATCGCAATTCGATATAACTTTCGTGCCTCGCGTGCCGTAAAGGGACAAGTCTTAGCAGTACTTCCCGCAAAGACACCCTTCGCCGCCGAATCTCCTCTCAACGACGATCCGCCGATGAACAAATAATGAACCTAGAAGACCTCGACGATCGACGTTGGGAATTGTATTTCGACGGAGCATCTTCAAGACACAAAGACGAAGAATCGCAAGTGATAGTGCCCTGGAAGGCAGAATCGGGCTAATCTTTATAACACCGGAGCGGGGGATGTTAAGATACTCCTACCACTTGACGAACCGTGTACAAACAACGGCGAATACGAAGCCCTCATAACGGGATTGGAATTAACCATTCAAATGGGGATAACGTACATCAACATCTACGGGATTCACGCTTAATCATTCAACGGATCGCGGACAATACAGAATTTTTAAGCCAAGACTCGAACAATACTTCCAAGATGCCATACGTACTGTTGAACATGCATTCCAAATGTGACAATCTACAAAATTCCTAGAAAAGAGAATGCTTTAGCAGAATGCTTTAGCTCGTCTCGCAAAAGAATTTGCCCGTTTGCAAGATGAATCAATGGAAGTGTCAGTCACGGACGTCAGTCCTATCACGACTCGACATGGACATGATACACAAATCGAAAAAGAAAAAGAATCAACATGAAGCAGTGATAGAAAACACGTAAGATCGGCGACATACCATCGATAGCATCACTCCGCAAACAGAAAGCTACTGGACGATAGGTCGCTAGCCCATCGATCGAGAAAAGAACTCGTCTTACGCATTAATAAACAACACATTGTACGTAAGGTCTTTTCGATCAAATGTGGCTAAGGTGCTTAAGCGGGTCCGAGGCCCGTGAAATCGTTAAAGAGGTGCATTCGGGACTCGTGGCGCTCACCGACCGGGTCCAAAAATGAAGATGAAAATTAAAAGACTAGGGTACTACCGGCCCTCGATGATGACCGACCGCATGAAAATCGCCAAGAGCCGTCACCAATGCCAAGTGCACGGAGTGGTTCTACACCAACCTCCAAATGTGCTACACCCGACAATCGCGTCGTGGCCATTCGAATGTCGGGGCACGTATATAGCGGGTCCGATGAACCACCATCTTCGAAAGGACATCGTTTTATTCTTGCGCTACGCATTACTTTTCCAAGTGGGCGTGTCGGCTCCACTTAGAGAAGTGAAAGCACACCACGTGCTAGCGCTTTTCAAGAACCAAGTTGTCTACCGTTTCGGAGTGCCGCGCAGATCATCTCGTATAATGGGCCGCATTCGAAGCACACAAATCAACAATTTTGTCGAGAGACACGGAATCGACCGGCGATACTCAACAATTTACTACCCAAGAGCAAACGGCCTCGCCGAGGCTTTTAATAAAACTCTCGTTCAAATCTTAAAGAAAACCTTGGACGATAATAAGAGAAATTGGCACGAGAAATTGTTAGAAGCCTTACTGGCCCACCGGACGACCTTCGTAACCCCTACTCAAGCTACACCTTACGCTCCGGTGTATGGGTCCGAGGCAAGTAGTTACCTTTAGAGGTTCACCTTCCTTCACTCGTAATTGCAATTGCAAACAAGATCACGACGAAGAAAACGCCGTACTACGACTCGAAGAATTAGAAAGCTTGGAAGGGAAAAGACTTGCAGCAGCAATGTAATTTAGAACTATACCAAGCTAAGATGGTTCAAGCCCATGACAAACCGGTCCGCCCAAGAACCTTCAAAGTTGGTGACTTAGTTCTCGTTCTCAAGAGACCTATTCTCGCACACCGCAAGATAGGAGGAAAATTTGAACCCACTGGGAAGGACCGTTCGTGGTCGAAGCAAAGATACTCGTGAGGTTCCTACCAGCCTAGTGAATTGCCGTGGAGAACGACATATGCTTCCGATCAACGGACGATACTTGAAAAAGTATTACGCTACCTGATGTTTCGAAGAATGAATTCTTCATCCCTAAGAAACACGGGTGAAGTAATTACTTGTGGTTGGGTCCGAACCCAAAAAATAATAAAATGTGCTAAAATAAATAAAATCATGATAATTAAGTTTCCCTTGTTTTCTTTTTCAAATCAAAATCTCTTCCCTCATCTTATCCTACTTCATTCCCGTTAAATTTCAAAATATAAGAATAATAAAAAATGTATCTTTAATAAACATTTTCTTAATGTTCTTGTTCTTAAGATGACCCTCGATCCTTTTCCTTGTCTTTTCGCAGGGAAATGTCGAACCGGCGGTCGGTCTTGAACTTTAAGAATGGTGTAAGCCTCGCACTCGATGAAAAGAGGGTGAAAGGTGGAGAGATAATCGAGATTGACTCGCATTTCGCACTGGCAGCCTACAAGACGAGGAAAGTGACCGGGTCCCGGCTAACCGAGAAGAACTACCCGGCGTACAGCTGATGAAAGTGGGTGGCCCAAGCCACCAATCCAACAACAAGAAAAGAAAAGCAAACACCGAAGAAGACAAGAAAATGAAGTCCGTAGTCGCTACAACGTGAGGGCGAGCTCGTCAGCCGCCGCGCCCGCAGAGATTCAAGAAGTTCGGAGGGCTACTCTCACAGCCCACGCAACGAAGAAATAAGAATCGCCGTATCCGAAAGATGTTAACAAAACTAGCCGCGGACCAACGCGACGAGACAATTGCTAATGCCAAGACATACACTTCAAGGACACCGGCTCACCGTGAACCCGAAGAAAGGAGGCCGCTCCTAGGATAACGAAAAGAACTGTGGAAATCTCCCGAAGATCGAAGAAAGAAGGCTACCACGCCACCGGATAGAACCACCGCAATGCATGACCTTGTTGCGTAGCAACCCCGGGGATGTCCCGACAAACATCATCCCCGAGGAGCCGAGGTATGTAGGGGAACGTGAAGGGATCGAACCATATATCCCACAATATGTCACAAGGCCTCGCCATCTGCGCATCATTCCGGAATACGAGCCGGAGAGGATGCGAATGTTGAAAAGAAAACCTTCGAATACTTCGAGAGAATTAAAGGAAGAAGAATCAACATACTAGAAGGCCTCGAGCTACACACCGACGTATTCTCGCAGTATGAACAACAAAGAAATCGTGGACCGTATCCGGATCCGAAAAGAATGGGCCGAGCGAGCCGCCCGAGGGAAAACACATACTCGGAACCCCGTGAGATGGATGCCGGTGGAAAGGAAGAATCACAATACAATGCGGATGTCGCTACAACTTTGTCAAGACGTAAAAGGAAACCCACCGGGAATACTTCGTCATGGGCAAGTAGATCCGATGCCATTAGTTATCAAGAGAATGGTAAAAAGATTGATAACATGGAGGGTATCGCCGACAGATTGCATACCCAATAGCCGCATTATCAACATCTACAAATAGGGTGACCGCATACCCCCACATATCGATCACCACGACTTCGTCGACCTTTCGCACGGTCTCTTTCTTGAATGAGTGCAACATCATGTTCGGATCCGACCTCCGGATAAGCAGCCCGGTGAGTTCCGAGGGCCAAGAAAGATACCTTTACCGGTGGGTTCCGTCATGATACCGCAAGGTAACTGGAGCGTATATCGCAAAGCATCGCATACCGTGGGTGCCAGTAGAGCGAATCTCGCTTACTTTCGTGAGGATGGACGACAAAGAAATACCTTACCATTTCCAACCGTACCCGTAGCTAGAGAACCTCCGGCCTTACGAGCCGTGAGTTACATGGGAAATATCACACCTCCAACGTACATCCAGCTCAGCATCCTCGCCAAGGATGGCTTGGAAGGTGATGTTATCGACCATGTACCTCACTATTCGTACATGGATTTTTGACGATGATTCTTTTGATGGATCAACAAAGATCATACACAATCCGTTTTGAATCTACATGGATTGTATGAAATATATTCCGCATCGAGTCGTACGACGTATTTTCAACATGATTGGAATGAAAGTGACCATGTCACGTTTTTGGCCTTCACCTCTTTTGTGCAAATTGATTGGGAAACGCCATTAAAGTTAAATGAACTTCGAACAAAGAACAGAAAAGAAAAAAAGAGAATAAAAGAAAACTTTCTAAAAAAAAAATCTAAAAATGACAAACACCAAGTTCACATGAACATTAAATAAACAATAAAATAAAATTTGAACCATTAAAAGATAAACGAAATCAACTTCAAAATCAAATTCCATCCTTCCAAACTTCAAAATCAAATTCCATCCTTCCAAATTCTCAATCAAATTCCAAATCCACTCTCGATCAAATTTCAAATTTGATCTTCGCAAATCTCAAGTCAAATCCTCAATCAAAATCCAAATCCAATCTCGATCAAGTTTCAAACTTGATCTTTCAAATTTCAAATCAAATCTTAAATCAAATTTCAATCAAATTCAAACTCTTTTGGGTCGAGGATTTTACATCCAAGACTGCACTGCCTTAGGATTCTTTTCCTATTGCACTGAAATACATCAAATTCAAACCTTTGGGTCGAGGATTTTACATCCAAGATCGCACCGCTTTAGGATTCTCTTCCTATCGCACTCGAAATACATCAAAATTCAAAACTTTTGGGTCGAGGATTTTACATCCAAGACCGCACCGCTTTAGGATTCTCTTCCTATCAGACCGAAATACACCAAAATTCAAAACTTTTGGGTCGAGGATTTTACATCCAAGACCGCACCGCTTTAGGATTCTCTTCCTATCGCACCGAAATACATCAAAATTCAAAACTTTTGGGTCGAGGATTTTACATCCAAGACCGCACCGCTTTAGGATTCTCTTCCTATCGCACCGAAATACATCAAAATTCAAAACTTCGGGTCGAGGATTTTACATCCAAGATCGCACCGCTTTAGGATTCTCTTCCTATCGTACCGAAATACATCAAAATTCAAAACTTTTGGGTCGAGGATTTTACATCCAAGACCGCACCGCTTTAGGATTCTCTTCCTATCGGACCGAAATACATCAAAATTCAAAACTTTCGGGTCGAGGATTTTACATCCAAGACCGCACTTGGATTCTCTTCCTACCGAAATACCAAAATTCAAAACTTTTGGGTCGAGGATTTTACATCCAAGACTGCACCGATTTAGGATTCTCTTCTATCGTACCGAAATACACCAAAATTCAAAACTTTTGGGTCGAGGATTTTACATCCAAGACCGCACCGCTTTAGGATTCTCTTCTTATCAGCACCGAAATACATCAAAATTCAAAACTTTTGGGTCGAGGATTTTACATCCAAGATCGCACCGCCTTAGGATTCTCTTCCTATCGCACCGAAATACACCAAAATTCAAACTTTTGGGTCGAGGATTTTACATCCAAGACCGCATCGCTTTAGGATTCTCTTCCTATCGCACCGAAATACATCAAAATTCAAACTTTTGGGTCGAGGATTTTACATCCAAGACCGCACTCGCTTTAGGATTCTCTTCCTATCGCACCGAAATACATCAAAATTCAAACTTTTGGGTCGAGGATTTTACATCCAAGACCGCACTCGCTTTAGGATTCTCTTCCTATCGCACCGAAATACATCAAAATTCAACTTTTGGGTCGAGGATTTTACATCCAAGACCGCACCGCTTTAGGATTCTTTCCCTATCGCACCGAAATACATCAAATTCAAACCTTTCGGGTCGAGGATTTTACATCCAAGACCGCATTGCTTTAGGATCATTTCCTATCGCAATGAAATACATCAAAATCAAACTCTCGAGGTTAAGGATTTTACATCCAACACCACTTTGCTTCCGAGATATCTTCTCATTGCGACGATTCAATCTAATCAATTCAATTTTCTTTCGAGGTTGGAGATGTTACATCTAAAACCTCAAAATCCTAATTTTCATTTCAAATCAAATCCCTCAAATTAATTTCGACAAAACTTCAATCTAAATTGAAACTCCAAACTAAAATTTAAACTCACACATCAAAACATAAATTGAAGCAAAATAAAATCTAAATCGAAATTCCCTCGCATCATGTGATTTGGGATTTACCTCCTTTTCCTTTCCTCAGCCGAGAGTTCAAGAATCTCCGGTTCCGCAGATATACTCGACACTCCCCAGCCAGAAACTCTTCTACTTCGTCCTAAGTTCGTCACTGGACATCCGTGCTGGTTTTGTTGATCGCTCGGTCAACACCAATACGCGCGGTGTGCTCCGTCACTCACCACACCTATCGGGGTCCATTTGTTGACCTCATTTTCGATGAGGTCTTCCTTTCTTCTTTTAGTGCTTAGGATCTAGCCTTAGGCTTTTCCTTCGACTATCTTAGAGGACTAGAATCGGGACCCGCCTTTTAGAAATTCAAACCACTTCTAAACTCCCCGCAAACTCCACAAACTCGACTATAGACCCCTAATCACCTAGAGGGTTGAAATCAAATGTGGAAGTTTAAAGGATGAGTTCCTATAGGACTCTTCGGCCTGGGATCGCCCCGGCGGCCTCGGTCCAGTGAAGGGGCCGACTTACACTACACTTACACACTACATTTCCACACACTTCCTAAAACCACACCCATACCCAACTTAACCTCCTGACTCATGTGAGTGATTCACATGGATGGTCCTTAACCCCTAAGCCCTCGCAAGAGGGTTAGGAACAACATAAATGAATGCCTCAAATGAGTCCTTTCATGGCTCATATGGGCTTGAAATGGCTTCATGGCTCAACCAAAATGATTTCACCCCACTCAAATTCACCCAATCTTCAATTTCCCAAATTTTCAATTTTTGACCCCGGGACCCTACACCTACTAAACCTACCCAAAACCTCAAATTACCCAAATTTTCGCAAAATTTCCAAATTACCTAAAATTTTCCAAAATCAATCCCAAACACCTCCACATCACTCAAATTGATCATCCATACCCAAAAATACCAAAAATTCCAAGAAAACCTCCCAATACCCTCCAAATAACCCAAAATACCCTTCTTGCCTAAAAATCCAAAAATTCAAAAAATTCCCAGAAAATTCCAGAAAATCCCAAATATCCCCAATTTCATTTTGTCCAACTACACCATGGGCCAATTTTGTCAATTTACCCTACTTTTGTCAAAACCCCCAATTCGACCCATTTTAATCCAAAGTGAACCCAATGTCAAACCAAACCTATCCAATTGACCCCAATTTTGGTCCAATTCAATTCTAAACTTCAATTCAACATTCCTAATACTAATTTAGACCAAATCCAAGTCCAATTTGATTGACATTTGGATCCAATTCCACTTTTGACCTTAAGGCCCATTTTTCGACCTAAGCCCAAACCTAACCCAAATGAACCCAAACCCCAAAAATCAAAGCCCAACCAAAGTCAAAACCTCTTTGAAACACTCCCATAAACACTTCTCAACAATAATTCTACATAAATTTCAACCCTAGCCCAACATTGGCCCAACTTGGCCCATTTGGACCTATATCGGCCCATTCACCAAAAGAATCCAAATCCAACCCAATTCAAGCCCAAACTACCCCAAATTTGCTTCAAGTTACTCATGACACATCCATGAGCTAAACCAACAATTATTTGGCCCAACCTTTTACAAAAATTTTCATCCATGAACACATTCATAAACTTAAAAGCCCACTTCCCTTAAACCTTTCTAAAAGCCCATTTCCTTCAAAATTCAAAAGCCCAAATCTACCCTAAAGCCCACATGACATCTCCATTTGTCATCCATTTAATTAAATCCATTACCTAAGTCCTAAAATCACCATCAAATTATTCCAAATCAAGTTTCATACAAATTTCCATCAAAACATCCAAAATTCTTAAAACCCATTTTCATGAAATTGACCCAACCTTTTCCCAAGCCAAATGAAGCCATGAACAAGCCATTCTCAAGCCACATGAAGCCATGAGGGCTTTGACTTGTCATTAGTCCATTTATGGCAAGAAGAGGAGGTTCTTTCTTAAACCTCCTTTAACCTTTTTTTACCTTAATCATGTCACACACTAAACCATGTTTAGCCACCTCATCATGGATGGAGACTTCACCACTCCTTCTAAGCCGACCTAAATGATTCCCTCAGCTCAAAATCGAGCTTGGAAGGGTGCACCAAGCCCAAAATGGTGGGTTGACCCAAACCAAGCCAAAGTGAGCCTTCTCCCATTCCATTTAAATCAAACTCCTTTACACATGTCAAACCTCAATTGCCTACACTAAACCCCGCACCCGACCCACCCGACCAAGATGGTGACCATCGCTCGGCCGGCCGGCCACCGGCCGCCGGAAAACACCATGGCCGAGAGCTCACATGTGAGCCAACATTGAAATTCTCACTTGCCGAGCCGCCCCATGCCTAGTGGTCACCATGGCCGATCTTCTCCTCACCGAGCAGACTCGATCCCAAGCCCTAACTCTCCCCGGGAGGCCCTCCACCCTCTCCTATTTAAACTCCACCCCTCTCGGCCATGAGAGGAGCCAAGCACAAACCTTGCCAAAACTCGCCAAAATTGTTCCGCACCCTTCTCCACTCTTAGAGCACTTGATCCCCAGATGAGATTCCCCGCCATTTCTCCTCCGTAAGCTCAATTTCGCAGTCGAAATTCCACCCAAAACCAGGACACTTCTCCACAGTGAGCCAATTCCCAAATCGATTGGCTCTACACCTTCACTCGGACTAAGGGAAGGTGTCCACCATCAAAAGCCCCATCTCCAGTGCCACCCAGCTTGCTCCAACCTCCAAGCTTTGTGATCGGGCTTGGTCGAAATCATATCCGTACAATTCACCGCACCGTGAGACTTCATCCGGAGCTTCGCAGACCCAATCGAAGGTGTAACAACTCTCGCATCGAAGCCACACTTCTCTGAGCCAAGGTATGAGTTAACTCTCCATCCCGAGCTTCTGGAGATTCTCCATTTCAAATGCCTTAGTTTCAATGCATGTTAACCGTATAGATGTGTTCGTCTCTTCGAGACGAATCCATAGAGTATAAGAACGTAAAAATCCATTGAGAATCGAGTGAGATCTTAGGGATTTAGTGTGGACGGCTCTCGAGCGAGAACACTTGGGGACGATGAACGGATGTCGTCCATTCGATATACGCGCGCACGGACGGCCGGGATTGCGTCGGACCGAGGAGACGCGTACGAGAACCGCGGGGCCCGGGCCGGCCGACTCGGGTGACGGCGTCGAATGGGAGCGCGACGCGTGTGCGTTCGTGAGGCCGCCGAGGTCGACGCGGCGCCGCGTGGATAAATAGATAAATAGGGTATTTTCTTATTTATTTAATTCCCTAAACTTCAAAAATCCATATCTTTGTGTAGAAAAATCAAAAAAATAAAATAAAAATACCCTCTTCGCTCAGATGAACGTGAGGAGAATAATGTGAAAAAGAAATCACTTAATTTCATCAAATATTTTATTTTTTATGATTTATTTACTCTCTGCATTGTTTTAATTCTCCATGCATGCATACAATTCACCATGACATGAGACCATAGGGCTTTTGAAGCCTCCGAATTTGGGAACATTCCCCGAATTTTCCAAAGTCGGAGGCCATCCCTATGAGGAGTTCTTGATTTTTCAAGTTCAGTGTCACCGTTTTGAGTATTTTAATTCCAGTAAATAGCATGTTGTGAAATAAATTCTAGGAAAATTTGGTGATGTTCCTTATGACCAGCAGAACCCTAGGAAAAATAGATTTTGGCTTAGTTCATTCGTAACAACTCTAATTGGCTTAAACACCCAAAATAGGTCTTTAATTAATTAGAGTTAACCAAGCATCAAATTGACTTGAAATCAATTCTCCACTGACCTTTAGGATCAGAGGAACCCACCATAAAAATTTGAGGTCAATTGGACTTGGTTAGCCCCACTAATTGGGTTGATTAAGTCACTTAGCTATTTTAAACTTTAAAAATTCATAACTTTTAAAATACTTTTCAAAAATTCACCAAATTGGTTTTGGAGCCTCTCTGATATCAGGGGAACCTAAGAAAATTAAAATTTCAATTTTCTAAAAAAGTTGATTTTTAATAATATTTTAATATTTTTAATAATTAAAAAATAATAAAAATCACAAAAATAATAAAATTCACCAAAATGTCACATTTTGAATTTTAATCACTTAGGAACAAATCCCACATTTTTCCTAGGTCTATTTAGTGAGATATTGAATTTTAAAGCCCTAGGGTAATTTTAAAATTAAAAAAATGTATTTTCTAGCATTTTCACTAAAATAATTATTATAAATCATAGAAAAATCAGAAAATTGCAAAATTTCATTCTCTGGTTTCCTTGATATCAGAGAGATTTTTGAAAAATATAAAATTCATTTTTCAACATTTATTTTATTTTTAAATTAATTAACACTCCAAAACTCAAAATAATTATAATAAAAATAATATAATTCAAAAAAATCACCAAAATTGGTCCAAGTGCTTCTCTGGTCATTAGGAATGTCCCCTAATTTTCTTAAGGACAGAAACTTTCTTTTGGTCATGTTATCAAATTTTCCTCGAAAATCTCTATTTTCCACCAAAAATAATTATATAAATAAATTAAATACAGAAAAATCACATTTTCTCCTCTCATGTCTTTATTGACATATGAGTGAAGTTACATAAAAATTTCAAATTCATTTAAGTTCAATTTAGTGAGTTATGAAATTATTAAGCTTAAGGGGTAAAATGGTAATTAAACTTTTAACCCTTAATTAAAACTTTAGGTTTAATAAAAATTAACAAGCAAAATATTTGATCCTAATCTGATTTGGATGATTGAAATTTAAATAATTAAAGGGTAGAAACCCATTAAACAATTTCAAAATGATTAAACTTTAATTAAATAATGGATTAAATTTGGAAGAATAATAAAATCGAATCATTAAAATAAGGGATATTTATTAGGAAGAGATTTATTCTTTAATTTAAAAATCCCTAAATTAATCATCTCATTAATATTCAACTCTTAATTAAAATGATAATTCAAATTCAAAATATTAAAAGACTTAATCATTAAACTAAAGTCAAATTATTAAACTCTTTCAAAAATTTCAATTAAAATTAAAAATAAAGTAAATTAAAGATAAATTAAATTAAAATTAAATTAAATTTAATAATTAAATTAAATTAAGACAAATTAAATTAAATTAAATTAAATTAAAATTAAATTAAATTAAATTAAACAATTAAATTAAATTAAATTAAATTAAATTAAAATTAAATTAAATTAAATTAAACAATTAAATTAAATTAAATTAAATAATTAAAATTAAATTAAATTAAATTAAATAATTAAATTAAAGTTAAATCAAATCAAATTAATTAAACACCAAATCAAATTAAATTGAACTATGTTAAACTAAATTAAAACTCAATTAAATTAAGTTAAATTAAATATAACATCACCTAAGACATAAAAGAAATTAAATATAAAACAACTTGAACACTATTCCAAATTTAAACTCTTTAACTTAAACCAAATCATTTGAATACTAACTTACCCTTGAAAGCTTTAGTTATTATAAGCTCCTAAATAAAACATTAAATGAAGTGTCACTTCACTCATAGGATATTCAAATGTCCTAGTTCATCGAAGCAAGTTAACAAAACTTGAAATTCTTGGACGATTAATTCATTTGTATAATTAAATTCATTTGAACTTAAAACAATCCTGAAATATTGAAAAGATGTTTAAGATCCTTCTTAAGCACTTTCTCAATATGATAGGACATTTATAAGAACAATTGAATTTGATTATTCTTTCGATGAAGAAAATCGTCCTTAAACCAAAACACAAAGAACCTAGACGTCATAGGAAATGACTAGCTATAGGATTAGGAATTTGGTAGAAAACCATAACCTTTTCCTTAGCTTTACCTAGGAACTTGCTTAAATATGCTAATTGTGTTTTAAGTGCAGCTTGGGATGACGGGAAGACCCTCCAGGTACGCTTTTATTTTATTGCAATTTACTTTCTTGCAATTTACATTATCGCAATTTACTTTATTGCAATCGCGTTTATTTTTCTCGCATGATAAAACAACTCGTTGCATGAAAACTCACACCTTTAGGATAGCTCCTAAAACCGAAACCAAAATTAAGTTAAAAGTCATTGCAAGATAAAATTCACCGCCACAACATTTCAAAATATAAAACAACTCAAAATTTAATCACAAACGTAACACAAAACTACAATTACAACTAAATTAAAACGTCCCGTTGGATGATCGGAATACCTCTGGATGATGTAACCTACGTGTCGCTAACGGGATTTCCCACTGTCTAAATGAAAGTGTGGAACTCATTCAATTGAGTTTAGCAAATTCATCCGGACTAAGTGAATCCGATAAAAATAATGATGCCGAAGGATGGAACCGTGGGATCTTAACCGTGTCGTTATAATCAACTTTAAGATTTGTTTTAAATAAAACATAAAAAACACCCGGAAATTAAGATTTTCTCTAAACCAAAACACTTTTCTCAACTCCCGATTTATGATTTCTAAAACTAAACCTTTGCAACAACAAGGAGCTCGGAGCATGGTGGGCAGCACGACCATCGTCATCAAGCAAAACCCGAGTCTACTTCAAGAAAACTTTCATAGAATTAAACAACCAAGCCATAGGACTTCGAGGTAGCTCGCTTAGGTGCAACATAAATCCTCAACTCTTCGTTAGGCATTTGCATTGCAAATTAAGCCCTAACCGGTCTTAGGATTTCGAGGTAGTCGTCCGATACGACAATAAACCCTCACATCTTCTAAAGCTATTTGTTTGATTTTATCATACAAATATAAGCCCTAATTAATTGAAATTGGCAAGATCGAGATATCAAATAAGTATTAGGACTTTCCTAAATTCAAGCCAAACGATAGGATAGTCGGGAAATTATCGAAGTTCACTTCGAATCAGTGATTTCTCCTACCTTTCTTCCTTTGGATTCACAAAACAAAATGTTCCAAAAATTTGATCCATTCCCTATTGAAACTTCAAAATTCAATCTTTGAAAACCTTAAACTTTGAAATTCTTGAGAGCGAATCATTGATTATTATCGAGAGTTTTCTTAGGTGATTCCCGTCACTTAAGATGTAATTAACTATAGGGGCTTGCCCTTATAGGGAATTTTAAAGAACCTGTGTAATATAAACCCCGTTTAATGTTTTCATATTAAGCGGGGAAACTTGTCGGCTTATAAAATTGGTTCGCGGACCAAACGGATGTCACTAATCTTCTAGTTTATTTAATCAAGCCCCACCATCAAGCGTGTGTCTATCCTCAGGGATAGATACACGGCTTGTGGTGCGGTGCTCGTTTATATAAACTATTCGGGATGTGAGGTCGGTTTAATCTCATATCTTAAAACCTTCAAATTTAAAATTATTTTCAAAATCAAATACTACTTTTTAAATTATTTATTTTAATTAAATTAAAAATTCGCCGACAGATTTCTGTTAGGCGACCCCTCTTCAAAATAAAACACGACCTAAAAATATGCCGACAATTCCCAGAAAAGAAAATGCTTTAGCAGATGCTTTAGCCAGTCTCGCAAAAGAATTTGCCTGTTTGCAAGATGAATCAGTGGAAGTGTCAGTTCACGGACGTCAGGTCCTATCACAGCTCGACATAGACACAATACACAAATCGAAAAAGAAAAAGAATCAGTTGCAGACAGTGATGAAAAACACGTAAGATTGGCGACGACCTATCGATAGACTACACCGCAAACATGAAAGCTACCGGACGATAGGTCGCTAGCCCATCGTATCAAGAAAAGAACTCGTCTTACGCATTAATAAACAATACATCGTACGGAAGGTCTTTTGATCAAATGTGGCTAAGGTGCCTAAGCGGGTCCGAGGTCCGTAAAATTGTTAAAGAGGTGTATTCAGGACTCGTGGCGCTCACCGATCGGGTCCGAAGATGAAAATGAAAATTAAAAGACTAGGGTACTACCGGCCCTCGATGATGACCGACCGCATGAAAATCGCCAAGAGCCGTCACCAATGCCAAGTGCACGGAGTGGTTCTACACCAACCTCCAAATGTGCTACATCCGACAATTGCATCGTGGCCATTCGAATGTCGGGGCACGTATATAGTGGGTCTAATAGAACCACCATCTTCAAAAGGACATCGCTTCATTCTTGCGGCTACGGATTACTTTTCCAAGTGGGCAGAGGCAGTTCCACTCTAGAGAACCGAAAGCACACCACGTGCTACGCGTTTTCAAGAACCAAGTTGCATACCGTTTCGGAGTGTCGCACAGGATCATCTCGTATAATGGGTCGCATTCGAAGCACGCAAATCAACAATTTTGTCGGGAGACACGGAATCGATCGGCGATACTCAACAATTTACTACCCAAGAGCAAACGGCCTCGCCGAGGCTTTTAATAAAACTCTCGTTCAAATCTTAAAGAAAACCTTGGACGATAATAAGAGAGATTGGCACGAGAAGTTGTTAGAAGCCTTATGGGCCTACCGGACAACCTTCGTAACTCCTACTCAAGCTACACCTTAAGCTCCGGTGTATGGGTCCGAGGCGGTGTTACCTTTAGAGGTTCGGCCTTCCTTCACTCGAATTGCGAGTTACAAACAAAATCACGAAAGAAGAGAATGCCAAGTTACGACTCAGAGGAATTAGAAAGCCCGGAAGGGAAAAGACTTGCGGCCGCAACAAAATTTAGAACTATACCAAGCTAAGATGGTTCAAGCTCATGACAAACCGGTCCGCCCAAGAACCTTCAAAGTTGGTGACTTAGTTCTCGTTCTCAAGAGACCTATTCTCGCACACCGCAAGATAGGAGGAAAATTTGAACCCACTTGGGATGGACCTTTTGTGGTTGAAGCGATATACTCGGGAGGTTCCTACCGACCTAGTGAATTGCCGAGGAGAACGACATATGCTTCCGATCAACGGACGATACTTGAAAAGTATTACGCTACCTGATGTTTCGAAGGAATGAATTCTTCATCCCTAAGAAACACGGGCGAAGTAATTACTTATGATTTTGTCCGAACCCAAAAATAATAAAATGTGCTAAAATAAATAAAATCATGATAATAAAGTTTTCCTTGTTTTCTTTTCCAAATCAAAATCTCTTCCCTGATCTTATCCTACTTCATTCCTGTTAAATTTAAAAATATAAAAAAAAGAGAAAAAAATATGTCTTTAATAAACATTTTCTTAATATTCTTGTTCTTAGTACAGCCCCTGATCCTTTTCCTTATCTTTTCGCAGGGAAATGTCGAACGGGCGGTTGGTCCTGAACTTTAAGAATGGCGTAAGCCTTGCACTCGATGAAGAGAGGGTGAAAGATGGAGCGATAATCAAGATTGACTCGGATTTCGCACCAGCAGGCCTACAGTACGAGGAAAGTGACTGGGTCCCAGTTGACCGAGAAGAACTGCCCGGGCAGACAGCGATGAAAGTGGGTGGCCCAAGCCACCAATCCAAGCAGAAGAAAAGAAAAGCAAACACCGAAGAAGATAAGAAAAAGAAGTCCGTAGTCGCTACGGCAGAGGGCAAGGCTTGTAGCGCCGCGCCCACAGAGATTCAAGAAGTTCGAAGAGCTACTCTCACAGCAACGCAACAAAGAAATAAGAATCGCCGTATCCGTAAGATGTTAACAAAACTAGCTGCGGACCAGCGCGACGAGACAGTTGCTAATGCCAGTACATACACTTCAAGGACACCGGTTCACCAGGAACCTGAAGAAAGGAGGCCAGCTCCTAGGATAATAGAAAGGACCAGGGAAATCTCACAAAGACCAGAAGAAAGAAGGCTACCACGCCACCGGATAGAACCACCAGTGATGCATGACCTTAGTGCAGAAGCAACCCCGGGGGATGTCCCGACAGGCATCATCCCTGAGGAGCCGAGGTATGCAGGAGAACGTGAAGGGATTGAACCGTATATCCCACAATATGTCACCAGGCCTCGCCATCTGCGGATCATTCCGGAATACGAGTCGGAGAGAATGCGAATGTTGAAAAGAAAACCTTTGAATACTTCGAGAGAATTAAAGGCGGAAGAATCAATATACTAGAGGGCCTCGAGCTACATACGGACGTATTCTCGCAGTATGAACAACAGCAAATCGTGGATTGCATCCGGATTTGAAAAGAATGGGCCGAGCAGCCGCCCGAGGGAAAACACATACTCGTAACCCGGAGATGGATGCCGTGGAAGGGAAGAATCACAATACAATGTGGATGCTGTTACAACTTTGCGGAGGACAGGAAGGGAAACCCACCGGGAATACTCCGTCATGGGAAAGTGGATCCGATGCCATTAGTCATTAAGAGAATGGTAAAGAGAGTGATAACATGGAGGGTACTACCAGCAGATTGCATACCCAATAGCTGCATTATTAACATCTACAAGCGAGGTGACCGCATACCCCCACACATAGATCACCACGACTTTGTCGGACCTTCTGCACGCTCTCTTTCCCGAACGAGTGTAACATCATGTTCGGATCCGACCTCCGGATAGCGAGTCCAGGTGAGTTCCGAGGGCCGGTGAAGATACCTTTACCGGTAGGTTCCGTCATGATACCGAAGGGCAACAGAGCGGATATCGCTAAGCATTGCATACCGGGAGTACCAGTGAAGCGGATCTCGGCTACTTTCGAAGGATGGACGACGGGAAGACACCTTACCATTTCCAGCCGGACCGGAGCTAGAGAGCCTTCGGCCTTACGAGCTGTGAGTTACATGGAAAATATCACACCTCCAACGTACATCTATACGGCATCCTTGCCAAGGATGGCTTGGAAGGTGATGTTATTGACCATGTACCCCACTATTCAGACATGGATTTTTTGACAGATGCTTCTTTTGATGGATCGACGAAGATCATACATAGTCCGTTTTGAGTCTACATGGATTGTATGAAGTATATTCCAGATCAAGTTGTATGACGTATCTTCGACATGATTGGAATGAAAGTGACCATGTCACATTTTTTGGCCTTCACCTCTTTTGTGCAAATTGATCGGGAAACGCCATTAAAGTTAAATGAACTTCGAACAAAGAACATAAAAGAAATAAATAAAAAAAAGAATAAAAGAAAACTTTCCTTAAAAATCTAAAAATGACGAACACCAAATTCACATGAACATTAAACAAACGATAAAATAAAATTTGAATCATTAAAAGACAAACGAAATGAACATAAATTTCAAATCAAATCAAATCTAAATCAAATCTCAAATTCAATCTTTCCAGATTTCAAATCTCAATTAAATTTCGAATTCGATCTTCCAGATCTCAAATCAAATCTCAATCAAATTCAAACTTTTGGGTTGAGGATTTTACATCCGAGACTGCATTGCTTTAGGATTCTTTCCCTATCGCAATGAAGTACATCAAATTCAAACTTTTGGGTCAAGGATTTTACATCCAAGTCTGCATTGCTTTAGGACCCTTTCCCTATCGCAATGAAGTACATCAAATTCAAATCTTTTGGGGTTGAGGATTTTACATCCGAGACTGCATTGCTTTAGGATTCTTTCCCTATCGCAATGAAGTACATCAAATTCAAACTTTTGGGTCAAGGATTTTACATCCAAGACTGCATTGCTTTAGGATCCTTTCCCTATCGCAATGAAGTACATCAAATTCAAATCTTTTGGGGTTGAGGATTTTACATCCAAGACTGCATTGCTTTAGGATTCTTTCCCTATCGCAATGAAGTATATCAAATTCAAACTTTTGGGTCAAGGATTTTACATCCAAGACTGCATTGCTTTAGGACCCTTTCCCTATCGCAATGAAGTACATCAAAATCAAACTTTTTGGAGTTGAGGATTTTACATCCAAGACTGCATTGCTTTAGGATCCTTTCCCTCTCGCAATGAAGTACAACAAATTCAAACTTTTGGGTCGAGGATTTTACATCCAAGACTGCATTGCTTTAGGATCATTTCCCTATCGCAATGAAGTACATCAAATTCAAACTTTTGGGTCGAGGATTTTACATCCAAGATCGCATTGCTTTAGGATCATTTCCCTATCGCAATGAAATACATCAAATTCAAACTTTTGGGTCGAGGATTTTACATCCAAGACCGTATCGCTTTAGGATCATTTCCCTATCGCAATGAAGTACATCAAATTCAAACTTTTGGGTCGAGGATTTTACATCCAAGATCGCATTGCTTTAGGATCATTTCCCTATCGCAATGAAGTACATCAAATTCAAACTTTTGGGTCGAGGATTTTACATCCAAGACCGCATTGCTTTAGGATCCTTTCCCTATCGCAATGAAGTACATCAAATTCAAACTTTTGGGTCGAGGATTTTACATCCAAGATCGCATTGCTTTAGGATCATTTCCCTATCGCAATGAAGTACATCAAATTCAAACTTTTGGGTCGAGGATTTTACATCCAAGACCGCATTGCTTTAGGATCCTTTCCCTATCGCAATGAAGTACATCAAATTCAAACTTTTGGGTCGAGGATTTTACATCCAAGACTGCATTGCTTTAGGATCATTTCCCTATCGTAATGAAGTACATCAAATTCAAACTTTTGGGTCGAGGATTTTACATCCAAGACTGCATTGCTTTAGGATCCTTTCCCTATCGCAATGAAGTACATCAAATTCAAACTTTTGGGTCGAGGATTTTACATCCAAGACCGCATCGCTTTAGGATCCTTTCCTATGGCAATGAAATACATCAAATTCAAACTTTTGGGTCGAGGATTTTACATCCAAGACTGCATTGCTTTAGGATCCTTTCCCTATTGCAATGAAATACATCAAATTCAAATCTTTTGGGGTTTAGGATTTTACATCCGAGACTGCATTGCTTTAGGATTCTTTCCCTACCGCAATGAGATACATCAAAATTCAAATCTGTTAGGGTTGAGGATTTTACATCCAAGACTGCATTGCTTTAGGATTCTTTCCCTATTGCGATGAAATACATCCAAATCAAACTTTTGGGGTTGAGGATTTTACATCCGAGAATACATCAAAATCAAACTCTTGAGGTTAAGGATTTTACATCCAATACCACATTGCTCTGAGATCTCTCCTCATTGTAATGATTCAATCTAATCAATACAATTTTCTTTTGGGATTGAAGATGTTACATCTAAAACCACGAAATTCCAATTTTCATTTCAAATCAAATCCCTTCAAATTAATTTTGACAAACTTCAATCTAAGTTGAAACTCCGAATTGAAATCTAAACTCACACATCAAAACTTAAACTAAAACAAAATAAAATCTAAATTGAAATTCCCCGCATCATGTGATTTGGAATTCACCTCCTTTTCCTTTCCCCAGCGAGAGTTCAGGAATCTCCGGTTTCAGAGATATGCTTAACACTCCCCAACGGAAACTCTTTTATTTCGTCCTAAGTTTGTCACTTGGACATCTGTGTTGGTTTTGTTGATCACTTCGGTCAACACCAATACGCGCGGTGTGCTCCGTCAGCTCACCACACCTATTGGGGGTCCATTTGTTAACCTCATTTTTGATGAGGTCTTGTCTTCTTCTTTTTAGTACTTAGGATCTAGCCTTAGGCTTTTCCTTTGACTATCTTAGAGGACTAGAATTAGGATCCAACATCTAGAATTTCAAACCACTTCTTAACTCCCTGCAAACTCCACAAACTTGACTGTAGACCCCTTATCACCTAGAGGGTTGAAATCAAATGTGGAAGTTTAAAGGATGAGTTCCTATAGGACTCTTTGGCCTTAGGATCGCCTGCAGGTGGTCCGGTCCAGTGAAGGGGCTGATTTACACACACACTACACTCATACACTACACTTTCACACACCTCCTAAAACCACACCCATACCTAACTTGACCTCCCGACTCATGTAGGTGATTCACATGGATGGTCCTTAACCCCTAAGCCCTCAGCTAAGAGGGTTAGGAACAACATAGTGAATGCCTCAAATGAGTCCCTTCATGGTTCATGTAGGCTTGATGTGGCTTCATGGCTCAACCAAAATGATTTCATTCCACTTATATTCACCCAATCTTCAATTTTTCAAATTTTCAATTTTTGACCCCCGGGACCCTACACCCGCTAACTCTACCCAAAGCTCCTCGAAATTACCCAAATTTTTCAAAAATCACCTAAAAGTACCCAAGATTCCTCAAAATTAATCCTAAACATTTATCTCCACTCAAATTAATCATCCATATCCAAAAATACCAAAAATTCCAAAAAAACCTCCCAATACCCTCCAAATACCCAAAATACCCCTCTTGACCCAAAATTCAAAAAAATTCAGAAAATTCCCAAAAAAATTCCAGAAAATCCCAAATATTCTCAATTTCATTTTGTTCAACTACATCATAGGCCAATTTTTTCAATTTACCATACTTTTGCCAAAACCCCCAATTTGACCCATTTTAACCCAAAATGAACCCAATGTCAAACCAAACCTATCCAATTGACCCAAATTCTGGTCCAATTCAATTCTAAACTTCAATTAAACATTCCCAACACCAATCTAGACCAAATCCAAGTCCAATTTGATTGACATTTGGATCCAATTTCACTTTTGGCCTTAAAGCCCAATTTGGACCCATGACCCAAACCTAACCCAAACTCACCCAATCCAACTCCAATTAACCCCAAATCTTTTCTAAATCTTCCTTAGCATCCCCAAAAGAAAAAAACTAACATGATTTGCCCAAAAATTTAGACCCAAACCCCACTCAAATTCAACCCAAAGCTAAATGGCCCAATTTTGATCTACACCCAAACCTAACCCAAATGAGCCCAAACCCCAAAATCAAAGCCCAACCAAAGTCAAAACCTCTTTGAAACACTCCCATAAACATTTCTCAACAATAATTTTACATCAATTTCAACCCTAGCCCAACATTGGCCCAAGTTAGCCCAATTTGACCTACATTGGCCCATTCACCAAAGAAGCCCAAATTCAACCCAATTCAAACCCAAATCACTCCCAATTTGCTTCAAGTCACTCATGATACATCCATGAGCTAAACCCAACAATTATTTGGCCCAACCTCTTTACAAAATTTCATCCCAAAATTCATTTTAAAATTCAAAAGCCCACTTTCCTAAACCATCTTAAAAGCCCATCTAAAACCATTTCAAAAAGGCCCAAAATTGGTCCCAAAGCCCACATGATATTTCTCTACATCATCCATTCAATTAAAATCATCCCTAAGTCATAAACCAATGATCAAATAATTCTAAATCAAGCTTCATCCAAATTTTCACCAAAATATCCAAAATTCTTAAAACCCTTTTTTATGAAATTGACCAAACTTTTTCCAAGCCAAATGTGAGCCATTGAGCCATGTACAAGCCACATGGAAGCCATGGAGACCACTTTCCACCTCACCAAGCCATTAATGGCAAGAAGAGGGGATTCTTTCCTAATCCTTCATTAAGCCCTTTTAACCATATTCATGTCACACTCTAAACCATGCTTAGCCACCTCACCATGGATGGAGACCTCACCACTCCAATCAAGCCGAACCAAATGACTTTCTCTCAGCCCACACTGGGTCATGGGAGGGTGAACCAAACCCATTTGCATGAGTTGACCAAAATGAGCTCAAAATACACTCTCCCCCATTCCATTTTAATTAAGCTTTTTTACACATGTCAAACTCCGATTGACTTCACCAAATTCAACCCCCGACCCACTCGACCTTGAGGGTGACCCATGCCTCGGCCCGCCGACCACCGAGCCGCCGGAAAACACCATGGCCGAGAGCTCACATGTGAGCCAACTTTGGAATTCTCCCTTGCTGAGCCGCCCCATCCCCGGTGGCCATTGGAGTCGTTCTTCTCTTGCCAAGAGCAGCTGATCCCAAGCCCTAACTCTCCCCGGGAGGCCCTCCACCCTCTCCTATTTAAACACCACCCCTCTCGGCCATGAGAGGTGCTCGAAACAAACCTTAAGGAAACTCCGCCAAAATTGTTCCGGACTCCTCCCCATACACAGAGCACTTGATCCCCACCGAGATCCCCCGCCATTTCTTCTCCGTGAGCTCAATTTCAGAGTTGAAATCTAGGCCCAAAACCAGGACACTTCTCCACAGTGAGCCAATCCCCAAATTGATTGGTTCTACACCTTCACCAGACCAAGGGAAGGTGTCCACCAGCAAAAGCCCCATCTCCAAGCCACCCAATTGCTCCAGCCTTCAAGCTTTGTGATCGGGCGTGGTCGAAATCCTACCTGGCAATTCACTGGACCGGGAGACTTCATCTGGAGCTTGCTGGGATCCAATCGAAGGTGCAACAACTCTCAGATCGAAGCCACACTTCTTTGATCAAAGGTATGGCCTCACTCTTCTTCCCGAGCTTCTGAACATTCTCCATTTTTATTGCGTAAATTTCATCCCACATAAACCGTATAGATGTGTTCGTCTTCTCAAGACGAATCCATAGAGCATAAGAACATGAAAATCCATTGAGTATCGAGTGAGATATTAGGGATTTAGTGTGGACGGCTCTCGGGTGAGGACACTTGGGGACGATGAACGGATGTCGTCCATTCAATACACGCGCGGACGGACGGCCAGGATCGCGTCGAATCAGGAGACGGAACGATACAGCGGGCCCCCGGAGCGCTGAGTCAGATGGCGGCGTCGAATGGGAGCGCGCCACGCGGCGTTTCGGAGCTGCCGAAGATGACGCGGCACCGCGTGGATAAATAGAAAATTAGGGGTATTTTCTATTTATTTAATTCCCTAAACTTCAAAAATTTATAACTTTGTGTAGAAAAATCAGAAAAATAAAATAAAAATACCTCTTGCTCGAGTGAACGAGAGGAGAATAATGTGGAAAAGAAATTATTTAATTTCATCAAGTATTTTATTTTTAATAATTTATTTACCCTCTCGCATATTTTTAATTCTCCATGCATGTATACAATTCACCATAGCATGAGACCATAGGGCTTTTGAAGCCTCCGAATTTAGGAACATTCTCTGAATTTTCCAAAGTCGAGGCCATCCCTATGAAGAGTTATTGATTTTTCAAATTCATGTTACTTGTTTTGAGTATTTTAATTCCAATAAATAGCATGTTATGAAATAAATTCTAGGAAAATTTTGTGATGTTCCTTATGACCGAGAGGACCCTAGGAAAAATAGGTTTTGAGTTAGTTCATTTAAAACAACCCTAATTGGCTTAAACACCCAAAATGGATCCCTAATTAATTAGAGCTAACCATACATCAAATTGACTTGAAATCAATTCTCCACTGACATTTAGGATCATAGGAACCCACCATAAAAATTTGAGGTCAATTGGACTTGGTTAGCCCTACTAATTGGGTTGATTAAGCCATTTAGCTATTTTAAACTTTAAAAATTCATAACTTTCAAAATATCTTTCAAAAATTCACCAAATAGGTTTTGGAGCCTCTCTGATATCAGAGGGAGTTAAGAAAATTAAAATTTCAATTTTCTAAAAAAATTAATTTTTAATATTATTTTAATATTTTAATAATTAAAAAATAATAAAAATCACAAAAATAATAAAATTCATCAAAATGTCACATTTTGAATTTTAATCACTTAGGAATAAACCCCATATTTTTCTTAGGTCTATTTAGTGAGATATTAAATTTTAAAGCTCTAGGGTAATTTTAAAATTAAAAAAATGTATTTTCTAGCATTTTCACTAAAATAATTATAATAAATCATAGAAAAATTAAAAAATTGTAAAATTTGATTTTCTGATTTCCTTAATATCAGGGAGATTTTTGAAAAATATAAAATTCATTTTTCAACATTTATTTTATTTTTAAATTAATTAACACTCCAAAACTTAAAATAATTATAATAAAAATAATATAATTCAAAAAACACCAAAATTGGTCCAAGTGGTCCTCTAGTCATTAGGAATGTCCCCTAATTTTCTTAAGGACATGAAACTTTCCCTTGGTCATGTTATTAAATTTTCCTTGGAAATCTCTATTTTCTACCAAAATAATTATATAAATAAATTAAATACGTGAAAAATCACATTTTCTCCTCTCATGTCTTTATTGACATATGAGTGAAGTCACATAAAAATTTCAAGTTCATTTGAGTTCAATTTAGTGAGTTATGAAATTATTAAGCTTAAAGGGTAAAGTGGTAATTAAAATTTTTAATCCTTAATTAAAACTTTAGGTTCAATAAAAAAATTAACAAGTAAAATATTTGATCCTAATCTGATTTGGATGATTGAAATTTAAATAATTAAAGGGTAGAAACCCATTAAGCAATTTAAAATGATTAAACCTTAATTAAATAATTGATTAAATTTGGAAGAATAATAAAATTGGAATTATTAAAATAAGTGGATATTATTAGGAAGAGATTTATTCTTTAATTTAAAAATCCCTAAATTAATTATTTCATTAATATTCAATTCTTAATTAAAATGATAACTCAAATTCAAAACATTAAAAGACTTAATCATTAAACTAAAATTAAATTATTAAACTCTTTTGAAAATTTCAATTAAAATTAAAAAAAATAAAATTAAATTAAAAATTAAATTAAATTAAGTAAATTAAATTGGATTAAATTAAATTAAATTAAATTAAAATTAAAAGTTGAATTAAATTAAATTAAATTAAATAAACAAATTAAATTAAATTAAATTAAATGAATTAAATTAAATTAAATTAAATAAATAAAACCAAATTAAATTAAGTTAAACCAAATTAAAAATTAAATTAAATGAATTAAAATTAAATTAAATTAAATTAAATTAAATCAAATTAAATTAAAATTAAATCAAATCAAATTAATTTAATGTAACATCAAATCAAACTAAATTAAATTAAATTAAAACTCAATTAAATTAAATTAAATTAAATTAAGTTGAATTAAATATAACATCACCAAAGACATAAATAATTCAAAATAAATCTAAAATAACTCGAACACTATTCCAAATTTAAACCCATTAATGGAAATTAAACTAAATCACAAACCATTTGAACACCAATTTACCCTCAAAAGCTTTAGTTATCATAACTCCTAAACGTAATATTAAATGAAATGTTACTTCACTTATGTGACATTCAAATATCCTAGTTCATCGAGTAAGATAATAACAAAACTTAACTAAACCTCGGACGATTAATTCATTTGTGTAATTGAATTCATTTGGACTTAAGACAATCCTAGAAATATCGAAAAGATGTTTAAGATTCTTCTTAAGCACTTCCTCAATATGATAGGATATTTATAAGAACAATCGAACCTAATCGTTCTTCGATGAAGAAAATCGTCTTCAAACAAAAACACAAGGAATCTAGACGTCATAGGAAATGACTAGCTATAGGATTAGGAATTTGGTAGAAAACCATAACCCTTACCTTAGCTTTACCTAGGAACTTGCTTAAATATTCTAATTGTGTTTTAAGTGCAGCTGGGATGACGGGAAGACCCTCCAGCAAGCTTTTATTTTATTGCAATTTACTTTCTTGCAATTTACATTATTGCAATTTCATTAATCACATCGCACTTACTTTTCTTGCATGATAAACAATCAGTTGCATGAAAACCCACACCTTTAGGATAGATCCCTAAAACTCGAAACCAAAACTAAGTTAAAAGTCATTGCAAGATAAAATTCACCGCCACAACATTTCAAAATATAAAACAACTCAAAATTTAATCACAAACAGTAACACAAAACTACAATTACAACTAAATTAAAACGTCTTGTTGGATGATCGGGAATACCTCGGATGATGTAACCTACGTGTTGCTAACGGGATTTCCCACTGTCTAAATGAAAGTGTGGAACTCATTCAATTGAGTTTTGCAAATTCATCCGGACTAAGTGAATCCGATAAAAATAATGACGCCGGAAGGATGGAACCGCGGGATCTTAACCGGTGTCGTTATAATCAACTTTAAGATTTGTTTTAATTAAAATATCGAAAACACTTGGAAATTAAGATTTTCTCTAAACCAAAACACTTTTCTCATCCCCCGATTTATGACTTCTAAAATTGAACCTCGCAACAACAAGGAGCTCGGAGCATGGTGGGCAAAGACGGCCATCGTCATCAGCAAAACCTGAGTCTACTTCAGCAAAACTTTCCTAGAATTAAATAACAAAGCCATAGGACTCCGAGGTAGTTTGTCTAGTGCAACATAAACCCTCAACTCTTCGTTAGGCATTTGCATTGCAAATTAAGCCCTAACCGGTCTTAGGATTCTGAGGTAATCGTCTGATACGACATAAACCCTCACATCTTCGAGGCTTTTTGTTTGATTCTATCATATAAATATAAGCCCTAATTAATTAAAATTGGCAAGATTGAAATACTAAATAAACAATAGGACTTTCCTAAATCCAAGCCAAACAATTGGATAGTCGGGAAATTACCGAAATTCACTTCGAATCCGTAATTTCTCCTACCTTTCTTCCTTTGAATTCTCAAAACAAAATGTTCTAAACTTGATCCTTTCCCTATTGAAATTCCAAAATTCAATCCTTTTAAAATTTAAACTTTGAAATTCTTGAGAGCAGAATTATTAATTATTATCAAGAGTTTTCTTAGGTGATTCCCGTCACTTAAGATGTAATTAACTATAGGGGCTTGCCCTTATAGTGGAATTTTAAAAGAACCTGAGTAATATAAACCCCGTTTAATGCTTTCATATTAAGCGAGGGAATTTGTCGACTTATAAAATTGGTTCGCAGCACCAAACGGATGTCACAAATCTTCTAGTTTATTTAATCGAGCCCCACCGTCAAGCAGCGTGTCTATCCTTAGGGATAGATACACGGTTTGTGGTGCGGTGCTCGTTTATATAAACTATTTGGGATGTGAGATCGGCTTAATCTCATATCTTAAAACCTTCAAATTTAAAATTATTTTCAAAGTCAAATATTACTTTTCAAAATTATTTATTTAAATTAAATTAAAATTCGCCGACAACTTCTGTTAGGCGACCCCTTTTTTAAAATAAAACACACAACCTAAAAATATGCCGACAGGTGTCTATGTCGATTTGAAACAACACTTGTCACCCTTGTATCATGACACCAATCGAATCTTCTGGCGAACATGCTAACTCTTTAGCAAGCTTGGCTAAAGTGTTTGCATAAGCCTTATCCCTTCTTGGTATTTGTTATATCATTATAATGGGAATTTTCTCCAATATTTTCATCGTATAATGAAAGTATCATTCCAACTTTGACTTCAAAATCTTGTACTATTCGGCCACTTACTTGATAATAAGTTGTGAATCGTCGTAGATGTTGATGTTGATTATTTCCATTATGATTGCTAACTCTGATTAGAGCATCATACTCCACTTCGTTATTCATACATGGCTCTGTTAAGTGGTAGGAGTATCTTATCATTCCTAGATCTGGCGTAATGAAGACCAATCTAATTCCATTTTTGTTGAGTATTATTATCTGCTTATCCTATCTTTTGGTCTTGATGAAGTTCCGTAGAAATACATTTCCCAATGTTGAGCTTTGGGACACTCTACATTCATCAACTTGTTCATTTGGTAGATTATTTTTTGGAGGAGAATCGGCTGGCAACGGATGCACTATGAAAAAATCTGTCCCTTGACGGCGTGAAGGAGTATGAAGGTTATATCAAATTGCAATTAAAACATTGATTGGCTTGTTAAACTTCCAGAAAGTGTCAGTCGTGTCATCAAATATTGCAACAGATTAACTTTCGAGATTATGTTGACCTTATGAGAGAGCATGTAATGTCTAAGTGCGGCGAAGACCAAAGTTAGACAATGATTCTCGATGGGAGGATAGTTTACCTCCCTCGGAATTAGACGATGACTAAGGTAGTAGAGGGCATTTTCTTTACCCTCATTATTGACCTAAGCTAGCAGGGCTCCGATGGAGTCTTCCAAAGCTGCGATATCAAGTATCAGAGGTATACCTAGGACTGTGACTGCTAACACAGGATGTGTCATTAGATATTGTTTAGCATTTTTGAAGGCCCGCTGACATTTGTCATCCCAAATGAACTTGTCTTCTTTTTTGATTAATGTTGAAAAGGGTTGACATCTTACTAACATATTAGGTGTAAAGCGTTTTAGGCATACCAGTTTCCCTTGAAAGTTCGTAATTGTTTTAAGGTTTTGAGGGGTTTTCATGTCTGAGTTAGCTTTAATCTTATTTAGATCAATTTCAATTCCTCAATGACAGACAACAAATCCTAGAAATTTTCTGAAGGTGATACCAAATGCGCATTTGAAGAGATTCATTTTAAGATTAAATCACCAAAATCATTCAATGACAATCCTCAAATCATACAAATGGTTTTCCCTTTGTTTAATTTTGATGAAAAAATCATCAACATATCACACTACTTGGTTATGGATAAGGTCATAAAAAATTCTCCTCATGGCTCATTGGTAAGTTGCTTCAGCATTCTTTAATCCAAACAACATCACTAGCATAGATCCTAATTAGTGTTTTGAAGGCAGTTTACATCGTACCTTCAGGTGTCATTTTGATTTGGTTATATGTGGATTGTCTGTCCATAAATGAAAAAATTACATGCGACGATGCAATGTCGACCATCAGTTCCAGTATTAGTAACGTGAATTCATCCCTTGGATAAGTTTTATTTTAAGTCTCTGAAGTCAACGCAGTTCTGGATCTGACCATTATTTTTCTGACTGGCACTATGTTAGCTAATTATGTTGGATACAAAATACTGCATATTAGCTTCTTAACCTCGATAGTGACTTGTTGTTCGATCTTAAGGTGCATCCTTCTTGGAGCTTGCTTGACCGAGGTCATATATGGTCTAATTCAAGTCTTTGAGCTGCAATCTTGGGTGCTAAACTTGGCATCCATTATAGCTCCAAACGAAGCAATTTATAAACTCTGACAACAACTTCACTAACCCTGAAGATTCTTCATTGCTGAGTAGGAACTTATGAAAGTAGGTCTAGGATCCTCTTTGGTCCTAAGATTGATTTCCTTTAACTCGTTGACTATTTTCTTGATTTCTTCTTCAAACTCTGGTGGGGCATCCACTATTCTGGATTCTTCAGGGTCACTTTCTACTTCAAAGCAACCTTTCTTTGATTCATTAGTATCAACCTGGAAAATTTTTGTATAATCGACCGCCCTACAACGCTGAATCCAACACCTTCCCTCAAGTTAATGTTTCAATTTTTTTCATCCCATAATTGTTCGAAGAGGTGCAACCTTTCTTTGGGCAACTGATCTGGCACAAAACCTCCTTGAATACTTTTTTGAACACAAGGGGAGTAGTATCCAACTAGTAATTCTATTAATTCATTAGAAACATCTTCTTCTAATTTTACATTAGTTTCAGATGTTGAAGAAGAAGAACCACAATGGAAATTTATTAGTTTTATACCCGCACTTCGTACTTCCTTGACCTCCAAACCCTCAACTTTATGAGAATGAATCAGGGTTAAGGTCATGGCTTGTATGTAGTGGTTGATCCTATCATACATTGACTTGTATTCATCCTTTTATTCTTCCTCCAAATAAATCTTGAATCACAGTGTCTTTTGATTTAGCATCATTTCATCCTTTTCAATCTTTTCTTCCTCAGAGCATTCTTCCAAGTCAATGTTGATAGTCGAACACATTATTTCAATTATCATTCTAACTCTTCCTCATCCTTGTCCCTGGCCTTGATCTCGAATGCAAGTGCTATAAGATTTTTCACCTTCTCATTGTAAAGAGATGGTGGGAGACAGTTGAACTGGAATCCGATGATCCCATTCTTGTAATCCTTATGAAGCATTCTCTTTACTTGGCATGACATCTCTGGAGAAAACTATCTTCTTCAAGGGAGCGTAGTAGGCAGCGTCTTCGTGAATGTCGATCTCATGCACTGAAAATGGTTGTAGATTTCCTTTTATACATTATTCTTTTCCCTCTTTAAAATAGTTTATACACTAGTGTATGGACAAAGGGACCGTCTTATATTCACTAAGGCACTGAAAGAAGTCTCTAAATCAATGATATGGAATTTCATGGTTATTACTAGATCGCCGATCCTCATGGATAGTGTTATGGATCCAAGAGCTCTCTCTTCTTTCTAATTGAATCCTTCTAGCATCATTTTATTGGTCGTGATCTTGTGAACGTCGATGTCCAAATATGCTAACGTATGTAGATTCATTATGTTAATCAACACTCTTGGATCCACCAAGACCTTGGAGAGCATTGTCGATCACCAAATTGGAATTTGTCGGTTGCTTCAAGAATATATTTAATTTAACTTATATATTTTTATTTTAAAAAGTGTTTTAATTTTGAAAATAACAAGACCGAATTGATCCCATACATTTAATAATTTATGCAATCGAGCACGACACCACAAGCATTATACTTATCTCGAAGAATATGCACATTGCTTTATAGCGCCGCTCGATTAAATAAACCAAAGAATTGATGACATTCATTTTGATCTGTGAATCTTTTTGTGTTGACTGATCCATGATTACAATATACAAGAGTCTAATCTTTTAATTTTTTTATTTAAATTTCTTCCTTTACAACAGTGCCAAAAACTTGACTCCAAAGTAAAATAAGATTTCAATTATGTCTTTAAATTGTATGGATTTTACGCGAGTATATGTATCATTATTAAGTAATATAGAGTTTTCTGATTAAGCCCCGAATATCGATCCCACAGAGATCGAGGTTAATCATGGAGGCTTTCTAGAGAAATTTTAGTCTACAAGAACAAGCCCTAGCTTGGAAAGTCGATAAAAGTTTGGTTTTTGATTATATACTACAATTATCACTACAATACTACTTATAAACTAAAATACTTAGTGAAAATCAGAGAGTGGGGTTTAATATATTAAAAGTATTCTTTCTCATGCAATGAAATTAGTGACATGTGTAAAAATAAAACAAGTAGCGAGAGAGATTGTGACAAACAGGAGAAATTATATTCTTTACCCTTACTTGGTTCTATAAAGAACATAAGTTAATTTGATGCTTTGAAATCTTGAAGATGGGTTAGGCAGGGAAGATACTAGCTCTTACTCTAGAATTCCCTCTTCTCCCTCCACCTAGGGGCTAACATCTCATATCAAAACTTAAAACATCAAACTAAATTGAGGGTTTTAGCCTGTCACTCTAAATTCCTCTAATTTTACACCCGTTCAAGTATATCTCTTTTTATATTTGCACTCAATTATATGAACTACATTCGCACCCATATAATTTCATGTGATTTTTACCAATAATTGACTGAAAAAATACCAAATTGGTTCTTACATGTTCTCACAACAGATTTCAACATGCAAGTTGATCAAGTTTACATGTAAATGAAGAACAAAGTAAAATCATCACAATATATTCTCACTCTACTCAATAATATATCATACACATGCATACTAATTCATTGTAAGAGGGAAGAGTAAAGAAAACTACTCACTACACATGGAGAAACCACAAGAACTTTTCATTGAACAAGACTTTGAAATCACACAAACAAAGTACTATATTCAAATTAAAATACAATGAAAATACATATCTTTGATGAAAATAAAACTCTCCTTGTATAGAAAATGCAATCTCCTTACAATCCTCTCCAAGAACAAAGTGAAAAGAAAAGAAGAAATCTCTCACTCTCTCTCTTTCTCTCTCACCTCGTCACCGCACTTGGGGCTCACACTCAAGTGATATTCTTCTTCTCCAAGCCTTCTTCTCCTCTTCTCTAAATCTTCTTCTTCAAGAGTTTTCAAGCCCTAATTTTAAATTCACTAAAAGATGCTTAGGTGTCTCTTCAGAAAGAGTCCACATTCAATGAATCTTCCAAATGGTTCCTTAAGTGCCTCTTCACTCCAAGAGACACATCTCTTCAATAATAACTCCTTCTAACTACCCTAAATCCTTCTAGAAAGTCCATTTTATCATTTCCAACAAATTCCCTAAGAGAAGCACTTTGCAACACTTCAAATTATCCAAATCTGACTTTTCGACTAGAAGTTATGGCAAAAACTGTCACTGGTAGCTATGCACCGATTTATGGCAGTTAGGCGCTACTGCCTGGCAGCTATGCGCCAAATGATGGCTGTTAGGAACCAGGCACAGGTACATAAGTGTCTGGTTCGACCCGTTTTGCTCCGGTATACTCTGGTTCGACCCGTTTTGCTCTGGTATGCCCCAATTTGGTCCATTTTTGTTCCTTTTGCTCCAATCACTCCAAAATTTTCAATTTGATGTACCTACAACAAAAAACACAAGAAAACATATATTTAAAGTGCAATATCATTATTAAACTTAGCATAAAAAGTAGTACATTTTTAGGTGGATTATTGACCGACAAGTTCCCCTATTCTAATATAAAGATTAGGGTTTATATTGTCTGTGTTCCAAGTTCTCTATAAAGACAAATCTATATAGTTAATTACATCCTAAATGACTAAAGTCACATAAGAAAACTCTCGATGATGATCAGAGGTACTATCTTCAAGAATTTAACTTTTAGGTGTTTCAAGGTTGGACATTGAAAAAATCAAGTGGGAAAAGACCAAATAGGAATAGTTTTTTTTTAAATTCAAAGGAAGAAATGTAAGGGATGTCATGGATACTGAGGAGAACCTAGGTGACTTCCCAATCTATCATATTTTTTGGTTTCCGTTTTGAAGATGATATTGTTTAGTGTTCCAACTTGCAAATTATATTAATTAGGGCTTACACTTGCATTATCCTAATCATGAAAATGGCATAGAAAGATAAGAGGGTTTACTTCGTACCAAATGAAAACCTTAGAAATATGAAAATAGATAGGACTTATATTGCACAATATAATCATGCAAAATCCTAAACATAAAGTGAGGATTTGTGTCGTATTAGATGAACTACCTTTATGGGTTATTGTTAGGCTAAGAAAAATTTGCTTGTGATGATCCTGTTTGCTTCCTCGAAAATGTTCCTTTATATGTCATCGTCGTACTACTTATAGAGTTTGTTCCATGATCTTCGTCGCGACGACTCCAGGTTTAAGGTTTACAGTTTTACAGATTATGTATTATGTTTTAGTTTTGCTTGTTGTTGTTGTTCAATTTTTTTGGGAATTTAATTTAAGTTGAGCGGTACCGGTTAAGATCATACAGTTCCATTATACTGGCATCACTATTTTCTTTTGAGTTGACTTAGCTTAAACAAGTTGTTATGCTCATTTAAACCGGAGAATTTCCATTAGCATCGTAGGTTACCTCATCCGAGAAATCCTTATAAACTCCAAATGAGTGGATTATGTGCTTTCAAGAGGTTTAAAAGTGTGTTAATATTTTTGAAAGTGTATTTTTGTTGTTTAGTAAGTAAAGTATGCATGACAAAATAAAGAGACAGTAAAACAAAGTAGTAAAGACTGTAGTAAACAAACTATAAATACTTACCTGAGCCTCTGCTAACGCTGCAAGGTTAGTATCATAAAATATAATATAGTTCCAAAGAATTTAAATAAATTGTGAAAATTGGAAATCAAGAAAAACAAGACAATCCAGTACGAAGAAGCCGAAAAGCAAGTCATTATATTAAATTGGTGTGTGTGTGTGTTCGTGTGTGTCTATATATATATATATATATATATATATATATATATATATATATATATATATATATATATATATATATATATATATAGACACACACGCACACACACACACATATATAGGCTGGTGCATGGGGATATGATGGGTATCCCTCACCTAAGGATTTAGGATGATTGTTTTGTTTAGTCAATTCTTTTATTTATTATTGTTTTTTTTTTTGGAAGATGGATCATTGGTGGAGGGAGTTGTATACCTTAGGTTTTTTTTGTGTGAGTAGTATTTTGGGATATTAGAAAAATCTATCTCCAATTTTGTAAATTTACCTTATAAAATAAAATTCTCTAAGAGGTTCTCCAAACACACACACACACATACATTAGTTAAGAGATTTTTTTGTGAAATATCCATTTTGGGGATAAGATTAAGCATTCCTTTATAAAGAACGTCAAAATCAAAACAAAAAAAATTTTATTGGATTCAATCATATCAAATCAAGGAAGTTCTTCAAAATATTGAATCTAAATTTTAATAAATTTTTTTAAATCTTTAAGTTTATTACAAAATTATAATTACATAATTCAAGATAATATCTTATTTTATATGTCATAACTGGCTATTAATATATAAATGTTTTGAAATCTTTATTTATCATTCAAACTCAACGGTTTGAAATTATGTAGTTTTGGTTCTTTTAGATGGCACCGATAAATTTCTACCATGCAAAACTCCATTACTTGATTGTGGATTGAAATAGACACTATGTTCTTGGTATTCATACTCAAAACTTAATTATCATATTGAGCTTCATAAATGGCACCTTATATCCATTATTATTAACTTAACCATAATAAATTCTAATGACTTATAATTAGTAACTCAACATCACTATTAAATAACCTAATCATTTCTCTTCGACAGGAACTATATCAAGGACCACAACAATCCTAATTTTGTTCTCCTATCCTTTCTTCCTCAACATCTATATATTTGTGACCCTCAAGAATGATTCAACATAAATCAAACAAAAAAATCTATTAAACCTCTTAGTACATCAACCCACTTTCAACTCTGTGATTGTATCATAACCACTAATTCCACTATGTTTTACAACCTAATGAATAGCCCATAATTCCTCTCGCTCAAACATCTATTGTTCTTCCAACAAATTAGCCCAATTTATTCAATTTTTCAATCAAGATGCTTTGTCACCAAATTAGGGGTTAATGAATCTCAATTCTTAAGACTACTGCATATGGCATATTTCTTCATCGAACACTATCACTCAATTTTATAATATATTTTGCCTACAACTGAAATTTTTTTAAACTCTATTTTATGAAAGTTATTTTCTTGGGATCAAAGCACTGCTTCTAGTGCTCTGAAAAGCCCAACATTGTTAGAAAATTATTTATGGAAGTAGTCATCCAATAGCCTCCGCCGTATCTCGAAACAACATTTTGGTTACCTTTCTCAAAGCGTTACACATCAAACTTCCAATCTGATCTACATCTCTCTAGAATCAACATATGTTTGGGAAAACCATTCTTCCATTAAAACATAAAGCACAACACGCTTGACCATCACTTTGTCCACGTAAAGTTAGTTAATAATCCCCTAAGTATATCACATTTCTCAACTGATGATCAACTTGATGATGTTTGGTAAAGCTTCACATATATGCCACCTTTTTCATAAAAATATGTAATTCACTTTTTAAACATTAAAGAAGCTGTATATATATATATATATATTGTCTGTTTTGAAAAATTGAGGTGGTATAAATGTAAAAGAGGAAACTTTACGTATTAAATATGAAAATACACCTTTTTAATTTAACTTGATGATATTTGGCTTTCTAACAACAATAGATAAGGGTAGTGCAACGATGACAAATTAAATAATGGATAAGCGGCTGGTTAAAGCGCCCCAATCAAGTCAGCATTTCGGGATAAGCTGTTATCTTATATTGTAAATTATATAATTAAATATCTCAATTTTTTGATTTTTTCAGCACCATTTAGTTCTGCTCGCAAAATTCGTTGAGTTGTGCGTTATTTGAAATTTGGGTTGTTTACAAACTTAGCACCAGAAAATTTTGACCGCACCATTGCCTTGAAATGGTGATATATATAAATAAATATATATATATATATATATATATATATATATATATATATATATATATATATATATATATATATAATTATTTTATATACAGCAATACCACGTATTGTTGTATGCTAAGAAATTCAAAGTAAAGAAGAAAGATTTGTATTTTTTTTTCCAAATGTTTAGCACACATTGAAACAAAAAAGCCTAACTCAGATAAATGATGGTATGTATTGATCCTAGTTTATATTATGTAAGTAAGAAAAAATACGTGTAATATATCATTTTATTTGAACGTTGCAGCTGATGTGCATCTCTTGTAAGAAATTTCATATTCTATATAACTAAATGATATCTCAAAAGATATCAAACTTGTTTATTAATTTCAACAAAATATATTTATTGAAACTATAAGCGGAAGTGAGATAGGAACATACATACCTCCAGCCATAGCTTACACGTGCAAAGGCAAACTCTCTGCTTACACGGTAAAGTTGTGTTATAGATCTTCTAAACTTTTCTCACTCACAACTCGATGGTGAGGGAACAAAATTATAAGGAGCAAGCTTAGGGACCAAAACATTAAGCATCACATATATTTATAGGCTCTGCCTATCAAAGAGATCTACGGTTATGATCTCATCATAAAGATCAACGGATGTGAGTAGGGCATACGAAAGGGTGGAATACGAAAGAGTTTAACTTAGACTTAATATGGACCATATTCTAGAATTCATTTCCCTTGAAAATATAAATGATTTATTTCCCTTGAAAACACAAAGGTTTATAATGGGAATTGTAAATAATAAAAAAAAATTAATTAGGGAAATGAATGAAAATCCCAATATTCTCCCACTTGGTCCATATAGTTCAACACATACAATATAGAGAAGCAAAATATATGAATCATGGCGATATGTCCTCTTATAGTGAGTATTATCTTCCATGTATTACACTATATCAAGTCTCTCAATACTAGCCCATATAACTTAATGAATAAACCATATGTCTATTCCAAGTCCAAACCAAATGATATTTCTCATAATAAACAAATATGTGCACAAAACCATATGAGAAAATATCAACTGAATAAGAGTTTCATTAAAATAATAAATCACATTATGGAACCAAGTCCCATTTTCTTTGGTGACATGCCTTTAGTCAAAAGATCAGCAATCATCAACTCAGTGCTAATGTGTTCAATGGACACTTTATTTTCCTTAACACGTTCTCTTATGGCTAAATATTTGATGTCGATGTGATTACTTTGACTTCCACTTTTATTATTGTTAGCTATAAATAATGCAGCTGAGTTGTCACAGTACAACTTTAATGGCCTTGAAATAGCGTCCACAACTCTAAGCCCAGATATGGAACTCTTCAACCATACACCATGTGAGGTAGCCTCAAAACATGATACAAACTCAACTTCCATAGTGGAAGTAGAAGTCAAGGTCTGCTTAGCACTTCTCCAAGATACAGCTCTGACCTAATGCTATATATATGCGTACTAAAAATTCAATCCTCGGCAACGGCGCCAAAAACTTGACCGGCAATCCGCTGATGACAAATATAATAATTAATGCTTTCAAATATATGTAATAGATAATAATCACAACTAGTGTATACAAAGATAATTTTTTTGAAAATGTTTTACACACTAAGGGTACTACACAAGTATACGTATCGTATCAAGTAATATAGGGCTTTGAAACAAAGACCCCAGTATCAATCCCACGAGGAGTGAGTTATGGATTTTTAAATATTTTAATTTTATTTTTATGTATTTCTTTTATAGTTTATAAATTTGATATTTTTAATTTACTAGATGCAATAATAAAACAGTAATGAAAGATGCAATAATAAAACAGTAATGAAATGGTGTAAATAACAATAAGAACAAAACTTTCTTCCTTTCAATTAATCCAAGATTTTATAAGATAATGATAATATTCGTGGAGAATATAAATTTATGGTATTGTGCCAAATAGAAACATTCATATTCTTTACCCTTTGATTCAGGAGTAACAAAAATTAGCTAGTCTATAGATCAGGTCCGGATGTATTGTTAGTAGAATGGGTTAATCTAGACTCACACTACTAGATGTCCAAGGGTGGCTATGGTAGGCCCTACTAGTAACCCTTTTCTTCTCTATAAACCAAATCACAAGAATTTAGTCTGTCACTCTAAAAACTTATTAATTCTACGCCCATTATATAATATCTTCCTATTTATTTGCACTTCACCTTGAATAACCCGCACAAGGCCTTCGACTACCCAAGGATTCATGTGATATCTATTAGTTAAGAATTCATCTCCTTCTAGGTATCAAAACTCTTCAACATATTTTAACAATACAAGTGATCAATTTGTAAAGTAAATGAAGATCCGGTATTAATATCATCACAATGTTTTAAAATATAAATAGTTTTTAATTCTCCATCGAATTTTATATTATCTTATTTATCTTTTCATAATTGAAAGGAGAAAGTAAACTAACTACTTAGAACACATTGAATTTAAATAACAAAACATGATAATAAAAATTTGAATAAAATTACAAATACTTATCTCAAGTGTTTCTTCTACTGAACCTCTGAATTCTTCTGACTCCAAAGCAAATAAACTTCAAAAGCACCAACTCTTTAAACTCTCAATACAAACTTTAAATAAAATAACTAACTAATTTATGAAGGATAGTAAAATGTGGCCCTAAAGTATCTCTCTAATTCTCTCTCTAGATGGGGCTCTAGATAGGGGGGGCTAAGTTGGGCGTATGGGCGTTTTACTCTGAAGAAGTAGCCTCCTATTTATAGGCTTCAAGGGTTGCCTTGAGGCACCTCTTCAAAATATGTCTACATTCTCTGCGTCCATTTCTTCACACCTCTTCACTTTGGATCGCACCTCTTCGCGATTAAAATTGTTTCCAAGCGTCCAAATACATTGTATCACATGTCCTATAAACCAGGAACAACTGCCAGTCTTCTAGAAGGTCCAATAACCACTAACACCGTTAAAATAACCGTCCAAAAGTTGTCAAAAATCTTGACAGATCTCGTATCGACCTGGCGCTTAAGCGCCGGATTCTGGAGCCTAGGCGCCAGACCAATAATTTTGACAATTTTGCATTTTGGCTCCATTTTTGCTCCTTTTTTCTCCTTTTTGCTCCTTTTTCACTTTTTTTTCTTCTTGAACATTTTTCCATCACCTATATCCAAAAACACAAAAATATATTTCATTAAAGCATATTATCCTTACAAATTTGATAAAAATCAAGGCATAAAAATGGGTATTTTTTTCATGGATCAAAATCCCCCAAACTTAAATGTTACTTGTCCTCGAGTAACTCTTTTTACTATATAAAATGTATAATATTTGGAATGAAAGATAAATATTTAAGACTCCTTGTAATTTTTGATCTTATAAAGGCTTTAATAAATCATTAACCAAATTTCACTAAGTTTAATTTTAAGAATTTAAAGAATATTCAACTACCAAGTCATAAGACTTCAAAAATTTTTCATTCATTTCGAAAATAATAGAAGTTTATTATATTAAGATCACATAGATTATTTACAAGAAAAAGATTTTCATTAAAAATCTTTCTTAAATAAAGATTCATGCATGAAAATTAAGTAAAAGTATGTAACTAGTTTTCTTCATATAAGATAATTCAAGTGAAGCCAATTTTTGATTAGGCATATCCTCAAGCTTCTCCTATTTTTCTCTTTTTTTTTTCACAGTGAGGATTATCGTATCCGGATAACTTGTTAATGATTTTGAACTTCACTATCCTTAACTTATATTTTCAAACTTTTACATTTTCACTTAATTATTATAACATGAATAGAATTTCAATAAGATTTTCAATCTTTTCTTTTTCAAGTTATAATTTTTGATTTCTTAATACTTCTAAAATTCAATTATTTCTGTTATGAATAGAAAAAATTCTTAATCTTATTCTTTATTAAGTTAAATAATTCTATTCTTAACATCAATCAAAGTTATTAAAATTTTGGTTAAGTCCACTAAATTATTTATAATTTTAAAAATTTAAGTGATCTTAAATAGATTCTTCATTCCTTATGTTATGTTAAGATTTTTTTAGAAAATATTAGTTTATTAAGGATAAATAAAATTTAAATTTGCATGTATATTCTCTTCCCCCAAACTTAAGTTTTGGTATATCATGAAAATAATAAAGTATGAGAGAAAGAAAAGTATAATTTAAAAAGGAATTTTATAAGCATGTAAAAAAAATTCTAGAAAGAAATATAATTTACTTCTACACATGCTTTTTATGAATATTACAAAAATAATGGAGCATAAAAAAGTAAGCGTGCTCAAAAATTTTATATAGCAGTAGTTGAATTAAATAACTATATTACTAACAGAAATAAAATAACATTACTAACTATTCTAGAATACTAAGCAGTAGGTTGAAACCAAAAATAAACACAAATTCATTCAAATTTCAGTCTGCAACTAAATATCTAAAACAATCTCAACATCAAATAATTCATACAAAGTCTCATAAACAAATCTAAACTAGTCAACAACAGTACAAAAACTAAACTAACAACAGACTCAGCACATCTCAGAGGTAAATCAGGCCACTAATCACTGTCTGTAGCCTCGTCCTTGTCATCACCAAAAGAAAACTTCACATCCTTAGGATCAACATATGGTGAAAATCTAGGACAGGTGGGAAACCGAATATCATGCTCACCCCTGAATAATCTGACTAAAGTCTGAATACCCATCATCATATTCTTCCTCTAGGTGTAATCAGATAGGTGATTAATCATCTTATCCATAGTATCAACTCTGCAGTGAGTTAGAAATAACTCATTCTACTGCTCAAGAAGTTGATCATGCATCGATTCCTAAAAACTAGACGGTGGCTCAGCAGTAGAAGTAGAAGGTCTGGAAGTGGAAGCTCTACCTGGAGTAGGTGCAGAAGTAGAAGGGGCTGTAGACCTCTTCCCACGAAGACGATCATAGATACTAACACTCTCCTGCCCAATTGGCTTGGTAGACTTCGGCTTCTCCTCGAAATATCGGCAGATGACTCCATTGTTCACACATAAAGAATAAATCGGAGATGGGAATCCTAGTCCTACGTAAGTACCGGATCTAGCAGTAGGCTCCACAGAATCATAAATAATACTGCCGACATCTATCGGCTTCCTCTCCTGAATGTAGTAGTTTAAGATAGCTCGATCTCTAGTCACTTCGCTCAGGTGGTTGGAAGGTATAAGTCTTGCAAAAATAAAGTAATGCCATGCCTTTGAAATAACATTTAACTTAGAAGATTTGAAATTTACCCGTTTATCGTTTTGGATCTTCCAAGCTCCAGTGTCGTCAGTCAAATAAGCAATAATCATCTCAAGATCTCCTTCAGATGGAGATAATCCAGAATAGTGGCACTCGATGGTAGGTGGCAATCCATAAAAAACATTGATCCTTTCTGGAGTAAATCCTACTCCAACACCTCTGACGAAGACTTCGTAGTCTTCCGCATGCAAGAAGTTAGCATAACATTCGCGCACGACTGGAATAACAACAACAACGGTGAAATAAAGAATCATTGCCAGTTGTGCGCAACGATCGTGTTCATGATCATTTCACCGAGATTGTAAAAGCTTCGCTCTGAGATAAATTTTCTGGACGTCGCAAATTCGTGATATCGAAAATGTGTTACCGCAGTCGCGAACTTGCTACTGTCAAAATTTTCTCGTGCCTTTCCTCGCTTAGATTTCGGTGCCATCTAAACGTGAAAGAAAACACAAATAAATTAAGGAATCAAAGATTTAAACTCTTTTTAAGCTTAAGAAACTTAAAATGAGTTTATAAATTCATGGAGAAACACTAAAAATCAAAATTTTTCTCAAAATTTCAGTTTTTAGTCAAAAATAGGAAAAACTATGGTGAAAATAAAAAATAAATGGATTAGAGTGTAGATCTGACCTTGAGATGAAGAAATCAAGTGATTTCGGGCTCAAAATCTTGATTTTTTGACCTCAAAATGGAGGAATAAGATGAAGCTTAGGCGTCAAAAATGGCTAATGGGGGTTTAAATGGTGTTTTTTGAGTAAGCAGACCGAACCGGCGCCTAGGCGCCAGACTCGCCTTTCCAAAAAAAATCTCTAAAAAAAAAAAAAATTTTATTTTCCACCAAAATTCATAAATTAAACTTCTAATTACTCACATAAGAGTATTGGTTCAGTTTCCATCTTCCAAAATATTTTTCAAAAATTTTAAAATTAAAAATTAAATCCACCAATTAAACACAAGTTTAAATCAAACTCTTCTAATTCCATTCATGATTTTCAATTTCGGGCTCAATACAATTTAGATAAGTATCATAACATGATTCAAGTTCTAACAACAATCAAACAACACAAATTTGAAAGCTCATACAACACACACTGAACATGAAAGCAAACACACAAACAAACACAATTGATTCACTAAATTGATACAACGACACACTAGATAAATCACAATCTCACCACATCACTATCTAATTCCCATTATCTTCACAATGAAGATTGATTGGCCTACTGGGGAAGAATACTAACACTCTCGAAGAATCCGTAGCCATTTTCTCGTCGATCTAATTGTTCTTCGCATACATTTCCACTTGAGCATATTGATAAGCTGCTAGATGATCAAATTGAAGTTTCGTCTGCCATTCTAGATATTCAATTTGATGATACATCTCATGGAGGCGATCTCCAATGCTTTTAAACTCTGCTTCAAACTTATCAAGACGACTAGAAATTTTCTCCAAACTTACAGCGATGAAACCATTGAAGTAGGGTTGAGGATCCTTTGAAACATTATCTCTAGCCTCTTCTCCAAGATTTTTCCTCTCCATTTCTTCAAAAATCCTCTCTAATCTCTTAAGAATGGAGTGTATGGATCGAAATAATGATTGCATAAGGATTGGGGACGAATATAGGGTCATTTATAAGAGAAAATCATGTGAAAAACTGAAGATTTTCGGTTTTTACAAGATCCAGTAACTGTGGTGCTTAGGCGCCAAATCTAGCGCCTAGGCGCCGAACCCATTGATACATAGTTTTACTCTGGCGCTTAGGCGCCAAATCTGGCACCTAGGCGTCGGAACCATGTTCGACTCCGTTTCGCCTAACATCAAATTTTAAAGTTTCGTTCTCCAAAATAGGTAGTTTAGAATGGTAAGATCAATATAGACTCAGTAACACAAATTATAAGCAATCCTAATGAAGGTTAACTTGATCTCCTTTTTACTCATATATGAAATAGAGTGATCCAATGTCTAAGCTTTATATAATTCGAGATAATTTTCAGCTTAAGTCAATAAAGACTTGTTAGCTTCAAATTCTCTAAAATAATTTAAAATTAAACAAGACCGAGGCATAACCTTACATTAAAAATGTAAAAACACACAAAACAACAAATAACTATGGGTTGCCTCCCACAAAGCGCTTGGTTTAATGTCATCAGCCCGAACTAATTAAGTCTTTTAATCAGGTGGACTCAACTCATAAGCCTCTTTATAAATCTTTTTAAAATCTCCCAAATAAGGCTTCAGTCTTAATCCATTAACTTTAAAAATTTTTCCTGTTTTGGGATCTTTAACATCCACAGCTTCATAATGGTATACTTTTTCAATTATATATGGTCCTATCCATTTTGATCTTAATTTTCCAGGAAAAAGTCTTAAACGAGAATTAAATAATAATACTTCTTGTCCAGGCTCAAATATTTTTCCTGAAATCTTTTTATCATGTAATATTTTCATTTTCTCTTTATAAATCCTTGCATTTTCATATGATTCATTTATTATTTCATCCATCTCATTCAATTGCAATAATCATTTTTCTTTTGCAGTATTCAAATCAAAATTAAACTCCTTTATTGCCCAATAAGCTTTATGTTCAAGTTCAACAGGTAAGTGACAATGTTTACCATAAACTAACCGGTAAGGTGACATTCTGATTGGTGTCTTATAAGCTGTTCTATAAGCCCACAATGCAGAATCAAGTCTATCAACCCAATCGACTCTTTTAGGATTAACAGTCTTCTCTAAAATTCTTTTAATTTCTCTCGTTTGATACTTCAGCCATTCCACTTGTTTGTGGGTGATATGCGATTGCAATTCTATGTTTGATTCCAAAATTTTCCAATAATGATCGAATTCTTATATTTCTAAAATAACTTCCACCATCTCGTGATAATTACCTTAGGCATTCCAAATCTTGAAAAAATCATCTTCTTTAAAAATTTTGAAACACTTTTGGAATCACGACTAGGTAAAGCTACAAACTTCAATCCACTTTGAAATGTAATCAACCGCTAATAAAATATAAATCTTTCCAGATGATAGTACAAATGGTCCCATAAAGTCTAAACCCCATATATCAAAAATTTCAACTTCCAATATATAGTTTCAAGGCATTTCATCTTTCTTGGATATATTTCCCATCCTTTGACATTAATCACATGTTTTCACATAATGTCTCACATTTTTAAATAAGGTAGGCCAATAAAATCCTGAATTTAAAATTTTAAATGCAGTTTTATCTACTCCAAATTGTCCTCCAAACTCGGAATCATGACATTTTTGAATAATAGCATAAGTTTTTTCATAAGGTACGCATCTAAGAATTACAAAATATCTTCCTAATTTAAATAATGAGGATCTTCCCAAATATAAGATTTAGCATCATTTTTAAATTTCTTAATAAATTTGTTATCCAATCCAAAAGGTAAAATATTGCTAACTAAATAGTTAACTATATCTTCATACCAAGGTGTTTGCATCCTTGAATAACAAACAAATGTTCATCAGGAAATTTCTTATTTATATTTTCTTTAGTAATAACATCATTCTTAATTCTAGATAAATGATCAGCAATTTGGTTGTCCGTTCCTTTTCTATCCACTATTTGAAAATCAAATTCTTGTAGAAGTAAAACCCATCTTATCGCCCAGGTTTAGCATCTTTTTTCGTCATTAAATATTTAATAGCAGAATGATCAGTATGAACTATGCATTTGGTACCAAGAAGATAAGGTCTAAATTTATCAAAGGTATATACTATAGCTAAGAGCTCTTTCTTTGTAGTAGTGTAATTTCTTTGAGTTTCAGTAAGAGTTTTACTAGCATAATATATAACTTTGACAATTTTCTTATATTTTTGTCCCAATACAGCACCAATTGCAAAATCACTTGCATCGCATATTAATTCAAAAGGTTTATTCCAATTAGGTGCAATAATTATAAGTGCAGTTATTAATTTGTCTTTTAAAATATTGAAAGCATTAACACAGTCTTCATTAAATTCAAATTTAGCTTCCTTTTCCAATAAATGACAAAGAGGTTTAGCAATTTTAGAAAAATCCTTTATATATCTTCTATAAAATCCAGCATGACCTAGAAAACTTCTTACATTAGTAACAGTAGTAGGGGGTTACAGTTCAACAATAATTTTTACTTTTGCTTGATCAACTTCCATCCCTTTTTGTGAAACTTTATGACCAAGTACAATGCCTTCTGTGACCATAAATTGACATTTTTCCCAGTTAAGAACTAAATTTGTTTCTTCACATCTTTTCAAACTTTAGAAATATTTTCCAAACAAGACTCAAAAGAAGTTCCAAAAACTGAAAAATCATCCATGAATACTTCAATTCCTTTGTCAATCAAATCACAAAATATTGACATCATATATCTTTGAAAAGTTGCAGGTGCATTACACAAACCAAAAGGCATTCTTCTAAAGGTAAATGTTCCATGAGGACTTGTAAATGTTGTTTTCTCTTGGTCCTCATGAGCAATAAGTAATTGATGATAACCAGAATATCCATCCAGAAAACAGAAATATGAGTGTCCAGCTAATTTGTCAAGCATTTGATCCAAGAAAGGTAAATAAAAATGATCCTTTCTAGTGGCGTCATTTAACTTCCGATAATCAATGCAAATTCATCATCCAGTAACTTGTCTTGTAGGAATTAGTTCATTTTTATCATTGACAGTGACAGTTACTCCTCCTTTCTCTGGAACACAATGAATAGAACTTACCTATTGGCTATCCGAAATAGGATAAATAATTCCAGCATCTAACCATTTTAAAATTTCTTTTTTAACAACCTCTTTCATGATAGGATTTAATCTTCTTTACGGTTCAATAGTGGGTTTAAAATTTTCTTCCATTAAAATTCTATACATACAAATGGAAGGGCTTATTCCTCTTATATCAGCAATAGTCCAACCAAAAGCTTTTTTATAATTCTTTAACACTCCTATTAATTTTTCTTCTTGATCTAAACTTAGCTCAGAAGAAATAATAACAGGTAAAGTTAATGAATTTCCAAGAAATGCATACTTTAAATGTGAAGGTAACATTTTTAATTCCAGTTCAGTGGCTTTTTTAATGGAGGGTAAAAGTATATCATTTTGAGTTATGTCTAAAGTTTCCTAGTTATCTTTAATATAATGAGTTTCTTTAAATAATTCATCTTATTTTAGTTCTTCATTTTCATCAGTTAAAAATTTAATTTCTTCTTCATGAATGATTTTACATTTTTCTCGATAGTGTTTTTCAATTATAAAATCAAAAATATCCATTCGATAACATTTTTCTTTGTCAGGGTACTTCATCGATTTAAGAACATTGAACTTAATCTCTTGATCATTAACTCTCATAGTTAGTTCTCCTTTTTGCACATCAATCATAGCTCGTCCGGTAGCTAGAAAAGGTCTCCCTAAAATAATTGGTATTTCTTTATCTTCTTCCATATCAAGCACAATGAAATCTACAGGGAAGATAAATTTATCTACTTTAACAAGTACATCCTCTATAACTCCTTTAGGGTAAGTGATAGATCTATTAGCTAACTAAAGTGTTACAGTGGTGGGAGTAATCTCTCCTAAATTCAACCTTTGATAAATAAAAAATGACATGAGATTAATACTTGCTCCTAAATTACACAAAGCTTTTCCACAAAATTTTTCTCCAATAGCACAAGGTATAGTAAAACTTCCAGGATCTTTAAGTTTCTGAGGTAATTTCTTTTGAGTTATTGCACTACATTCTTCACTTAGTGCAACCGTTTCAAAAGCTTCAAATTTTCATTTCTTACTTAGTATATCCTACATAAATTTTGCATAAGTTGGCATCTGTTCCAAGGCTTCAGCAAAGGGTATATTTATAGTAAGTTTCTTAAAAATTTCAATGAACTTAGAAAATTGATTATCAAGCTTCTGCTGTTTTAATCTTTGAGGAAAGGTGATGGTGGTTTTTCAACTTCCATAATAATAGAAATATTAGTTTGATCTTGATTAGGAGAAGGAGTTTCTTTAGGTTTTTCAATCTCTTCAACCTCAATCTCTTTTTCAATTTCATTCTGCATTCTTTCTTTTAATTACTTTCCACTTCTAAGTTGTACAGCTTTAACATGCTCACGTTATTTTCCAATTTCTTTTGGATTAATTTCAACATTACTAGGAAGTGTTCCTAGAGGTCTGTAATTAATTAAATTAGCGATTTGTCCCATTTGATTCTCAATATTACGAATAGCGGTATTTTGATTTTGTAATTGATTACTCATTTGTAAAATTAATTCTTCTATTGATAACTTTTTCCGTTGATTATTAAATCCAGGTGGTTTATAATTTGAATTTACTTGATTATTCCAATTTCCAGTTGGATGGGATCGATTATTACCCCATTGTTGTTGTTGATTATTCCAGCTTAAAATTAGGGTGATTTTTCCATCCAGGATTATAATAGTTTGAATACGGATTATTTTTACTAGCAATAGCTTGTAAAGTTTCAATAATTTGAGAATCTTCAATATTAGATGAGTTGTTATGTGATATGTTGATGGCAAAATTATCTAATTTCTTAGATATTGCAGCTACTTGTGAAGCTAAGATAGAAAAGGCTTCGTTATCTTGAATACTTGACATTCTTTTAGGATTAATCCTTTACGAAGGCCATTGAAAATTATTATTAGCCATTTCTTCAATTAAAGTATAAGCTTCTTCAAATGATTTAGACATTAAAGAACCTCCAAGAAGACAGATCAATAATTGATTTTAGTGATCCAATTAAACCATTATAAAATGTTTGAACAATTAACAAATCAGGTAAAGCATGATGAGGACATTTTCTTAATAGTTCTTTAAATCTTTCCCAAGTTTCATAAATTATCTCCCCGTCAAATTGACTAAATGAAGTAATATCATTTCTTAATTTAGCAGTTTTCAAAGGAGGAAAATATTTAGCAAGGAATTTTTGTGCCATTTCAGCCCATGTTTTAATAGAACCTGTTGCTAATGAGTTCAACCACATCTTTGCTTTATCTCTTAAAGAAAAAGGAAAGAGTCTAAGTCTAATATATCATCAGAAACATTGTTATATTTAAAGATAACACAAAGTTCTAAAAAACTAGCAAGGTGTAAATTTGGATCCTCATTTGGTGTTCCTCCAAATTGATTATTTTGAACCATTTGAATGATAGATGGTTTAAGCTCAAAAGAATTAGCATCTACAGTAGGTATTTGAATACTACTATGAAGTTCATTAACAGTAGGGTTAGCATAATCCCTTAATGGTTTGTAAACATTTTGTTCAATAATTTCAATTGGATTTTGTAAATTGTTATGTAAATTAGCCATCTCTTAAATTTTTTTTTAGTTTGTTTTCCTTTTTTAATTCTTTTAATAGTTCTTTCTAATTCAGAATCTAAAGGTAATAATCCTTCAGATGCAGCTCTACGCATAAAAAGTAAATTAACAAGAAATAAAATCTCTACTTATATAATTTTTTTTAATTATATATATATATATATATATATATATTGTATTTTATATTTTTGACAATAAAATAAAATGAATAAAATAAAAATATTTAAAATCTACTCCGCTCCTCCCCGGGAAACGGTGCAAAAAACTTGACCCGCAATCCACTGATGACAAATATAATAATTAATGCTTTCAAATATATGTAATAGATAATAATAGCAACAAGTGTATACAAAGATAATTTATTGAAAATATTTTACACACTAGGGGTACTACGCAAGTATACGTATCGTATCAAGTAATATAGGGCTTTGAAACAAAGACCCTAGTATCGATCCCACCAGGAGTGAGTTATGGATTTTTAAATATTTTAATTTTACTTTTATGTATTTCTTTTATAGTTTATAAATTTGATATTCTTAATTTGCTAGATGCAATAATAAAGCAGTAATGAAAGATGCAATAATAAAACAGTAATGAAATGATTGGTGTAAATAGCAATAAGAACACAACTTTCTTCCTTTCAATTAATCCAAGATTTTCTAAGATAATGATAAAATTCGTGGAGAATATAAATTTATGGTATTGTGCCAAATAGAAGCATTCATATTCTTGACCCTTTGATCCAGGTGTAATGAACTTTGGCTAGCCTATAGATCAGGTTCAGATGTATTGTTAGTAGAATGAGTTAATCTAGGCTCACGCTACTAGATATCCAAAGGTGGCTATGGTCGGCCATACTAGTTACCCTTTCCTTCTTTATAAACCAAATCACAAGAATTTAGTCCGTCATTCTAAAAACTTATTAATTCTACACCCATTATACAATATATTACTATTTATTTGCACTTCACCTTGAATAACCCACACAAGGCCTTTGACTACCCAAGGATTCATGTGATATCTACTAGTTAAGAATTCATCTCCTTCTAGGTATCAAAACTCTTCAACAGATTTTAACAATACAAGTGATCAATTTGTAAAGTAAATGAAGATCCGGTATTAATATCATCACAATGTTTTAAAATATAAATAGTTTTTAATTCTCCATTTAATTTTATATTATCTTATTTATCTTTTCATAATTGAAAGGAGAAAGTAAACTAACTACTCAGAAAACATTGAATTTAAACAATAAAACATGATAATAAAACTTTGAATAAAATTACAAATACGTATCTCAAGTGTTTCTCCTACTAAAACTCTAAATTCTTCTGACTCCAAAGCAAATGAACTTCAAAAGCACCAACTCTTTAAACTCTCAATACAAACTCTAAATAAAACAACTAACTAATTTATGAAGGATAGTAAAATGTGGCCCTAAAGTATCTCTCTAATTCTCTCTCTAGATGGGGCTCTAGATAGGGGGGGGCTAAGTTGGGCGTATGGGCGTTTTTCTCTGAAGGAGTAGCCTCTTATTTATAAGCTTCAAGGGTTTCCTTGAGGCACCTCTTCAAAATGTGTCCACATTCAATGAATCTTCTAGAAGATGTGTCTGGCGCCTAGGCGCCGGACTCTATGTCCAGTTCTTCGCACCTCTTCACTTTTGATTACACCTCTTCGCGATTAAAACAGTTAGGCGCCAGACTCTGTGTCCAGTTCTTCGCACCTCTTCACTTTGGATCGCACCTCTTCGCGATTAAAACCGTTTCCAAGATTCTAAATACATTGTATCACATGTCCTATAAACCAAAAATAAATGCCAGTCATCTAGAAGGTCCAATAACGCTAACGCCATTAAAATAACTATCCAAAAGTCGTCAAAAATCTTGACAGACCTCGTATCGACCTGGCGCTTAGTCACCAGATTTTGGCGCCTAGGCGCCAGACTAATAATTTTGCATTTTGGCTCCATTTTTGCTCCTTTTGGCTCCTTTTTCACTTTTTTTCTTCTTAAACATTTTTTCATCACCTATATCCAAAAACACAAAAATACATTTCATTAAAGCATATTATCCTTAAAAATATGATAAAAATTAAGGCATAAAAATGGGTATTTTTTTCATGGATCAAGCTCCACCAGCTAGCATGAAAATATAACCAGATCTTGAATTTCTAGAATCAATGCAGCCAACGTAGTCTGAATCGAAGTAGCCAATCACTTCCAAATTATCAGTTTGTTTGTACATGAGCATGTAGTTCTTTTGTACAATGAAGTTATCTCATCACTTTCTTTGCAGCTTTCCAGTGGTCAATACCTGGATTACTCTGATATATTCCCAACATTCCAACAGCAAATGCAATGCAAGTCTGGTACAAACTTGAGCATACATAAGGCTGCCAACAGCTGAAGCATATGGAATGTTCTTCACGTGTTCCCTTTCGAAATTATTTTTCGGGCACTGACTCAAATCGAATCTGTCTCCCTTCAATAGGTGCTATACTTAGTGAACAATTCTTCATGTGAAATCTCTCTAGAACTTTATTGATATAGGCCTCTTGAGACAAACCTAAAATACCTCGAGGTCTTTCTCTATGGATATTAATGCCAATGACATAAGATGCCTCACCCATATCCTTCATATTAAAATTTCTAAAGAGGAATTGTTTCACTTCATAAAGTAAACCCTTATCATTGGTTGCAAGTAAAATATCATCCACATACAGTACAAGAAAATAAATTTTACTCCCACTAACCTTCTGGTATATACAGTGATCCAAGACGTTCTCTTCAAAACCAAATGAAGTAATAACTTCATGAAATTTCAAATACCACTGACGGGAGGCTTGTTTCAAACCGTATATAGATTTATTTACTTGCAGACCAAGTGTTCACCGTCACTAGAGGAGAATCCTTCTTGTTGTTTCATGTAAACCACTTCCTTTAGATCACCATTAAGGAATGTCGTTTTCACATCCATTTGATGTAACTCAAAATCAAAATGAGCTACCAATGCCATAATTACTCGGAGAGAATCCTTTTTAGATACAGGAGAAAATGTATACGTGTAGTCAATTCCTTCCCTCTGAGTGAACCCTTTGGCAACAAGTCTTGCCTTATGTCTCTTAATGTACCTTGCGAGTCTTTCTTTGTTTTAAAAACCCATTTAGATCCAATGGCTTTTACACCATTAGACAACTCAACGAGATCTCAGACTCGATTAGATGCCATAGAATCCAACTCATCTTTCATGGCATTATGTCATAAGTTAGATTCCTTAGAACTCATGGCTTATGAAAACGTTTCAAGATCATTTTTGGCTCCAATGTTGTAGTCCGATTCTTGAAGATACACAACATAATCACTAGGTATGGCTATTTTTCTTTCTCTAGTAGACCTTCTTAACGTTGTTTCAACATGTTGTTCAACTGGTTGTTCAACAATATCTTGTTGTTCCTTATTCACAACTTGATCTACTTGGTCATTATTAATAGCTTGTGGAACTTCAGCAATTAGTTTTCTAACACCTGTTTGTCCTTGAGTGGTGTGAATGACAATCAATCTGTTACTTGATCTAGAGGGTTGAGCTTCACAGTGATCCATTTCACAAGCAATATCCTGAAAATGATCACTCCCACTGATCAAGTCATATTCAAGAAATTTTGCATTTCTTGATTCCACAATCATAGTGCGATGAGACGGACAATAGAATCTATACCCTTTAGACCTTTCAGCATACCCAATAAAATACCCATTAATGTTCCTTGGGTCTAACTTCTTTTCTTGTGGGTAGTAAATTCTTACTTCAGACAGGCATCCCCAAATGCGCATATGTCACAAACTTGGTTTCCAACCTTTGAATAACTTAAAAGGCGATTTTGGAACAGCCTTGGTTGGAACTCTATTTAATATAAACGCACCCGTCTTTAGAGCTTCAGTCCACAAGAATTCAGGGAGTTTCGAGTTACTCCGCATACTTCTCACCATGTCTATTAAAGTTCGGTTTCTTCTTTCTGCCTCACCATTCTGATCCGGAGAACCAGGCATAGTGTGCTGGGCAACAATCCCATGTTCTTGAAGAAACTTCGCAAATGGACCAAGTGCTTGTCCACTCTCTATGTATCTTCCATAATACTCCCCACCTCTATCTGACCTCACGATTTTAATTTGTTTTCCACATTGATTCTCTACTTCAGCCTTAAAGACTTTAAAGGCATCCAAAGCTTCATCCTTAGAATGAAGTAAGTAGAGATACATATATCGTGAATAATCATCTATAAAGGTGATAGAGTATTTTGGACCAACTATATCCATGTCTGGACAACAAATATCTGTATGTATGATCTCCAATATGTTTGTGCTCCTCTTGGCACTCTTCTTAGACTTATTAGTTTGCTTACCCTTTATGAAATCTAAACAAGTCTCAAAGTCAGCAAAATTCAAAGTACAAAGTACCCCTTCATTTATCAAACTTTTAATTCTCTTAATGGAGATATGTCCTAATCTTCGGTGCCACAACATAGAGGATTCCTTATTAACAACACATCATTTTAACCCAGCAGTAACATGCATAGAATTATAAGCAGCATCATTTTGTAATTCAATAGAGTAAAGACCATCAGACAAAGTACCATAACCAATAACCTTAGATTCAAAAGATAAACTAAAACCAGAATCCAATAAGTTAAAGGAAAAACCCAAAGGTACAAGTCTTGAAATAGAAATCAAATTCCTAGAGAAACTTGGAACATAAAAAGTTTTTTCCAAATGTAAAACGAAACCGTTGCTTAAAACCAAACTGTATGTTCCAACGGCTTCTACATGTGAACTCATCTTGCTTCCCGAATAGATGCATAGTTGACTTCCCATTGGCTTCCTTAGGTTTTGCATACCCTGCAAGGTATTAAAAACATAGATTGTAGAACCAAAATCAATCCACCATGTATTATGATTAACACTAACCATATTAGACTCATAACAGACAAATGAAAGTTGAGTACCTTTCTTGTCGAGCCAGTTCTTAAACTTAATGCAGTCTTTCTTCATGTGCCCCTTCTTCTTACAGAAGAAACACTTTGACTCTTTCTTTATGTCTGGCTGAGGAGGAATCTTGCCCTTTCCCTTATTTTTGGCTTGATCCCTCTTCCTCTCTCCTTGAGTAGTGAAATTCACCATTTCACCCTCTTCCATTGCCAACCTACCTTCCTCTTGAACACACATGGTCAACGTACTCGTTAATTAACTATTTTTTTTTATGTGTGTTATAAGAGATTTTGAAGGGTCCATATGGTTGGGGCAGAGTGTTCAGAATGAAATGAACAAGGAATGATTCCAGCATGTTAACTTCCAAAGTTTCAAGTTGAGCCGCTATGTCCCTCATGTGCATGATATGATCACGCACACCTTTAATTCTGGTGAGCTTCATGGATGAAAACTGCATAATTAAGGTGTTGGCCAAAGCCTTGTCAGATGAAACAAACTGCTCATCAATGGTTTTCAGAAGGTCTTTGACCTTATTATGCTGCTCGATAGAACAACGAATACCAGCAGATATCTTAATCTTTATGAACATCACAGAGAGGAGATTGGATCGCTCCCATTTTTCATAAAGATTAACAGCATCCATAATGTTGGTTTCAATAATGGCAGGTGGTTCGTCTTTTCTTATAGCATAATCAATATCCATCCATCTTAAATGGAGAAGAATTCTCTCTTTCCACACTTTATATTTATCACCATTTAATTCGGGAATATCACACTTAAAATCAGAAATATTCGCAGGTTGAATAACTGCAAAATTTATCAAATATATATGCTCATTAAACAAAAATTTGAGACCTAAAAAAATGACATGTTTTACCAATGTAAATCATGCTCAAATTAATGAATCTAGTGACAAAGAATTTGCTTGTGAGCTAAAATCCTACTCAATTAGATTCATCTAATAACTTTATGATAAAACTATCAAATTATATTTCCTTTATTAATTCTTGTAGGAAGATTAATAAATATAAGTTGATATTTCATTCTAATTAATCATATAAATATAACAAAATTCCTGTGGGTAGATTTCATTATATCTCTTATTATTAATTATAACTAATGTTATAATGTGATTCATGAATTTAATATATAGTTTAAATTAATTAAAGATGTCGTGGCTATTCCTTAATTAACATTAATTAATTCTTTATTAAGAGCTAAACATTTGCATACAATCATATATAATGCAAATAAAATGAATAACAATACATAAATATTATTTAACATAATTTTTACATGTATAATAAACATAAATTTATACACAAAAAATTTTAAGAAATAAATAAGTAATTTATGCATAATAGTTATTAAATTTTTAAAACAAAAAGTTCTTAATTATAATTTTAATGTGAATAAATTACATAATTTAATATTGTATGTTTAATTTAACACAAAAAATAAACATATTTAATAAAATAACTAAATAGTTTAGACACATTAAAATACAAAAATGGTTCATAATTAATTACAAAATCAATTATGTGCCAAACAGTTCATAAAATCATTTAGAACTTGATTACAACATGGTTTCTGATTTTATTTTGGATTAAAAAATGTTAAAATTTTAATACACAAAAAATTAAAACGTTTTCTCCAAAATCGGGCAACACGCACAGATATTAACTTTAATGTCCAACCATGATTTAAACTTGTGTAACAACAATTAGATACATTAGAAATCAATGTTCTTAAGGATTTCTAATCATAACTCAATCAATCAATTGCCCAGAATCGAAAATCACGTATACGGGTATATAAACAGAGTGAAACAGAGTAAGCAAGACAGAGGTTAAGCTTGCTCTGATACCAAATGTAAGAAATTTGATATTCTATATAACTAAGTGATATCTCAAAAGATATCAAACTTGTTTATTAATTTCAACAAAATATATTTATTGAAACTATAAGCAGAAGTGAGATAGGATCGTACATACCTCCAGCCATAGCTTACACGTGCAAAGACAAACTCTCTGCTTACACGGTAAAGTTGTATTATAGATCTTCTAAACTTTTCTCACTCACAACTCGATGGTGAGGAAACAAAATTATGAGGAGCAAGCTTCTGGACCAAAACATTAAGCATCACATCTATTTATAGGCTCTGCCTATCACAGAGATCTACGGTCATGATCTCATCATAGAAATCAACGGATGTGAGCAGGGCATACGAAAGGGTGAAATACGAAAGGGTTGAACTTAGACTTAATATGGACCACATTCTAGAATTCATTTACCTTGAAAATAAAAAAGATTTATTTCCCTTAAAAACTCAAAGGTTCTAATGGGAATTGTAAATAATAATAAAAAAAATAATTAGGGAAATGAATGAAAATCCCAACATCTCTTGTATTAATGTTCTATTTGAAACAACTACAGCTATTTAAAGGCCTTGCTAGGAGGATCTGTTGTGAAACTACTACTTTATTGTAGTATGTATGGATAGTTTAGCTATAAAACTGTTGTGCTGTAACTGTTTTTGAAATAAAAACTATAATGTTGTTATAGAATGTAATTGTAAGCGCACTGGTTTAGAAACCATTTAAGCATACTGTCTGCACTAAACTTCAAAACATTACAAAAAGTTGGAAAGCTTAATAATTACTCTAAAAATTATAAATCCCTTAAAGTAATAAATAATACATAAATTATAATTAAAATAATAATAATTAATATTATTATAATATTAGTGTTGTTATCCAAACGATCAAGCATTATAGAGAGCTTCAAGCAATTTGTTTATGAGACACCCATAAAATCTTTTCTCATAACACATTTCTCGTCGAGAACTAGCATATTATAGTTGCAGTACACAATTCTATAGCCAATGGAGTTTGTTGAACTGATTTTTTCTGATAAAACATAGTTAAGCTTTCATTGATGTTAAAATGAGAAAGTAAAAGAATAAGGCATGCATTAAACATATAATTGTTATAGTGGGGTTGTTTCAATTGGGCTCATAATCAATATAAATAGAGGAGAAAGGTCGCATCAGTTTTAGAATTGCCAAGAAAATTTTTTAGTTGAGTTAAAAGCCACAAAATTGCGGGGCTTGAACTGTTGTGGTTTTGTAAACATTGTGCAATGATTTGAGGCACTGCAAAGGGTGTAGATTGGCAACATCTGTACCCTCCTCTTCATTAACTTCTCATCTTTCTAAAAATAATATAGAACATAACAATGAGAACAAGTTGTTTTAAAATATCAGTCCACAACTAATCTCTCAAAATTTAGAATTTAGATTTTAATATTTAGCTTGAAAAATCTCTTACTTTTTGTTGGTGTCCAAGAGTTATAATTTGCCAATCACCAATATAAAATTTATCTTGCTAATAACTTCATAGAATGAGTTTGTACCGTTACTCCCTTAGCATGCTCAAGTGATTTTTGCAAACACATATGGTCAGTCTTAAAATGTGGACTTTTACTCTTATCTTCACCAAATGTCCTTTGTTCTATATGACTTCCGGAAATGAGAAATGCAATATAGCTTGAATTGGGTTCTAAGCATTCCTTTTTTCGTTGTTCTTTGTTTGTCCTCCTTTTGAAAGAATGAAGAAGTTAAATTCCAAAATGTCTTTCGAGTCACCCCTAAGGAATAGAGTGTTGATTGGATGAGAGAAATAAAGAGAATTAGGAGAAAAAAAATGAAAGAGTAGGTCACAAATAATGCTAATTCTACGGGAATAGATTCATTGGCCTTTCTTTTGATCATAGGAAGGGTATAATAAATCACATGATTGTTCCTCACTTAATCGGAATGTTACAATATATTTTTGAGTCATTACATCTTTACATCTTCATAATCAATTTTGACATCTTTTGACCTTCGTAACCGTTGTTGTTGTCATTCCATATATGTTACTACCCTTTGCACCGTTTCATATTCATAACTGCTCGGTCTGGTCCTTTGGTCTTCGCTCGGTCAGCTATAATCATTTGGTCGGTTGATAGATACTTGGCAGGCCATTCATAGGGGATCCATCACGAAGACTCATAGTCCTCGTGATGGATTTAAGGCGCTACAAAGAGTGTAGATTGGCTTTCTAAAAATAATATAGAACATAACAATGAGAACAAGTTGTTCTAAATTTTCAGTCCTCAACTAATCTCTCAAAATTTAGAATTTAGATTTTAATATTTAGCTTGAATAATCTCTTACTTTTTGTTGATGGCCAACAGTTACAATTCGCTAATCACCAATATAAAATTTATCTAGCTAATAACTTCATAGATTGAGTTTGTTCCGTTACTCCCTTAACATGCTCAAGGGATCTTTGAAAACACATATGGTCAGTCTTAGAATGTGGACTTGTACTCTTATCTTCACCAAATGTCCTTTGTTCTATATGACCTCTGGAAATGAGAAATGCAATATAGCTTGAATTGGGTTCTAAGCATTCCTTTCTTTAATATATACAATTTTTTTATTATTATATATATTCTAATTATTCTCTCTCTCTTTTTCATTTTTTTTAAAAGATGCAAAATTACTAACTATTCATGAATACTAAATAGTAGGCTGAAACAGAAACAAATATTTATCATAGAAAATAAAAATTCATTCATATTTCAGTCTTTAATATATAACACATACGATAATCTAAAACAGTCTCAACATAAAAAGTCCACTCAAAGTTAATTAAACAAATCAACACTAACAAACAATAATAAAATCAGACTCATCAGTACTAACATACTAGAAATAAAATAGAAACAGAATCACACATCTCAGGAGGTAAATCAAACTACTAATCACTATCTATAGCCTCGTCATCATCATCACCAAAAAAAAATTCTACATCCTTCGGATCAACATAAAATGAAAATCTAGGACAGGTGGGGAACTGAAGATCATGATCACCCTTCAGGAATCTAACAAGAGACTCAGAATACTCAACATCATAATCACTCTTCCTTAGGATGTACTCAGAAAGATGATCAATCTTCTTATCGATCGTATCTACTCTACAATGAGTTAGAAATAACTCATTCTACTGCTCCATAAACTTATCATGCATGGATTTGCAGAAACTAGATGGTGGCTCAGCAGCAGAAGTAGAAGGTCTACCAGAAGTAGGTAATGAACTAGAAGGTGCAATAGAACTCTTACCTCGAATTCGATCATAGAGACTGACACTTTCTCTTCCTATAGGCTTTGTAAAATTGAGCTTTTCCTCAGAAAGCTCAGCAACAACTCCAACACTTTCAAACAGAGAATAAATCAAAGATGAAATCCAAGTCCAATAGAAGTGCTAGAACGAGCAGTAGCCTCTGCAGAATCATAAATGATACTCCCAACATCAATCGGCTTTCTCTCTTGTAAGCAGTAGTTGAGGATAGCTCTGTCATTGGTAATCTCACTCAAATGATTTGATGGAAGGAAGCGAGCAGAAATAAAGTAATGCCATGCCTTTGAAACACCATTAAGCTTAGAAGATGAAAAATTTACATGTTTTTTGTTCCGGATCTTCCAAGCTCCAGTACCATCTATCAGGTAAGCAATAATCATCTCTAAATCTCCCTTAGATGGAGATAATCCAGAGTAATAGCACTCGATGTTCAGTGGTAGGCCGTAGAAAATATTGATATGCTCTGAAGTGAATCTTACTCTAACTCCTCTTACGAAGATCTCATACTCTTCAGCATCCACGAAATTTGCATAAAACTCTCTGACGACAGGGATAACAGCAACAGCAGTGAAATAACAGAATCATTGTCAGTTGAGTGCAACGATCGTATCTTCAATTCTTACTCCAGGATTGTAAAAATTTTGTTCTGAGATAAACTTCCTGGTGTTAGCAAAATTGTTGTACCGAAAATGTGTAGCGGCATTGACAAACTTGCTATGATCAAAATTTTCTCATTCCTTTCCTCGCTTAGATTTAGGTGCCATCAAAACGTGAAATAAAAATGCAAAATAAATTCATAGGATCAGAGGAAAAACTAATTTAAGCTTTTCACACTTGAAAGAGCTTAAAAATCCATGGATTTAACTCTAAAAATAATTTTTTTTTCAAATTTTCAGTTTTCTTCAAAGAGAGCAAAATCCATAGTGAAAATAAAAAATAATTGGTTTAGAATCTAGATCTAACCATGGGATGAAGAAATCGAGTTATTTTAAGCTTAAAAACTCGAAAATCAGGCCTCAAATGGGATCTCTAGGGTCGATTTTCACGAAAACAGGAAGAACAGGATGCTTAGGCTTCAAAAATGGCACGAGGGGTTTAAGAAGGTGAAGTTTTGGGTTCAGGCCGAACCAGCACCTAGGCGCCGAATTCCGGCGCCTAGGCGCCGAATTCCGGCGCCTGCCTTTCCAAAAATTTTATTTAAATATTATATTTTCCACCAAAACTTTATCAAATTCGACTCCTAATTACTCATATGAGAGTATTAATCCTATTTATATCCTCCAGACATTTCCAATATCAATTTAAAATAATAACTTAGATCCACATTTCGAACTCAAAATATAACCAAATTCTTTAATTCCAATTCATATTTTTCATTCCAAGCTCAATAAATTCCAGAACAAGACTATAACAAGGTTCATCATTCTATAAACAACATAAACAATATAAATTCAAAGCAAATTTTCAATCCAACAACACACATTGAACAATTAGGCAAACACACAATCTAAACATTCAAAACACTAGAACTTAACTTAATCACACCTCGAACACACAAAAGATATATTCAGCACCGATATTCAATTTCTATCTCTTTCGTAATGTAGTTCGCTAGGACCATCGAGATAGAAAATCAACGCCCTTGGAAATTCCAAAGCCGTCATTTCATCAATCCTCTTATTCTTCGCATACATTACTACTTGAGCATCTTGATAGGACGCCATATGATCAAATTGAAGTTTCGTTTGTCATTCCAAATATTCAATTTGATGATACATCTCATGCAAATGATTCTCAGTTCTTTGAAGTTCCGCTTCAATCTTTTCCAAACGACTAAATAACCTCTCTATACTAACTGGAATAAAATCATAAAAATAAGGTTGAGGATCTTTGGGGGATTTGTCTCTTACCTCATTTCCATGATTTCCTCTATCCATTGCTTCCAATCTCCTCTTAACTCCTCCAAATGGATTGTTCTGGTTGAAAATAGGGTTTCTTAGTGATTGGGGACGATGGTAGGGAAATATATAAAGAGATTTTGTGTGAAAACTGATGTTTTTCAGTTTTTCCACGATCTGTAACTGTGGCGCTTAGGCGCCAGAATCTGGCGCATAGGCGCCGGACTATCGATACGCACAGGTTAATCTGGCGCTTAGGCACTGACTTTTGGCGCCTAGGCGCCGGAACCACGTTCGACTCTGTTTCTCCTATTGCCAAATTTTACAAAGTTTCAGTCTTAAAAATAGGTCTATTAAAAGGGTATGATCAACATACAAACAACGATAAAGATAAATTTAAATCACAAACAATCACAATGATAATAAATGGGTTGCCTCCCACAAAGCGCTTGGTTTAGCATCATCAGCCCGACCTAATCAATTGAATTAATCGGGTAGACTTAGTTCGTAAGCCTCTTTGTAATTTAGTTTCATTTCTCCCATATAAGGCTTCAGTATTAGTCCGTTAACTTTAAATATTTTTCCAGTTTTGGGATCTTTAATATCTACAGCTCCATAAGGGTATACTTTCACAATTATAAATGGTCCCATCCATTTAGATCTTAACTTTCCAGAAAAAAGTTTTAAACGAGCATTAAATAATAACACTTCTTGTCCATGCTCAAATATTTTCCTTGAAATCTTTTTGTCATGCAATTTCTTCATTCTTTCCTTATAAATATTTGCATTTTCATAGGACTCATTTCTTATCTCTTCCATTTCATTCAGTTTTAATAATCATTTCAATCTTGCAGCATTCAAATCATAATTAAACTCCTTTATCGCCCAATAAGCTTTATGTTCGAGTTCAACAGGTAAGTGACAATGTTTACTATAAATTAACCGATAAGGTGACATTCCGATAGGTGTCTTATAAGCTATTTTATAAGTCATAATGCAGAATTAAGTCTATCAACCCAGTCAGTTCTTTTAGGATTAACAGACTTCTCTAATATTCTTTTAATTTCTTTGTTTGATACTTCAGCCATTCCACTTGTTTGCAGGTGATAAGTAGTTGCAATTCTATGTTTAATTCCAAATTTTTCCAGTAATGATTGAATTCTTATATTTCTGAAATGACTTCCCCCATCTATGATAATTACCCTGGGCATTCCTTGTAAAATTCATTTTCTTTAAAAATTTTGAAATACTTTTGGAATCACAGTTAGGTAAAGCTACAAGTTCGATCCAATTTATAACATAATCAACTGCTAATAAAATATAAATCTTTCCAGATGATGGTACAAAAGGTCCCACATAGTCTAAACCACATACATCAAAAATTTCAATTTCTAATATATAGTTTAGAGGCATTTCATCTTTTCTAGATATATTTCCCATTCTTTGACATCGATCATAAGTTTTCACATAATGTCCAACATCTTTAAATAATGTAGGCCAATAGAATCCATAATTTAAAATTTTAAACGCAGTTTTATCTACTCCAAAGTGTCCTCCAAATTCAGAATCGTGACATTTTTGAATAATTGCAAAAGTTTCTTCATAAGGTACACATCTTCAAATCACAAAATCTCTTCCTATCTTAAATAAATGAGGATCTTCCCAAATATATGATTTACAATCATTCTTAAATTTCTTAATATATTTATTATTCAACCCATATGGTAAAATATTGCTAACCAAATAGTTAACTATATCAGCATACCAAGACATTTGTAATCTTTAAATAACATATAATTGTTCATCAGTAAATTTCTCATTTATAATTTCTTCATAAATCTTCTCACTATTATTTTTTATTCTTGATAAATGATCAGCAATTTGGTTGTCAGTTCCTTTTTTTTGTCCACTATTTGAAAATCAAATTCTTGTAAAAGTAAAACCCATATGATCAATCTAGGTTTAACATGCTTTTTAGACATTAAATACTTAATAGCAGAATGATCAGTATGTACGATACATTTCGTCCCAAGAAGATATGATCTAAATTTATCAAAAGCATATACTATTGCTAAAAGCTTTTTTTCAGTAGTAGTGTAATTTATTTGAGTTTCATTAAGAGTTTTTCTATCATAATATATAACTTTGAAAATTTTCTCATATTTTTGTCCTAATAGAGCTCCAATTGCATAATCACTTGCATCACACATTAATTCAAAAGGTTTACTCCAATCAGGTGCAACAATAACAGGCGCAATGGTTAATTTTTCTTTTAAAATATTGAACACATTCAGACAATCTTCATTAAATTTAAATTTAGCTTCTTTTTCTAATAAATGGAAAAGAGGTTTAGCAATTTTAGAAAAATCCTTTATATATCTTCTATAAAATCCAGCATTGACCTAGAAAACTTATCACATCAGTAACGGTAATAGGTAGTTGAAGTTCAACAATAATTTTCACTTTTGCCTGATCAACTTCCATACCTATTTGTGAAATTTTATGTCCAAGTACAATTCCTTCTGTGACCATAAATTGACATTTTTCCCAGTTTAGAACCAAATTTGTTTCTTCACATCTTTTCAGAACTTTCGTTATATTTTCTAAGCAAGACTTAAAAGAAGTTCCAAAAACTGAAAAATCATCCATAAATACTTCAATTCCTTTATCAATTAAATTGCAGAATATTGACATCATACATCTTTGAAAAGTTGCAGGTGCATTACATAAACCGAAAGGCATTCTTCTAAAGGCAAATGTTCCATAAGGACTTGAAAATGTTGTTTTCTCTTGGCCCTCAGGAGCAACGCGTAATTGATGATAATCTTAATATCCGACCAGAAAACAGAAATATGAGTGTCCAGCTAATTTATCCAGCATCTAATTCAAGAAAGGTAAAGGAAAATGATCCTTTCTCGTAGCGTTGTTTAATCTTCGATAGTCAATGCAAATTCGCCATCCAGTAACTTGTCATGTAGGAATTAATTCATTTTTTTCATTAACAATGACAGTTACTCCTCCTTTCTTCAGAACACAATGAATAGGACTTACCCATTGACTATCCGAAATAGGATAAATAATTCCAGCATCTAACCATTTCAAAATCTCTTTTTTAACAACCTCTTTCATAATTGGGTTCAATCTTCTTTGAGGTTCAATATTGGGTTTACAATTTTCTTCCATTAAAATCCTATGCATACAGATTGAAGGGCTTATTCTTTTTATATCTGCAATATTCTAACCAAAACCTTTCTTATAGCTCTTGAACTCCTATTAATTTTTCTTCTTGATCTTTGATTAGTTCTGAAGATATAATTACAGGTAAAGTTAATGAATTTCCAAGAAATGCATACTTTAAATATGCAGGTAATATTTTTAATTCCAGTTCATGGGCTTTTTCAATTGAGGGTAAAATTATATCATTTTTAGTTGTGTCTAAAATTTCCCAATTATCATGAATATAATGAGTTTCTTCAAATAATTTTTTTTCATTTACTTCTTCAATTTCTTCAGTTAATGACTCATTATATATCACAGATTCATCATTTTTTCTTCAGAAATGACCTTACATTTTTCTTGATAATGCTTTTCAATTTTATAATAAAAAATATCCATCTGATAGCATTTTTCTTTATCAGGATACCTCATTAATTTCAGAACATTAAATGTTATCTCTTGATCATTAAATCTCATCTTTAATTCTCCTTTTTGCACATCAATCATAACACGTCCGGTAGCTAGAAAAGGTCTCCCTAAAATAATAGGTATTTCTTTATCTTCTTCCATATCTAGTACAATGAAATCCAAAGGAAAGATAAATTTATCTACCTTAACAAGAACATCATCTATAACTCCTTTAGGATAAATGATAGATCGATCAGCTAACTGAAGCGTTACAGTGGTGGGAGAAATCTCTCCTAAATCTAACCTTCGAAAGATTGAAAATGGCATGAGATTAATACTTGCTCCAAAATCACATAAGACTTTTCCACAAAATTTTTCTCAAATAGCACATGGTATAGTGAAACTTTCAGGATCTTTAAGTTTCTGAGGTAATTTCTTCTGAATTATTGCACTACATTTTTCACTTAATGCAACAGTTTCATAAGTTTAAAATTTCCTTTTCTTACTTAAAATATCCTTCATAAATTTTGCATAGCTTTGCATTTGTTCCAAAGCTTCAGCAAATGGAATGTTGATGGTAAGTTTCTTAAAAATCTCAAAGAACTTAGAAAATTGATGGTCAAGCTTCTGCTGTTTTAGTCTTTGAGGAAAAGGTGGTGGTGGTCTTTCAACTTCCACTTCAATAGGAATTACAGTTTGATCTTTACTTGGAGAAAGAGTTTCTTTAGGTTTTTCAATCTCTTCAAATTCTCTCTCTTTTTCAATTTCATTCGGAATTTTCTCTTTTAATTCCTTTCCACTTCTAAGTTGTACAGCTTTTGCTTGTTCATGATCTTTCCCAGTTTCTTTAGGATTAATTTCAACGTTGCTAGGCAGTGTTCCTTGAGGTCTGTAATTAATAAAATTAGCAATTTGACCTAACTGATTCTCAATATTACGAATAACAATATTTTGACTTTCTAGCTGATTTCTTAGTTTCATGATTAATTCTTCTATAGATAACGTTTTTTGCTGATTGTTAAAACGAGGAGGATAAATTGGTCTAAAGTTTGAATTTCCTTAATTATTCCAATTTTCGGTTAGATTAACTTGATTATTACTCCATTGTTGATGTCCATTATTCCAATTAAAATTAGGATGATTTTTCTAACCTGGATTATAATAATTAGAATAAAGGTTATTAGTTTACTAGCAATAGCTTGCAAAGTTTCTATTGTTTTAGAATCATCAGTATTTACAGAATTATCATTACTTACATGCGATATGTTAATAGCAAAATTATCTAATTTCTTAGATATCACAACCACTTGTGAAGCTAAAATAGAAAAGGCTTCATTATCTTGAATACTTGCCATTCTTTTAAGATTAACCCTTTCAGAAGGCCATTGAAAATTATTATTAGTCATTTATTCAATTAAAGTGTAAGCTTCTTCAAATGTCTTAGCCATTAAAGAACCACCTGTAGCAGCATCTATAATAGATCTAAGTGATCCAATAAGTCCATTATAAAATGTTTGAATAATTAACCAATCTGGTAAATCATGATGAGGACATTTTCTTAATAGTTCCTTAAATCTTTCCCATGCTTCATAAATTGTTTCTTCATCAAATTACATAAATGAGGTAATATCATTTCTTAATTTAGCAATTTTAGAAGGAGGAAAATATTTAGCAAGGAATTTTTGTGTTATATCTGCCTAAGTTTTAATATAACAAGTTGCTAATGAATTAAGCCACATCTTTGCTTTATCTTTTAAGAAAAAAGGAAAGTGTCTAAGCCTAATAGCATCATAAGAAACATTATTATATTTAAAGGTAGCACAAAGTTCTAAGAAACTAGCAAGATGTAAATTTGGATCCTCATTTAGTGTTCCTCCAAATTGATTATTTTGAACCATTTGAATAATAGAAGGTTTAAGCTTAAAAGAATTAGCATCTACAGCTGGCATTTGAATACTAATATGAAGTTCATCAGCCAAATGAGGGGGGTATATGAAGTTCATCAGCCAAATTAATCTCCGGATAGATCTCAGAATACTTCAACAGGTTTTAACAATTTAAATGGCCAGTTTAAAAAGTAAATTAAGATCAGGTATTAATATCATCACAATTTTTATAAATATTTTAAGTTAAGTTCTCCAACAAAATTCAGTTATCTTGTTATCTTTTCATAGTTGAAAGGGGAAAGAAAACTAACTACTCAGAACACATTGAATTTACACAACAAAACATATTTATAAAACTTTGAACCAAGTTATAAATACTTATCTGGAATGTTCTTTCAAGTGATCCGCTGACTCCTATTGACTCCAATACAAGGTACAAAACTTCAACATCAACAATACTTGAAAACTCACACTTACCACTCAAGGAAATGAGTAGTAATACTAAAAATAAACTCACTAAATGCAAAAGAAAGTGGCTCCCTAAAATGGTTGGATGCTAGAGGGGGGTATATGGTGATAGAATGGCTAGTGGGGGCTATAGGGTAATAAAAGGGGCACTTTTCTCTGTAGAATTGACTCTTATTTATAAAGCTCTGAATTTGACCAAGGGTTGCTTAAGGCACCTCTTCAAAATTCGTCCAAATACAATGTATCTTATAGAAGGTAACTGTCGCACCTAAGCGCCGGGATTTGGCGCTTAGGTGCCGGAGTCCGTGACCTAGTCTTCGCACCTCTTCACTTTGGATGGCACCTCTTCCCGATTAAAATCGTTTCCCTGTGTCCAGATGCATTGTATCAAATTTCTTATATATTAGGAGTAACTTCCAGTCTTCTAGAAGGTCTGATAACCGCTTAACACCATCAAAATAACTGCCCAAAGTCGTCAAAAATATTATCTTTTTCTATATCGAAGTGGCGCCTAGGCGTCGAATTCTGGTGCCTAGGCACCAGACCTAAAATTTCAGGAACTTTGCTTTTTTGCTCTATTTCTGCTCCTTTTTGCTCCTTTTTCCTTCTTGAACTCTTTTTTTATCACTACATCCAAAAACATAAAAATACTTTTCGTTAAAGCATAATATCCTTAAGAATTGAATCATAAATAAGGCATAAAAATAGGTATTTTTTTAGTGGATCAACTAACCCTGAAGATTCTTCATTTCTGAGTAGGAACTTATAAAAGTAGGTCTAGGATCCTTTTTGGTCCTTAGATTGATTTCCTTTAACTCGTTTACTACTTTCTTGATTTCTTCTTCAAACTCTGGTGGGGCATCCACTATTCTAGATTCTTCAGGGTCACTTTCTACTTCAAAACAACCTTTCTCTGATTCACTAGAAATAACCAGGAAACATTTTGTATCATCGACCGCCCTACAACGCCAAATCTAACACCTTCCTTTAAGTTAAAGTTTTGATTTCTTTCATCCCATAATTCTTCAAAGAGGTGCAACCTTTCTTTGGGCAACGGATCTGGCACAAAACCTCATTGAATAAGTTTTTGAACACAAGGGGAGTAGTATCAATTGGAAATTTTATTAATTCATTAGAAACATCTTCTTTTACTTTTACTTTAGTTTCAAAGCTTGAAGAAGAAGAACCACAGTGGAATTTTATTGGTTTTATGCCCGCACTTCGTACTTCCTTGACCTCCAAACCCTCAACTTTATTAGATTGAATCAGGATTAAGGTCATGGTTTGTACGTAGTGGTTGATGCTATCATATATTGACTTGTATTCATCATTTTCTTCTTCCTCCAAGCAAATCTCGAATCACCGTGTCTTTTGATTTAGCGCCATTGCCTTCTTTTCAATCTTTTCTTCCTCAGAGCTTTCTTCCAAGTCAATGTTGACAGTCATACACCTTTATTCAAAAATCACTCTTCCTCTTCCTCTTCCTCTTCCTCGTCCTTGTCCCCGACCTTGAACTCGGATGCAAGGGCTAAAAGAGTTTTCACCTTATCATTGTAAAGGGATGGTGGGAGATAGTTGAATTGGAATCTGATGATCCTGTTCTTGTAATCCTTTTGAAGCTTTCTCTTTACTTGGCATCACGTCTTTGGAGAAAACTATCTTCTTTAAGGGAGTGTAGTAGGTGGCGTCCTCGTGAATGTCGATCTCATGCACTGAAAATGGTTGTAGATTTCCTTTTATGTGTTGTCCTTTTCCCTCTTCAAAAAATTTTTTACACTAGTGTATGGACGAAGGGACCATCTTTTATTCACTAGGGCATTGAAAGAAGTCTCTATATCAATGATATGGAATTTCATGGTTATTGTTAGATCGCTGATCCTAATGGATAATGTTATTGATTCAAGAGCTCTCTCTTCTTTCTAATTGAATCCTCTTAGCATCATTTTGTTGGTCGTGAGCCTGTGAATGTCGATGTCCAAATAGGCTAACGTCCATAGATTCATTATGTTAATCGACGATTTTGGATCCACTAAGACCTTAGAGAGTGTTGTTGATCGCCAAATTTGAATTTGTTGGTTGATTTAAGAATATATTTAATTTAACATATATAATTTTTATTTTAAAAAAGTTTTAATTTTGCAAAAAACAAGACTGACTCGATCCCCATACATTTAATAGTTTATGCAATCGAGCACAACACCACAAGCATTATACTTATCTCGAAGAATATACACAATGCTTCCTAGAGGGGCTCGATTAAATAAACAAATGAATTTATGACATTGGTTTTGGTCTGTGAATCTTTTGTGTGTTGACCGACAAGTTCCCCTATTCTAATATAAATTTTAGGGTTTATATTTTCTGGGTTCCAAGTTCTCTAAAAGGCAAGCCTATATAGTTAATTATATCTTAAATGACCGAAGTCACATAAGAAAACTCTCGATGATGATTAGAGGTGCTTATCTTCAAGAATTCAACTTTTAGGGGTTTCAAGGTTGGACATTGAAAAAACCAAGTGGGAAAAGACCAAATAGAAATAGTTATTTTTAAATCTAAATGAAGAAAGGTAAAGGATGTCACGAATACTGAGAAGAACCTCAGTGACTTCCCAATCTATTATATTGTTTGGCTTCCGTTTTGAAGATGATATTGTTTAGTGTTCCAACTTGAAAGTTTTATTAATTAGGGCTTACACTTGCATTATCTTAATATTAAAATGGCCTAGAAAGATAGGAGGGTTTACTTCATACTAAATGACAACCTCGGAACTCTGAAGAGAGATAGGACTTATATTGCACAGCATAATCGTGTAAAATCCTAAAGATAAAGTGAGGATTTATGTCGTGCTAGATGAACTACCTTTATGGGTTATTGTTTAGGCTAAGGAAAATTTGTTGGTGATGATCTTGTTTGCTCCCTCGAAGATGTTCCTCTATATGTCATCATCGTGCTGCCCACAGAGTTTGTTCCATGCTCCTCGTCGTGACGGCTCCAGGATTAAGGTTTTACAGTTTTACAGTTTATGTATTATGTCTTTGCTTTGTTTGTTGTTATTATTCAAGTTTTTTTGGAAAATTTTAATTTAAGTTCAGCGGTACCGATTAAGATCCTATGGTTCCATTATCCCGGCATCACTATTTTCTTTTGAGTTGACTTAGCTTAAACAAGTTGTTATGCTATTTAAACCAGAGAATTCTCATTCGCATCGTAGGTTATCTCATCTGAGAAATCCTCACAAACTCCAAATGAGTGGATTGAGTGCATTCAAGATGTTTAAAAGTGTGTTAATATTTTTGAAAGTGTATTTTTGTTGTTTTGTAAGTAAAGTATGTATGATAAAGTAATGAGACAGTTAAACAAAGTTGTAAAGACCGTAGTAAACAAACTATACGTACCTGAGCCTCTGCTAACACTGCATAGTTAGTATCATAAAGTATAATATAGTTGCAAGGAATTTAAATAAATTGTAAAAAATGGAAAGCAAGAAAACAAGATACGAAGCCGAAAAACAAGTAGTTATATTAAATTGGGATTATAATATATATATATATATATATATATATATATATATATATATATATACAGACACACACACACATAGATATAGGCTGGTGCGTGGGGATAGCATCGGTATTCCTCGCCTAAGGAGTTAGGATGATTGTTCATTTTAGTCAATTCTTTTATTTATTACTGTTTTTTTTCTATCATTGGTGGAGTGAGTTGTATGCCTTTGGAGGTGGAACCTTAAGTTTTATTTTTTGTGAGTGGTATTTTGGGATATTAGAAAAATCTATCTCTAATTTTTGTAAATTCACCTTATAAAATAAAATTCTTTACGGGGTTCTCCACACACACACACACACACACACACTAGATAAGAGATTTTTTGTGAAGTATCCATTTTGGGGATAGGATTAAACATTCCTTTATAAAGAACGTCAAACTCAAAACAAAATAAATTTTATTGGATTCAATCATATCAAATCAAGAAAGTTCTTCAAAATATTAAATCTAAATTTTAATAATTTTTTTTAAATCTTTAAGTTTATTATAAAATTATATCTACAAAATTATCAATGGAAGCCACATCTAAAGCCATATAAAAAACTAAAAAAAAAAACTCTTACATCAACTTCAATTAAATAATTTTCAAGCTATTATCATATCTTCATGTAATTAATTACATATATTTAGTGGCAATCTCATTGTTTCATCATGAACCTCTGCCAAGAATGGTTTGTAATTTATTATCTACACCCTTCCTAAACAAACTAACTCAATTCTTATGTATTTAAATATCAAACATGTAAACTTAAATTTTCACATATATGCCTATATATTTTGTCTGCTTTGAAAATTGAGATGGTATAAATGTAAAAAAGGAAACTTTACGTGTTAAATATGAAAATGCACCTTTTTCATTTAGCTTCATGATATTTGGCCTCTAACAACAATAGGTAAGGGTAGTGCAACGATGACAAATTAAATAATGGATAAGCGGCTGGTTAAAGCGCCCCAATCAAGTCAGCATTTCATCTTATATTGTAAATTATATAATTAAATATCTCAATTTTTTGATTTTTTCAGCACCATTTAGTTCTGCTCGCTAAATTCGTTGAGTTGTGCGTTATTTGAAATTTGGGCTGTTTACAAACATAACACCAGAAAATTTTGACCGCACCATTGCCGTGAATTGGTCATATATATATATATATATATATATATATATATATATATATATATATATATATATATATATTAACTTACCGTAAAATTTTTTTATATACGGCAATACCACATATTGTTGTATACTAAGAAATTCAAAGTAAAGAAGAAATATTTGTTTTTTTTTTTTGTGCCAAATATTTAGCACACATTGAAACAAAAAAGCCTAACTCAGATAAATGACAGTATGTATTGATCCTAGTTTATATTATCAAAAAACATGTAATATATCATTTTATTTGAATGTTGCAGCTGATGTGCATCTTTTGTATTAATGGTCTATTTGAAACAACTGCAGCTATTTGAAGGCCTTGCTAGGAGGATCTGTTGTGAAACTACTACTTTATTGTAGTATGTTTGGATAGTTTAGTTGTAAAACTGTTGTACTACAACTGTTTTTGAAATAAAAACTATAATATTGTTATAGGATGTAGTTGTAAGCGCACTGGTTTAGAAACAATTTAAGCATAACGCCAGCATTAAACTTCAAAACATTACAAAAAGTTGGAAAGCTTAAATTAATTAAAATAATAATAATAATTAATATTATTATAATATTAGTGTTGTTATCCAAATGATGAAGCATCATAGAGAATTTTTTTCCAAAATTATTTTACACATGTTGTTGCTATCTCAAGTAGACTCCTCACAATTCTCAGCTCATCTAAAAAGATTACAATCTTCAAGCAATTTGTTTATGAGACAACTATAAAATCTTTTTTCATCACACATTTCTCGTGGAGAACTACATACACTGCATATTATAGTTGCAGTACACAATTCTAAAGCCAATAGAGTTTGTTGAGCTCATTTTTTCTGATAAAACATGGTTAAACTTTCATTGATGTTAAAATGAGAAAGTAGAAGAAAAAAGCAAGCATTAAACATATAATTGTTATAGTGGGGTTGTTACAATTGGGCTCATAATCAATATAAATAGAGGAAAAAGGTCGCATCAGTTTTAGAATTGCTAAGAAAAATTTTTAGTTGTGTGTTGCGACGGTTAAAATTGACAGAAATGCCACAAAATTACGGGGCTTGAACTGTTGCGGTTTTGTAAACATTGTGCAATGATTTGAGGCAAAGGGTGTAGATTGGCAGCTTCTGTACCCTCCTCTTCATTAATTGCTCGTCTTTCTAAAAATAATATAGAACATAACAATGAGAACATAATATTTAGCTTAAAAAATCTCTTACTTTTTGTTGGTGTCCAACAGTTATAGTTTGCCAATCACCAATATAAAATTTATCTTGCTATAACTTCATAGAATGAGTTTGTTCCGTTACTCCCTTAGCATGCTCAAGTGATCTTTGCAAACACATATGGTCAGTCTTAAAATGTGGACTTTTACTCTTATCTTCACCAAATGTCCTTTGTTCTATATGACTTCCGAAAATGAGAAATGCAATATAGCTTGAATTGGTTTCTAAGCATTCCTTTCGTTATTGGGTGTTTGGCCTCCTTTTGAAAGAATGAAGAAGTTAAATTCAAAAATGTCTTTCGAGTCACCCCCAAGAAATAGTGTGTTGATTGGATGAGAGGAATAAAAAGAATTAGGAGAAAAAAATGAAAGAGTAGGTCACAAATAATGCTAATTCTATGGGAATAGATTCACTAGCCTTTCTTTTGATCATAGGAAGGGTATAATAAATCACATGATTGTCCCTCACTTAATCGGAATTTTATAATATATTTTTAAGTCATTACAACTTTACATAACCAAGTTGGACATCTTTTGACCTTCGTAACCGCTGTTGTTTTCATTCCATATATGTTACTACCCTTGGCACCGTTTCATATTCATAACTGTTCAATCTGGTCGTTTGGTCTTCGCTCAGTCGGCTATAATCATTTGGTCGACTGATAGATGCTCGACAGGCCATTCAGAGCGGATCCGTCACGAAGACTCATAGTCCTCATGACGGGTTATTTCATAAGGCAGAGGATGCATCACCATAATCTGATAAAGAGCCTTCATTCAAGCAAATTATCTTCATGAAATGTAAGGTGAGAGTTCAGCTGAACAATCGTTAACCTTGTGAATGACTTTGCATTGGTTAAGTTGTCATTGGTCTAGGTATGTGGTATTCTTTGGTTCGGACAAAGTTGATTCATTTGGTCGATTGACCAAACTGTTGCTAGATGGCTCGATCCTTTCTTACCTTAGCATGATCCATTGAATCTCCTCAAGGTTAGTGCAATCACATTTCTGATGTACAAATTTATTTCATCAATTCTCTTTTTCGAAAATGTCAACTTTCATTAGAATAAAAGAATTAAATGAAAGTTAATGTGTAATAAGTACTGCCAATAATTGTACTCTTTGATTTTTCATGCCACAATTTTGTATAAATAGGATGTGATCAGTGCTTGCCTTCTTCATTTTCGGAATCATCCCGCCCTTCAATCGTTTGTAGCATAGGACAGGAAAGTCAAGCGCTAAAAAACCTGTGAACGAGGAAGCACTAATGAGGGCCTCCGGGCTTCCTACATTTAAGATTCTCCATTCGATGGGCGAGAAAAATATGAAACTGGAGAGTTCTTATCCAACTTTCAAAAAGAAAACTGTTGATGAGGATCAGCAGACTAAGAAGAGGCTGGAAGATGAGAAGCGAACCTCTGACACTAAAGTGTCGGCTGAAGTGACTAGGCATTAGGGGTCTAGTTTGATGAAGCAAACATTGACAAAGAAAAAGAGGGTAGAGGAGACTGTATAACATCGATTCATTGTCGATTTTAGAGTTGAGGAGTCGAACTTGAATGCGCATCATGATGCGTGCATGTTGGCTCCTGAGCCATTGTGTCAACAACTGGCTCAATCGCCACCTTCGAAACCAGAGCCTGTAGAGTTGGTCATGCAAGCTCTGCCTCCGGAAGGTGCTTTGCCTCAGCCTTCGATCAATGAAACAATTCATGGTGATGCTCCCTTGCTAGTTGGGAGAGTCTATGTATGCTAAAGATAGAGAGATTGATTAGTAATTTTTCTTATTTATTTGAATTTTACTATCCACTCTAGTGACCCATTTTAATGTTACAGGCGAAACCGTAGAAATTATTGAGATACCTTCCTACTCAAGAGATGCCTACTAGACCTTCATCTTTTACCCTAGTTGAAGCAACTCTTGACCATCAACCGCCTCGTGCCCAGATCGAGAAATGAATGGTCGAAGGGGCTCCAACGGGTCATTTTCTTGGTGCATGAATGAGACTATGGAATCCTTTCCCGAGCAATAGGCCTTCGGGGAGAGACAGTCATATTAAACTTGAATGTGGAGATGACTTTCCTCTATGTGAATATGAAAACTCTCTAAACCGAGGTGGTGAGTCTTCAGGGGAGTTGGTAAAACTCTAGGCAACTAATTCAATCATTAGTGTTTAGGTGGAAGAGAAAAGGATAGAAAAATATATGTTTGGTGGGTATGCGTTGTATGCTAGTTTAGTAAATCGGGGCCTACTGCCACGTGAGGCAGAGCCAACTGTAAATATTTTTTATCATAAAAAAATTAATATTTTTTAAATTTAAAAAAGTTATTTATTTCATATTTTTTTATTTTCATGTAGATTTAATTTGTATTTCACAGATTAATGCACGGATGTGAGATGTTTTAAACAATTATGTACCCAATGTAAAAAGTTAAGTGGAAACCCAGTAAATACTTTCACTTTTCATTTCTTCCTCCCTTAGATCTGTTTTTATCATAACTTATTGGATTTCAATAATTCTCTCCACGTGTTTGATTTGATGAGATCAATGGACCTAGTTGATTGAGAAGTATGAGTTACTGACAATCTAGGGGATGACCTCTTTTTCTATCGGGACAAGTTCTGGTTGGGAAATTGACTATTCTTTGCACAAAGCTTAGGTCAACCTTCAACCACTTTGGAGTGATCTCGACTCAAATTAAGTCAAACTCCATTGTGATAGTCATGACCTATGTGATCTACATGCGTAGGATGGAAATTTCTTGGTTTAAGGAATTATTCTCTCACATGTTATCATTGAAGGTAGTGTCGGATGAATATATTATCTTTGGCTCTACTCAGAAGTTTCACCTTATCAACCTGGAAAAAAAGAATAAGAACTAGATGCTTTGGTTCTTATGGCGTGGCTACAAGGATTAGGGTATTGCTGATCTATAAAAAAATACCTATTTCTTTATGTCTTAATTCTTATTAATTTCTAAGGATATTATGCTTTAAAGAAAGGTATTTTTTGTATTTCTGGATGTAGGTAATGTAAAAAGGTCTAAGAAGGAAAAAAGAGCAAAAATGGAGCAAAAATACCAAAAGTTTAAAAAAAATATGGCCTGGCGCCTAGGCTCTAGAAACTGGCGCCAGACTCGATACGAAAACTGTCAAGTTTTTTACAACGCTTGATCAGTTATTTTGACGGAGTGAGCGGTTATTGGACATTCTAGAAGGCTGGCAGTTGTTCCTTGATAATAGGACATGTGATACATTGCATTTGGACGCTCCAAAACGGTTTTAATCGTGAAGAGGTGCGAGCCAAAGTGAAGAGGTGCGAAGAACTGGCCCGACCTTCTAGATGATTAATTGAATGTGGACATGTTTTGAAGAGGTGCCTCAAGGCAACTCTTGAAGCCTATAAATAGAGGTCCAATTCTTTAGAAAACGTGCCCCTCCCATTGTACCCCTTTCTCTTATCTACTTTAAGATCTCTCATCCTTAGAGAGAGAATTAGAGAGAGAAATTTAGGGCCATTTTTGTTTAGTTTAGTGAGTTTATTTTCAAGTTATTGCATCTGGAGTTCATTACACTCTGGAGTCAGTAGGAATCAGAAGATCTGTAGAAGAAATATTTGAGATAAGTACATTTTTATATTTGATTCAAAGTTTAACTATCATGTTTTGTTATTTATTTTCAATGTGTTCTGAGTAGTTAGTTACTTTCTTACTTCAATTATGAAGAGATAGATAAGAAAATATAAAGATTCGATGGAGAATTAAAATTTAAAATATTTTTAAAACATTGTGATGACATTAATACCTGATCTTACTTTACTTTTTAAATTGGCCGTTTGAATTGTTAAAACCTGTTGAAGAGTTTAAAAACCTTGTAGGAGAAGACCTCTTAACTTGTAAATGTCACATGAATCCTTGGGTAGTCGAAGGCCATGTGATGGCTATTCATGGTGAAGTGCAAATAAATAGGAAGATCATATTTAAAGGGCGTAGAATTGATAAGTTTTTAGAGTGACAGACTAAATTCTTATAGTTTGATTTATAGACTAGGAAAGGGTCACTAGTAGGGACGACCATAGCCACCCTTGGACATCTAGAAGTGTGAGCCTAGATTAACCCATTACTACTAACAATACATCTGAACATATTCTGTAAATTAGTCAATGTTCTTTGAACCTGGATCAAAGGGTAAAGAATAGGAATACTTCTATTTGGCACAATACCATAAATTAAATTCTCCAACGAATATTAAATTATCTTTAAAATCTTAGATTAATTGAAGGAAAGAAAGTTGTTTATTTTATATAGAGTTTATAAAATCATTTTCTTATTATTGTTTTCTTTAAATTGCATCTAGTAAATTAATAGTAATTTATAATCAAAATAAAAAAATATTTTTACTATTATATTTCTCTTTCGCTTTATAGAAAATTTATTTCTATAAATCTTCCCTGTGGGATCGATACTGGGGTCTTTGTTTAAAAACCCTATATTACTTGAAAGGATACGTATACTTGTGTAGTACCCCTAGTGTGTAAAAATATTACTTATATAATATTAATTTTATACACTAGCCGTTATTTATAAATCAAGTCAAAGCTTTTTAGCTATCTTTTGGAAGCAACATCACTACGTTAAGCGCGGCGGTCGGATCAAGTTTTTGGCGCCGTTGCCGGGGAAAGAAATCAAAGGAAGAAAGTAATAGAATAGTATAAATTTTCTTAAAAAGAAAAAGAAAAAGATATATATTTTATTGCTTGTTTTATGCAAACATTTGGTTCTGAAGGATTGTTGACCTCATTTTTTGATGAGGTCTTCTCTTCTTCTTTTAGTGCTTAGGATCTAGCCTTAGGCTTTTCCTTTGACTATCTTAGAGGACTAGAATTGGGACCCACCTTGTAGAAATTCAAACCACTTCTTAACTCCCTGCAAACTCCACAAACTTGACTATAGACCCCTAATCACCTAGAGGGTTGAAATCAAATGTGGAAGTTTAAAGGATGAGTTCCTATGGGACTCTTTGGCCTTAGGACCGCCCACAGGTGGCCCTGGTCGCAGTGAGGGCTGACTTACACACACACTACACTTATACACTACACTTTCACACACTCCTTAAAACTACACCCATACCTAACTTGACCTCCCGACTCATGTAGGTGATTCACATGGATGGTCCTTAACACCTAAGCCTCAGGCAAGAGGTTAGGAACAACATAGTGAATGCCTCAAATGAGTCCCTTCATGGCTCATGTGGGCTTGATATGACTTCATGGCTCAACCAAAATGATTTCTTTCCACTTACATCCACCCAATCTTCAATTTTCCAAATTTTCAATTTTTGACTCCCGGGACCCTACACCCGCTTAGCCTACCCAAAACCCTTGAAATTACCCAAATTTCTCAAAAATTTCCAAATTACCCAAAATTCCTCAAAATCAATCCCAAACATTTCCACATCACTTAAATTGATCATCCATACCCAAAAATACCAAAAATTCCAAGAAAACCTCCCAATACCCTCCAAATACCCAAAATACCCCTCTTGACCCAAAAATCCAAAAATTCAAAAAATTCCTAGAAAATTCCAGAAAATCCCAAATATTTCCAATTTCATTTTGTCCAACTACACCATGGGCCAATTTTGTCAATTTACCCTACTTTTGTCAAAACCCCCAATTTGGACCCATGACCCAAACTTAACCCAAACTCACCCAATTCAACTCCAATTAACCCCAAATCTTTTCTAAATCTTTCTTAACATTCCCACAAACAAAACACTAACATGATTTGTCCAAAATTTAGACCCAAACCCCACTCAAATTCAACCTAAAGCTAAAAGGCCCATTTTTGACCTAAACCCAAACCTAACCCAAATGAGCCCAAACCCCAAAATCAAAGCGCAACCAAAGTCAAAACCTCTTTGAAACACTCCCATAAACATTTCTCAACATTAATTTTACATCAATTTCAACCCTAGCCCAACATTGGCCCAACTTGGCCCATTTGGACCTATATTGGCCCATTCACCAAAAGAGCCCAAATTCAACCCAATTCAAACCCAAATCACTCTCAATTTGCTTCAAGTCACTCATGATACATCCATGAGCTAAACCCAACAATTATTTGGACCAACCTCTTTACAAAATTTCATCCCAAAATCTCTTTTAAAATTCAAAAGCCCACTTTCCTAAACCATTTTAAAAGCCCATCCTTCACCACATCCAAAGGCCCAAAATTGGTCCCAAGGCCCATATGACATTTCTCCTCATCATACTTTCAATAAAACTCAATACCTAAGTCCTAAATTCATCATCAAATAATTCCAAATCAAGCCTCATGCCAAATCACCCCTAAATACCAAAATTTTCCTTAAATCCATTTCCATGAAATTGACTTCACTTTTCCCAAGCCAAAGATGAGCCATGCAAGCCATGGACAAGCCACATGAAGCCATGGAAGGCTTGACATGTGATCAAGCCATTAATGGCAAAAGGAGGGGCCCCTTTCCTAATCCTCCTTAAACCCTTTTTTACCTTAAGCATGTCACACACTAAACCATGCTTAGCCACCTCATCATGGATGGAGACCACACCATTCTCTCTTGGCTGACCCAAGTGATCCTTTTCAGCCCAAGACAAGGCCTTGGGTGGTGAACCTAGCCCAAAACCATGGGTTGACTCATTTGAACCCAAAATGGTCTTCCCCCCATTCCATTTCAATCCAAGCTCTTTACACATGGCATTTGCCAATTGCTTGCACCAAGTCCCAGCCACCGACCCACCCGACCTTGAGGGTGACCCATGCTCGGCCGGCCAGCCACCGAGCCGCCGGAAAACACCATGGCCGAGAGCTCACATGTGAGCCCAACTTGGAATTCTCACCTGCCGAGCCGCCCCATCCCCGGTGGCCATCGGAGCCGTTCTTCTCTTGCAGAGCAAGCTCGATCCCAAGCCTTAACTCTCCCCAGGAGGCCCTCTACCCTCTCCTATTTAAACACCACCCCTCTCGGCCATGAGAGGTGCTGAAACAAACCTTAAGGAAACTCGCCAAAATTGTTCCGGACTCCTCCCCATACACGAGCACTTGATCCCCAGGTGAGATCCCCTCGCCATTTCTTCTCTGCGAGCTCAATTTCGGAGTTGAAATTCCACCCAAAACCAGGACACTTCTCCACGGTGGACCAATCCTCAAATTGATTGGTCCTACACCTTCACCGGACCAAGGGAAGGTGTCCACCAAGCAAAAGCCCCATCTCCGAGGCCACCCGGTTGCTCCAGCCTCCAAGCTTTGTGATCGGGCTTGGTCGAAATCACATCTCAGACGATTCACTGAGACCGGGAGACTTCATCCGGAGCTTCGCGGGATCCAATCGAAGGTGCAACAAACCTCAGATCGAAGCCACACTTCTCTGAGCAAAGGTATGAGCTAATTCTTCATCCCGAGCTTCTGGAGATTCTCCATTTCAAATGCTTTAATTTCAATGCATGATAACCGTATAGATGTGTTCGTCTTCTCAAGACGAATCCATAGAGCATAAGAACATGAAAATCCATTCAGTATCGAGTGAGATCTTAGGTATTTAGTGTGGACGGCTCTCGGGTGAGGACGCTCGGGGACGATGAACGGATGCCGTCCATTCAATACACGCGCGGACGGACGGCTCAGATGGCGTCGGACCAGGAGACGGTACAAGAACCGAGGGGCCCGGAGCGTTGAGTCAGATGGCGGCGTCGAATGGGAGCGCGCCACGCGGCGTTTCGGAGCTGCCGAGGTTGACGCGGCGCCGCGTGGATAAATAGAAAATTAGGGGTATTTTCTATTTATTTAATTCCCTAAACTTCAAAAATTCATAACTTTGTGTAGAAAAATCAGAAAAATAAAATAAAAATACCCTCTTGCTCAGTGAACGGAGGAGAATAATGTGGAAAAGAAATCATTTAATTTCATCAAGTATTTTATTTTTAATAATTTATTTACTCTCTGCATATTTTTAATTCTCCATGCATTTATACAATTCACCATGGCATGAGACCATAGGAGCTTTGAAGCCTCTGAATTTGGAAACATTCCCTGAATTTTCCAAAGTCAGAGGCCATCCCTATGAAAAGTTATTGATTTTTCAAATTCATGTTACTGTTTTGAGTATTTTAATTCCAATAAATAACATGTTGTGAAATAAATTCTAAGAAAATTTGGTGATGTTCCTTATGACCGTAAGACCCTAGGAAAAATAGGTTTTGAGTTAGTTCATTTAAAACAACCCTAATTGGCTTAAACACCCAAAATGGATCTCTAATTAATTAGAGCTAACCATACATCAAATTGACTTGAAATCAACTCTCCACTGACCTTTAGGATCAGAGGAACCCACCATAAAACTTTGAGGTCAATTAGACTTGGTTAGCCCTATTAATTGGGTTGATTAAGCCACTTAGTCATTTTAAACTTTAAAAATTCATAACTTTCAAAATATCTTTCAAAAATTCACCAAATTGGTTTTGGAGCCTCTCTGATATCAGAGGAATTTAAGAAAATTAAAATTTTAATATTCTAAAAAAGTTGATTTTTAATATTATTTTAATATTTTAATAATTAAAAAATAATAAAAATCACAAAAATAATAAAATTCACCAAAATGTCATATTTTGAATTTTAATCACTTAGGAACAAACCCCACATTTTTCTTAGGTCTATTTAGTGAGATATTAAATTTTAAAGCTCTAGGGTAATTTTAAAATTAAAAAAATGTATTTTCTAGCATTTTCACTAAAATAATTATAATAAATCATAGAAAAATCAGAAAATTGTAAAATTTGATTCTCTGATTTTCTTGATATCAAAGAGATTTTTAAAAAATATAAAATTCATTTTTCAACATTTATTTTATTTTTAAATTAATTAACACTCCAAAAATTAAAATAATTATAATAAAAATAATATAATTCAAAAAATCACCAAAGTTGGTCCAAGTGGTCCTCTGGTCATTAGGAATGTCCCCAAATTTTCTTAAGGACAGAAACTTTCCCTTGGTCATGTTATTACATTTTCCTTGGAAATCTCTATTTTCCACCAAAAATAATTATATAAATAAATTAAATACAGAAAAATCACATTTTCTCCTCTCATGTCTTTATTGACACATGAGTGAAGTCACATAAAAATTTCAAGTTCATTTGAGCTCAATTTAGTGAGTTATGAAATTATTAAGCTTAAAGGGTAAAGTGGTAATTAAAATTTTAATCCTTAATTAAAACTTTAGGTTTAATAAAAAAATTAACAAGTAAAATATTTGATCCTAATCTGATTTGGATGATTGAAACTTAAATAATTAAAGGGTAGAAACCCATTAAGCAATTTAAAATGATTAAACCTTAATTAAATAATTGATTAAATTTGGAAGAATAATAAAATTGGAATTATTAAAATAGGGATATTATTAGGAAGAGATTTATTCTTTAATTTAAAAATCCCTAAATTAATCATCTCATTAATATTCAATTCTTAATTAAAATGATAACTCAAATTCAAAACATTAAAAGACTTAATCATTAAACTAAAATCAAATTATTAAACTCTTTTAAAAATTTCAATTAAAATTAAAAATGAAATTAAATTAAAACAAATTAAATTAAATTAAATTAAAATAAAATTAAATGAAATTAAATTAAAACAAATTAAATTAAATTAAATTAAATTAAAATTAAATGAAATTAAATTAAATCAAGTTAAATTAAAATTAAATCAAATCAAATTAATTTAATGTGACATCAAATCAAACTAAATTGAATTAAATTGAATTAAATTAAATTAAAACTCAATTAAATTAAATCAAATTAAATTAAGTTGAATTAAATATAACATCACCAAAGACATAAAGAATTTGAAATAAATCTAAAAATAACTTGAACACTATTCCAAATTTAAACCCATTAACTTAAATTAAATCATTTGAACACCAATTTACTCTCAAAAACTTTAGTTATCATAACTCCTAAACAGAACATTAAATGAAATGTTACTTCATTTATAGGATATTCAAATGTCCTAGTTCACTTAGCAAGTTAACAAAACTTGAACCCCTGGACGATTAATTCATTTATATAATTAAACCCATTTGGACTTAGAATAATCCTAGAAATATTGAAAAGATGTTTAAGATTTGTCTTAAGCACTTCCTCGATATGATAGGATGTTCATAAGAACAATTGGACTTAATTGTTCTTTGATGAAGAAAATCGTCCTCAAACCAAAATACAAAGACACTAGACGTCATAGGAAATGACTAAGCTATAGGATTAGGAATTTGGTAGAAAACCATAACCCTTCCCTTAGCCTTACCTAGGAACTTGTTTAAGTATTCTAATTGTGTTTTAAGTGCAGCTTGGGATGAAGGGAAGACCCTCCAGGTACGCTTTTATTTTATTGCAATTTACTTTCCTGCAATTTACTTTCTTGCAATTTACTTTATTGCAAATGCACTTTACTTTTCTTGCATGATAAAATAACTGTTGCATGAAAACCCACACCTTTAGGATAGTCCCTAAAACTGAAACCAAAACTAAGTTAAAAGTCATTGCAAGATAAAATTCACCGCCACAACATTTCAAAATATAAAACAATTCAAAATTTAATCACAAACATAACACAAAACTACAATTACAATTAAATCAAAACGTCCTGTTGGATGATCGGGAATACCTCGGATGATGTAACCTACGTGTTGCTAACGGGATTTCCCACGGTCTAAATGAAAGTGTGGAACTCATTTAGTTGAGTTTAGCAAATTCATCTGGACTAAGTGAATCCGATAAAAATAATGATGCCGGAAGGATGGAACCGTGGGATCTTAACCGGTGTCGTTATAATCAACTTTAAGATTTGTTTTAATTAAAATACAAAACACTTGGAAATTAAGACTTCTCTGAACTAAAACACTTTTCTCATCCCCCGATTTATGACTTCTAAAACTAAACCTCTCGCAACAACAAGGAGCTCGGGGCATGGTGGGCAGCACGGCCATCGTCATCAGCAAAACCTGAGTCTACTTCAGCAAAACTTTCCTGGGATTAAACAACAAAGCCATAGGACTTCGAGGTAGTTTGCCTAGTGCAACATAAATCCTCAACTCTTCGTTAGGCACTTGCATAGCAAATTAAGCCCTAACCGGACTTAGGATTCCGAGGTAGTCGTCGGATACGACATAAACCCTCACATCTTCGAGGCTATTTGTGTGATTTTATCATACAAATATAAGCCCTAATTAATTAAAATTGACAAGATCAAAACATTAAATAAATATTAGGACTTTCCTAAATCCAAGCCAAACAATAGGATAGTCGGGAGATTACCGAAGTTCGCTTCGAATCTGTGATTTCTCCTACCTTTCTTCCTTTGATTTCTCAAAATAAAATGTTCCAAACTTGATCCATTTCCTATTGAAATTCCGAATTCAATCCTTTGAAAACTTAAACTTTGAAATTCTTGAGAGCAGCAATTATTGATTATTATCGAGAGTTTTCTTAGGTGATTCCCGTCACTTAAGATGTAATTAACTATAGGGGCTTGCCCTTATAGGAATTTTAAAGAACCTGAGTAATATAAACCTCGTTTAATGCTTTCATATTAAGCAAGGGAATTTGTCGGCTTATAAAATTGGTTCGCGGACCAAACGGATGTCACAAATCTTCTAGTTTATTTAATCGAGCCCCACCATCAAGCAATGTGTCTATCCTCAGGGATAGATACACGGTTCATGGGGCGGTGCTCGTTTATATAAACTATTTGGGATGTGAGATCGGTTTAATCTCATATCTTAAAACCTTCAAATTTAAAATTATTTTCAAAATCAAATACTACTTTTCAAAATTATTTATTTAAATTAAATTAAAAATTCGCCGACAACTTCTGTTAGGCGACCCCTTTTCAAGATAAAACACACAACCTAAAAATGTGCCGACAAGGATTAATACCTTCAGATTCTGAATTGGAAAGAACAATTAAAAAAATTAAAAAGGGAAAACAAATTCAAAAATTTCAAGAAATTGCTACTTTACAAAATCCAATTGAACTTAATGATCAAAATGTTTATAAACCATTAAGGGATTATGCTAACCCTATAGTTGATGAACTTCATAGTAGTATTCAAATACCCACTGTAGATGCTAATTCTTTTGAACTTAAACCGTCTATTATTTATATGGTGCAAAACAATCAATTTGGTGGATCACAAAATGAGGATCCAAATTTACATCTTGTTAGTTTTTTAGAACTTTGTGCTACCTTTAAATATAACAATGTTTCTGATGATGCTATTAGACTTAGACTCTTTCCTTTTTCTTTAAGAGATAAAGCAAAGATGTGGTTAAACTCATTAGCGACTGGTTCTATTAAAACATGGGCTGAAATGACACAAAAATTCCTTGCTAAATATTTTCCTCATTCTAAATCTGCTAAATTAAGAAATGATATTACTTCATTTAGTCAATTTGACCGGGAGACAATATATGAAACTTGAGAAAGATTTAAAGAACTATTAAGAAAATGTCTTCATCATGCTTTACCTGATTGGTTGATTATTCAAATATTTTATAATGGATTAATTGGATCTTTAAAATCAATTATTGATGCTGCTACTGGAGGTTCTTTAATGTCTAAATCATTTGAAGAAGCTTACACTTTAATTGAAGAAATGGCTAATAACAATTTTCAATGGCCTTCTGAAAGTATTAACCCTAAAAAGATGGCTAGTATTCAAGATAATGAAGCCTTTTCTATCTTAGCTTCACAAGTTGCAGCAATATCTAAGAAATTAGATAATTTTGCAATTAATATTTCGCATAATAACTCTGCCAATATTGAAGATCCTCAAACTATTGAAACTTTACAAGCTATTGCAAGTAAAAATAATCCTTATTCAAATTATTATAATCCTTGGTGGAAAAATCATCCTAATTTTAACTGGAACAATTCACAACAATAATGGGGCAATAATCAATCTCATCCCACTGGAAATTGGAATAATCAAGTTAATTCAAATTATAAACCTCCAGGATTTAATAATCAACAGAAAAAGTTATCAATAGAAGAATTAATTATGCAAATAAATAATCAATTACAAAATCAAAATACTATTATTCGTAATATTGAAAATCAAATGGGGCAAATTGCTACTTTAATTAAAAACAGACCTGTAGGAACACTTCCTAGTAATGTTGAAATCAATCCAAAGGAAACTGGAAAAGAACATGAACAAATTAAAGCTGTGCAACTTAGAAGTGGAAAGGAATTAAAAGAAAGATTGCAGAATGAAATTGAAAAAGAGATTGATGTTGAAGAGATTGAAAAACCTAAAGAAACTCTCTCTCCTAGTCAAGATCAGACTGTTATACCTATTAATGTGGAAGTTGAAAAACCACCACCACCTTTTCCTCAAAGACTTAAACAGCAGAAACTTGATCATCAATTTTCTAAATTCTTTGAAATTTTTAAGAAACTTACTATTAACATACCTTTTGCTGAAGCTTTGGAACAAATGCCAACTTACGCAAAATTTATGAAGGATATTTTAAGCAAAAAATGAAAATTTGAAGTTTTTGAAATTGTTGCATTAAGTGAAGAATGCAGTGCAATAATTCAAAAGAAATTACTCGAAAAGCTTAAGGATCCGGAAGTTTCACTATACCCCGTGCTATTGGAGAAAAATTTTGCGGAAAAGCTTTATGTGATTTAGGAGCAAGTATTAATCTCATGCCATTTTCTATCTATCGAAGATTGGATTTAGGAGATATTACTCCCACCACTGTAAGTCTTCACTTAGCTGATAGATCTATCACTTATCCTAAAGTAGTTATAGAGGATGTCCTTGTTAAAGTGGATAAATTTATCTTCCCTGTAGATTTCATAGTACTTGATATGGAAGAAGATAAAGAGATACCTATTATATTAGGAAGACCTTTTCTAGCTACCGGACGAGCTATGATTTATGTGTATAAAGGAGAATTAACCATGAGAGTCAATGATCAAGAAATTAAATTCAATGTTCTTTTGGAGAGAAAAATTTTGCGGAAAAGCTTTATGTGATTTAGGAGCAAGTATTAATCTCATGCCATTTTCTATCTATCGAAGATTGGATTTAGGAGATATTACTCCCACCACTGTAAGTCTTCACTTAGCTGATAGATCTATCACTTATCCTAAAGTAGTTATAGAGGATGTCCTTGTTAAAGTGGATAAATTTATCTTCCCTGTAGATTTCATAGTACTTGATATGGAAGAAGATAAAAATATACATATTATTTTAGGAAGACCTTTTCTAGCTATCGGACGAGCTATGTTTGATGTGTAAAAAGGAGAATTAACCATGAGAGTCAATGATCAAGAAATTAAATTCAATGTTCTTAAATCAATGAAGTACCCTGATAAAGAGAAATGTTATCGAATGGACATAATTGATTATTTAATTGAAAAACATTATAAAAAAAAATGTAAAGTTATTTCTAAAGAAAAATTTGAATTTTTAACTAATGAAGATGAAATAGTAGAAGAAGAAGAGACTAATTTTATTAAAGATAATTGGGAAACTTTAGACATAACTCAAAATGATATACTTTTACCCTCAATTAAAAAAGATCCTGAACTGGAATTAAAAATGTTACCTTCCCATTTAAAATACGCTTTTCTTGGAAATTCGTTAACTTTACCTATTATTATTTCTTCTGAACTGAGTAAAGATCAGGAAGAAAAATTACTAGGTGTGTTAAAGATTTATAAGAAATCTTTTGGTTGGACTATTGCTGATATAAAAGGAATAAGCCCTTCCATTTTCATGCATAGAATTTTAATGGAAGAAAATTTTAAACCTATTATAGAATCGCAAAGAAGATTAAATCCTATTATGAAAGAGGTTGTTAAAAAAGAAATTACTAAGTGGTTAGATGCTGGTATTATTTATCCTATTTCGGATAGTCAATGGGTAAGTCCTATTCATTGTGTTCCGAAGAAAGGAGGAGTAATTGTCATTGTTAATGATAAAAATGAACTTATTCCTACAAGACAAGTTACTGGATGGCGAATTTGTATTGACTATAGGAAACTAAATAAATCCACTAGAAAGGATCATTTTCCTTTACCTTTCTTGGATCAAATGCTCGATAAATTAGCTGGACACTCATATTTCTGTTTTCTGGATGGATATTTTGGTTATCATCAATTACTTATTGCTCCTGAGGACCAAGAAAAGACAACATTTACAAGTCCTTATGGAACATTTGCTTTTAGAAGAATTCCTTTTGGCTTACGTAATGTACCTGCAACTTTTCAAAGATGTATGATGTCAATATTTTGTGATTTGATTGACAAAGGAATTGAAATATTCATGGACGATTTTTCAGTCTTTGGAACTTCTTTTGAATCTTGTTTGGAAAGCATAGCCAAAGTTCTTAAAAGATGCAAAGAAACAAATTTAGTTCTTAACTGGGAAAAATGTCAATTTATGGTCACATAAGACATTGTACTTGGACACAAAGTATCATGGAAAGGGATCGAAGTAGATCAAGAAAAAGTGAAAATTATTGCTGAATTGCAACCACCTACTACTGTTACTGATGTGAGAAGTTTTCTAGGTCTTGCTAGATTTTATAGAAGATATATAAAGAATTTTTCTAAAATTGCTAAACCTCTTTGTCATTTATTAGAAAAAGATGCACAATTTGAATTTAATGAAGAATGTATTAATGCTTTTAATATTCTAAAAGAAAAATTAATAACTGCACCTATCATTGTTGCACTTTGATCTGGAATAAATCTTTTGAATTAATGTGTGATGCAAGTGATTTTGCAATTGGAGCTGTATTAGGACAAAAATATGAGAAAGTTTTCAAAGTTGTATATTTTGCTAGTAAAACTCTCACAGAAACACAAAGAAATTACACTACCACTGAGAAAGAGCTTCTAGCTATAGTACATGCCTTTGATAAATTGAGACCTTATCTTCTTGGTACTAAATGCATAGTTCATACTGATCATTCTGCTATTAAATATCTAATATCTAAGAAGGATTCTAAACCTAAACTTATAAGATGGGTTTTACTTCTACAAGAATTTGATTTTCAAATAGTAGATAGAAAAGGAACTGAAAACAAAATTGCTGATTATTTGTCTAGAATTAAAAATGATATTATTTCGCAAGAAAATATAAATGAGAAATTCCCTGATGAATCTTTATATGTTATTCAAAGATACAAAACACCGTGGTATGCTGATATTGTTAATTATTTAGTTAGCAATATTTTCCCTTATGACTTGGATAACAAATTTATTAAGAAATTTAAATATGATGCTAAATCTTATATTTGGGAAGAACCTCATTTATTTAAAATTGGTAAAGATTCTATGATTCGAAGATGTGTACCTTATGAGGAAACTTTTGCTATTATTTAAAAATGTCATAATTCTGATTTTGGAGGACACTTTGGCATAGATAAAACTGCATTTAAAATTTTAAATTTTGGATTTTATTGGCCTAACTTATTTAAAGATGTGAGACAATATGTGAAAACATGTGATCGATGTCAAAGAATGGGAAATATATCTAGGAAAGATAAAATGTCGTTAAACTATATATTGGAAGTTGAAATTTTTGATATATGGGGATTAGACTTTATGGGACCATTTGTTCCATCATCTGGAAAAATTTATATTTTATTAGCGATTGATTATGTTTCAAAGTGGATTGAAGTCGTTGCTTTACCAAACTGTGATTCCAAAAGTGTTTCAAAATTTTTAAAGAAAATGATATTTTCAAGATTTGGAATGCTTAAGGTAATTATCACTGATGGTGGAAGTCATTTCATGAATATAAGAATTCAATCATTACTCCAAAAATTTGGAATCAAACATAGAATTGCAACTGCTTATCACCCTCAAACTAGTGGAATGGCTGAAGTATCAAATAGAGAAATTAAAAGAATTTTTGAAAAGATTGTTAATCCTAAAAGAACTGATTGGGTTGATAGACTTGATTCTGCATTATGGGCTTATAGAACAGCTTATAAGACACCAAACAGAATGTCACCTTACCGGTTAATTTATGATAAACATTGTCACTTACCTGTAGAACTTGAACATAAAGCTTATTGGGCAATAAAGGAGTTTAATTTTAATTTGAATAAAGCAGGAGAAAAATGATTATTGCAATTAAATGAGATGGAAGAAATTAGAAACGAATCATATGAAAATGCGAGGATTTATAAAGAGAAAATGAAAATGTTGCATGAGAATAAAATTTAAGGAAAAATTTTTGAGCCTACACAAAAAGTTTTACTGTTTAATTCTCGTTTAAGACTTTTTCCTGGAAAATTAAGATATAAATGGATTGGACCTTATTTTGCTGAGAAAGTATACCATTATGGAGCTGTGGATATTAAAGATCCCAAACCGGAAAAATTTTTAAAGTAAATGGATTAAGATTGAAGCCTTATTTGGGAAATATTAAGAAGATTTATAAAGAGGCTTATGAATTGAGTCAACCTCGATTAAAGATTTACTTAAGTCGGGCCGACGACGTTAAACCAAGCGCTTTGTGGGAGGCAACCCATAATTATCTTGTGTTTTTGTGTTTTAATGTAAGGTTATGCCTCGATCTTGATTAATTTTATATTACTTTAGAAAAATTTGATGCTCATAAGTCTTGGTTGACTTTGGCTGAAAATTATTTTAAAGTATATAAGATTTAAAAATAGCATCACTCTATTTTATATATGAGTAAAAAGGAAATCAAGTTAACCTTCATTATGATAGTTTACAATGTGAGTTATCGAGTCTAAATTACTCTTACCAGTATAACTTACCCATCTTGGAGAACAAAATTTTGAAAATTTGACGATTAGGCGAAACAGAGTTGAACATAGTTTCAGCGCCTAGGTGCCAGAATTCGGCGTCTAAGCGCCAGAATCAACTATGTATCAAAACGGTTACTAAGTCGTGCAAAAATAAAAAATTTTCAGTTTTTCACACGATTTTCCCTTTTAAAACTACCCATCTTCTTCCCTAACCATCAAACTATCAAATTTACGTCCCTTACATTTCATTCTTGAGAGATTTGAGAAAATGTTTGAAGAAATGGAAAGGAGAAATCATGGAGAAGAGGCTAGGGACAAGGTCTCGAGGGATCCTCAACCCTACTTCAATGGTTTCATCGCTGTAAGTTTAGAGAAAATTTCTAGTCGTTTAGATAAGTTTGAAGAAGATTTTAAAAGGATTGGAGATCACCTTCATGAGATGTTTCATCAAGTTAAACATCTAGAATGACAAATGAAACTTCAATTTGATCATATTACGGCTTATCAAGATGCTCAAGTTGAAATGTATGCGAAGAAGAAGTGGATTGATGAAAAGACGGCTACAGATTTCCCGAGAGCGTTAGTATTCTTTCCAAGTGGAATACACAATTTCCCTTGGGAAGATTAGAATAATCTGGTAAAGAGATAGTTATTATGGTTTGTTGAGTCGTTGTATCGATTTAGAGAATCGATTGTGTTTGTCAATATATTTTCTTTCATGTTCAATGTGTATTGTATTTGCTTTGAACTTGTTATGATTGAGTGTGTATTAGGAACTTGAATCAAATGTAGTACTTATCTGGAGTGTATTGAGTCAAAATTGAAGATTTTAAATGGAAATTAGTGAGTTTGATTAAAAACCTTATGTTTGATTGGTGGATTCAATATTTAGTTTTTATAAATTTTTAAAAAATGTTGTGGAAGTTAGAAACTGAAGCTCTACTCTGATATGAGTAATTGGAAGTTGAATTTATGAATTTTGGTGGAAAAATAAATTTTAAAAAAAATGTTTGTGAAAGGCTAGTCTGGCACCTAGGCGCCAGAATTCGGTGCCTAAGCGCCAGTTCAGCCTGCTACCCGAAAATTACCATTTAAACCCCCAAAAGCCATTTTTGACGCCTAAGCTTCTTCTTCTTCCCCATTTTCGCGAAAATACATCCTCTAGATCCATTTTGAGGTCAAAATATTAAGGAATTGAGCACGAAACCACTCGATTTCTTCGTCTCAAGGTTAGATCTACACTTTAAACCATTTATTTTCGATTTTCACCATAGTTTTCCCTAAGTTTTGCTAAGAACCGAAAATTTGAAAAAAAAATATTTGATTTTTAGTTATTTTTTTGGATTTTTAAACTTATTTTAAGTTTTATAAACTTAAAAGAGTTTAAATCTTTGAATCCTAAATTAGTTCTTGTTTTCTTTCACATTTAGATGGCTCCAAAATCTAAGCGCGGGAAAGGACGAGAAAATTTTGATAGCAGCAAATTTTCAACTGCGGCTGCGCATTTTCGCTTCCACGAACTTGGGTCGTCGAAAAAGTTCATCTCGGAACGAAGTTTTTATCATCCTGGGGAGATGATCGAAAACACTATCATTGCATACAACCGGCAACGATTTTGTTACTTCACTGCTATTGTTGTTATCCCGGTTGTTCGAGAATTTTATGCAAATTTTCTGGATGCTGAAGATTCTGAAGTCTTTGTTAGAGGAATCAGAGTAGGATTTACTCCAGAAAAATCAATATATTCTATGGCCTGCCACTGACTATTGAGTGCTATTATTCTGGATTATCACCATCTGAGGGAGATTTGGACATGATTATTGCTTATCTGACTAACGGTACTGAATCTTGGAAGATCAGAAACGGAAAGTGGGTAAACTTCAAATCCTCTGAATTAAATGGTGTATCTAAAGCATGGCACTACTTTATTCTGCAAGATTGTTACCTTCTAACCACCTGAGTGAAGTGAGTAGAGATCGAGCGATCTTAAATTACTGCATTCAGGAGAGGAAGCCTATTGATGTCGGAAGCATTATTTATGGTTCTGTGGAGTCTACTGCGAGATCCAGCACTTTTTTTGGATTGGGATTTCCTTCTTTGATTTATTCGTTATGTGTTAATGATGGAGTCATTACTAATATTTCTGAGGAGAAGCTGAAGTCTACTAAGCCAATTAGGCAGGAGAGTGTTAGTATCTATGATCGTCTTTGAGGGAAGAGATCGACCGCTCCTTCTACTTCTGCACATACTTCAAGTAGACCTTCTTCTTCTAGACCCTCTACTTCTGCTGAGCCACCATCAGATTTCTGGGAATCAATGCATGATCAGTTTTTAGAACAGCAGCAGGAGTTATTTCAAACTCACTGCAGGATTGATACTATTGATAGAAAACTAGATCATTTATCTGACTATACCAAGAGGAAGAGTAGTTACGATGCTGAGTATGATGAAGCCCTAATCAGATTTCTGAAGGGTGAACGTGATGTTAGTTTTCCTACTTTTCCTAGCTTTACACCATTTATTGATCCTAAGGACGTTGAGTTTTCCTTTGGTGATGATGATGACGATGAGGCGATAGCTAGTGATTAGTAGTAGAGAGATCTTTATGTAGTGCTACTCTGTTGTTAGTTTGTTTTGTTTGGATTATTTGTTAGTTTTATGTTTGATGTGTGTTGTTTAGTTTATGTACTTGTGTGGATGGATTCTGTAGTTAAAATATTTTTAGTATATTGTGTTGAGACTGATGTTAGAGTTAATTTATATGTTTGTCTTAGTACTCTGTTTGGTACTTAGTAATTTTGCTCTGCTTTAATTTTGTTTCAAATTTAGTATAATAAAAAATTAGCCTGCTTACCTTTCTATATACATGATTCAATTTTATCTTAATTATTCATAAAGCATGTTTAGAAGTTAATTTTTCTTTTTAAGCTTGTTTTTTTTACATACTTACTAAAAATACTTATGATTTTCTTTCTCTTATACTTTCAAATTATCATAGTATACCAAAACTTAAGTTTGGGGGATGGGAAAATCCATTCAAAATTAAATTTTATTTGTCCTTAAAGAGCTAATATTTTCTTAAAAATAGAAACTTGTTAACATAACTTAAGGAATGAAGAATTTATTTGAGATCACTTTTATTTTTGAAATTATAAACAATTTAGTGAAAATTAATCAAAATTTTACTAACTTTGATTGATTTTAAGAATAGAATTATTTAACTTAAAGAAGACTGAGGAAAAGAATTTTTCTATTCATGATAGAAATCATAGAATTTTAGAAATATTAAGTAATAAAAAATTATCACTTGAAAAAGAAAAGATTGGAATTCTTTTTGAATTTTTATTTATGTTATAATAATTAAGTGGAGATGTATAAGTTTTGAAAATATAAGTTAAGGATAGTGAAGTTCAAAACCATTAACGAGCTATCCGGATATAGTAATCCTCTCTATAAAAAAAGAAAGAAAAAGAAAAAAAAGATAGAGAGGAGAAGCTTGAGGAAATGCCTAATCAAAAATTGGCTTCACTTGAATTATCTTATAGGAAGAAAACTAATTACATACTTCACTTAATTTTTATGCATAAATATTTATTTAGAAAGATTTTTCAAGATCTTTTTCTTGTAAATAATATATGAAAGCTTAATATAATAGACTTCTATTATTTTCAAAATGAATGAAAAGTTTGAAATCTTATGATTTGGTAGTTAAATATTCTTTAAATTCTTAAAATTAAACCTAGTTAGTGAAATTGGGTTAATAATTTACTAAAGACTTTATAAAATCAAAAATTATAAGGAATCTTAAATAATTATCTTTTATTTCCAAAAGTTATATTTTATATAGTAAAAAGAGTTACTTGAGGACAAGTAACATTTAAGTTTGGGGGATTTTGATCTATAAAAAAATACCTATTTCTTTATGTCTTAATTCTTATTAATTTCTAAGGATATTATGCTTTAATGAAATATATTTTTGTATTTTTGGATGTAGGTAATGTAAAAAAGTCTAAGAAGAAAAAAGGAGTAAAAAGGAGTAAAAATGGAGCAAAATACCAAAAGTTAAAAAAAAATATGGCCTGGCGCTTAGGCGCCAGACTCGATACGAAAACTGTCAAGTTCTTGACAACGTTTGATCAGTTATTTTGACAAAGTGAGCAGTTATTGGACATTCTAGAAGGCTGGCAGTTGTTCCTTGATAATAGGACATGTGATACATTGCATTTAGATGCTCCATAACAGTTTTAATCGCGAAGAGGTGCGAGCCAAAGTGAAGAGGTGCTAAGAACTGGACGCGGTGTCCGGCGCCTAGGCGCCTGACCGACCTTGTAGAAGATTCATTGAATGTGGACATGTTTTAAAGAGGTGCCTCAAGGCAACTCTTGAAGCCTATAAATTGAGGTCCAATTCTTCAGAAAATGTGCCCCTCCCATTGTACCCCTTTCTCTTATCTACTTTAAGATCTCTCATCCTTAGAGAGAGAATTAGAGAGAGAAATTTAGGGCCACTTTTGTTTAGTTTAGTGAGTTTATTTTCAAGTTATTGCATCCGGAGTTCATTACACTCGGAGTCGGTAGGAATCGAAGATTCGTAGAAGAAATATTTGAGATAAATATATTTTTATATTTGATTCAAAGTTTAACTATCATGTTTTGTTATTTATTTTCAATGTGTTATGAGTAGTTAGTTACTTTCTTACATCAATTATGAAGAGATAGATAAGATAATATAAAGATTCTATGGAGAATTAAAATTCAAAATATTTTCAAAACATTGTAATGACATTAATACCTGATCTTACTTTACTTTTTTAATTGGCCGTTTGAATTGTTAAAACCTGTTGAAGAGTTTAAAAACCTTGTAGGAGAAGAACTCTTAACTTGTAAATGTCACATGAATCCTTGGGTAGTCGAAGGCCATGTGCGGGCTATTCATGGTGAAGTGCGAAATAAATAGGAAGATAATATTTAAAGGGCGTAGAATTGATAAGTTTTTAGAGTGACAGACTAAATTCTTATAATTTGATTTATAGACTAGGAAAGGGTCACTAGTAGGGCCGACCATAGCCACCCTTGGACATCTGGAAGTGTGAGCCTAGATTAACCCATTACTACTAACAATACATCCGGACCTATTCTGTAAATTAGTCAATGTTCTTTGCACCTGGATCAAAGTGTAAAGAATAGAAATCCTTCTATTTGGCACAATACCATAAATTAAATTCTCCAATGAATATTAAATTATCTTAAAAATCTTAGATTAATTGAAGGAAAGAAAGTTGTTTATTTTATATAGAGTTTATAAAATCATTTTCTTATTATTGTTTTCTTTAAATTGCATCTAGTAAATTAATAGTAATTTATAATCAAAATAAAAAAAATATTTTTACTATTATATTTCTCTTTCGCTTTATAGAAAATTTATTTCTATAAATCTTCCCTGTGGGATCGATACTGGGGTCTTTGTTTAAAAACCTTATATTACTTGAAACGATACGTATACTTGCGTAGTACCCCTAGTGTGTAAAAATATTACTTATATAATATTAATTTTATACACTAGCCGCTATTTATAAATCAAGTTAAAGCTTTTTGGCTATCTTTTGGAAGCAACATCACTGCGAGAAGGTGAAATATCACTCAGGTGTTAAATTCCTACCAGTCCGATCAGAGGCCTATACAAAAAAAAAGGGGACTCCACCCCAAGTTAAATAACTCAAATTAACTGTTATGGGCAAGCAATTGTTAGTGGTCCAGTATACCAGCCCCCTGAATATCACTTAGGTGTTAAATTCAAGCAAGTATGCTCCCATGACACGAGATCCTTGCGTTAGCATGATCTGAGCCATGTCAGACTCGAAATCCTTGACATCTAGTGTCTCGCTCTACAAACGCGCGATAAATGATCACAAACTCTCATTTTCCCTCACTCCAGCTGCCCAAGGATCTAATGCTCTTCTTGGTCCTTAGAGTGCTAGAGAACTATGTTAGGAATAACAACTTTAACTCTGTGAAATAGGTGATTATCCCCGCGGGAAATCATCAGACATCCTTAAAGTGATTCACCTTAGCATCGTGAAGGACAGGTTGCACTTAAGAGCATCCAAAATCTTCAAAAAGTAGATAGATGATTCGAATGACTGATCATCCTTTGTACGTTAACAAGAATGGCATTTTGAACTTCTCTGGGGTTAACTCCAGAGACTTACAAGGAAAAAGCGTTTTCTGGTTGTTTCTGTACCTCAGCCCTCATTTATTAGTTCGGTGCTATCCTGGTACTATCCACCGTTGGGCTTTTCATGCAGAAGGATTCCCATCTTTCCATTGTACTTTGACAGTCATCCTTGAGGGGGGCTATGTTTTCCTTGACGTGTCGGCTCTCCGAGTGGAGCTGGGGGCTGCCAGAGCAGCAACGCCTTAAGGGTCTCAACGAACTGTCCTAATATCTGGTTGGTCATCTGGGTTCTTAAGTCTTGCAACTCTTGCTGAACAAATTTTTTCATGAACTCTCGGGTACATGCTATTTCTTCTTCTTTCATTTGACTAAACTCTCGTTGTTGTTGTTGTTGGGTTCCTCTTATTGAAGGCATGTTTCCACGCTCACTGCACTTTAATGGATGTTGAATCTGAAATTTTCTAGGAAACACGTCGAGGGAATGGAACATTCTGGTAGGAGACAATTAAGAGAGTGAGAGATAGAGAGAGAGAGAGAGAGAGAGAGAGAGAGAGAGAGAGTGTGTGTGTCAATAAGCAATTGTAGACCATTTGAAAAGGCTCATTTTATTTATAGTATGAACCCCTATTTATAGGCGTAGATCCCAACAAGACATAAAGATAAGTGAACGTCCTAATCATTCACCTTTTTAAGGGTATTTTTTCATAATTTGCAAGATTATTGCATATAATAATGCCATAACCCGTTTAGTTGATAAAGGTCATCGATCGTCTAACAGATCTTAATTCGATCATTCATGGCCTGGAGGAGTGCTCACCATCGATTGTTTTGAAGGCTGAAGACTGTCATGAGTGACTTCTGTTTATCATCTTTTGTCGATCTCCTAGGCAAGATGTTCTTATTGCCACTTATCTAAAAATGATCGTCTATTGCTTCGTCCGATTAATTGTACTTCCTTCCAGGATTGCCCATCTACTTTAGGATTCGTGCGGACACATGTTTATGTGTGTGTGTCTAAACATACATACATACATTCATATATACATCAAACATACATACATGCATACACACAGACATACAGACATACATACAAACAAACATGCACACAGACATACACATAGACACACAAACATACAAGCATACATACACATAGACACACAGACATACATGCATACATAGACACAGACATACAAGCATACACACACACACACACACACACACACACACACACACACACACATATATATTATTTTTATCTTTTTGTTTTAAAAGCCAAAGAGCTAATTTTATTAAAATTGAAAGAGATATATAAAGGTGTATGAGAGGACCCAAAAAAAGATGCCCTACCTATACACCCTAAAGCCCTAAACATTCTAAGAAAGATAAGACACTATATATGTGTGTGAAGGATTGGCGGGAGTCTATTAGACGAACCTCCTGATCAACCTCATGTGCCTAATAATTTCATCCTGTACATAGACAGAATCGAACCCTATGGGTCTTACAAACTCTGTCAACAAACGAGCCCCCCCACAAACACGCGCCGCCCCCCCCCCCCTAAAGCCCTAAACATTCTAAGAAAGATAAGACACTATATATGTGTGTGAAGGATTGGCGGGAGTCTATTAGACGAACCTCCTGATCAACCTCATGTGCCTAATAATTTCATCCTGTACATAGACAGGATCGAACCCTATGGGTCTTACAAACTCTGTCAACAAACGAGCCCCCCCACAAACACGCGCCGCCCCCCCCCCCCCCTAAAGCCCTAAACATTCTAAGAAAGATAAGACACTATATATGTGTGTGAAGGATTGGCGGGAGTACTGTTAGACGAACCTCCCGATCAACCTCATGTGCCTAATAATTTCATCCCGTACATAGACAGGATCGAACCCTATGGGTCTTACAAACTCGTCAACAAACGAGCCCCCCACAAACACGCGCCGCCCCCCCCCTAAAGCCCTAAACATTCTAAGAAAGATAAGACACTATATATGTGTGTGAAGGATTGGCGGGAGTCTATTAGACGAAACTCCTGATCAACCTCATGTGCCTAATAATTTCATCCTGTACATAGACAGGATCGAACCCTATGGGTCTTACAAACTCTGTCAACAAACGAGCCCCCCCACAAACACGCGCCGCCCCCCCCCCCCTAAAGCCCTAAACATTCTAAGAAAGATAAGACACTATATATGTGTGTGAAGGATTGGCGGGAGTCTATTAGACGAACCTCTCGATCAACCTCATGTGCCTAATAATTTCATCCTGTACATAGACGGGATCGAACCCTATGGGTCTTACAAACTACGTCAACAAACGAGCCCCCCCACAAACACGCGCCGCCCCCCCCCCTAAAGCCCTAAACATTCTAAGAAAGATAAGACACTATATATGTGTGTGAAGGATTGGCGGGAGTCTATTAGACGAACCTCCCGATCAACCTCATGTGCCTAATAATTTCATCACTGTACATAGACGAGGATCGAACCCTATGGGTCTTACAAACTACAGTCAACAAACGAGCCCCCCACAAACCCGCGCCCCCCCCCCCCCCACACACACACACACACACACACACACACACCCCCACCCACACCCACACACACACACACACACACACACACACACACGATATATATATATATATATATATATATATATATATATATATATATATATATATATATATATATATATATATATATATATATATATAACATTTGTGCGCCTTTCGTGGCATGTTGCTAGAGCAGCCACTTCATCGTGCATAAGTCCCCTTAGGTTCAGAGTTCAAATCCATTACTAGTGTAGTTGTGTCACCTAAAGTCAGCTGGTACACGAATAATTTGCACACCGCGTTGACTCTCAGACCTAACGGAAGTAGAGTTTAAAGGTTGAACGGCGGCTCCGCCTGTCGATCAATCTTATCTTAAAAAAATAGATCTATAACATTTAATTTTGTTAAATCACTTGCACTAATTTTTAAAATGTGAAATACATTTTTTCACATATAAATGATTTATACCAAATTATATGTAAGTAAATATTAAAACATAAGAGTTAGACGTGTATATGCATAGAAATTGTGTCATATATTTAAATGTCCCTTACAAAAGTTATTATTTTCAAAAACAATTAATTTCGACAACATCAGTATATTAAAATAGCATTTCATAAAGAAAATACTAAAATAAAATCTTTGAACGTTAGAAACCCGATCAATCCTGCCATTTGAATGGTTTGTTTTTGCCACAAGTCTCGTTTGGAGGAACTTTTCCACAGCCTCACAGAACCTTTGTGTCATCGCCATCCTCTTAGTTTAAGTCGGCTGCTGCTCGCCTGATTAGTCGGCGTCGCTTTGAAATTCTCGGTCTTATATATATACAATAACAAAAAGAAAGATCTTGATGCTATCTATGGTTTCATTACATCCAGAGAAACCAACAGCAATAGTCGGACTTGGCAAATTCGCCTCCCTTCTGCTATTTCCAATTAGACAGGCATTGCTCCAATGAAGTGTACCCCTCCATAGGAAGAATAATTTTAAACCAACTCAGACATGTTAGTCCATAGAGAAGTCACAAACCCTCAAAAAAAAAAAAAAAAAAATTGAGAGTGATTCATTCTCCTGACTGCACAACAGGCAGGCAGAAGGGATTTTAAGTCCTTTTAACTTGAATATATCATCCAAAGATATCATTTTGAACTTAAGCTCCATGCAAAAAATGATTGAGATGGCTTCATCATGTTATTCCAAAGGCTCTTACTACCCTTCATGTTATTATTTGTGTGTAACCTGCTATCAATAGCCTTGGTTAATGCCCTCTTCTGATCTGTTTTCAGTTTAGCACAGTCTTCCTTGCCTCTATCAAAAGAAATATTTGAAATGTTAGCCATCCAATCAACACTAACCAATTTAACTAGCTTAGGGCCATTCCAACCATCTTCATCCCACAGCTCAACCACTATCAAATCATAGCTATGTGTCACGTTAATGAGCTTATTGAGAGGGCCGAATAAAGTCCAGTTGTACATCCATAATTTTTTATCTTCTTTCTCGAGCTCCCATATAATAAATTGTTCAGCTTTTTCTTGGATCTTCAACAACTCCTTCCACTGGCCGGAATCTCCATGTTTTGGATGGCAAATAAGAGGATGCTTATTATGGAAATAATTTCTCTTCATAAACTTAGCCCACAAACACTTTTGCTCTCCAAGTTAAGCCATAATTTGAAATAATTGATCTTCATATTGATCGAACATTTTATACCCCAAACAATGTGTGTCTTAGGTTTTCATATTTTTCTCGTAGATGTCCAATAACACCTTTCCCTTGACTAGCCCATAAGAACTTGTTAAGGATTGTCTCATCTTAAGTTGCATAACATTTCTCATCTTAGCCACTTGTTATGTATATAAAGGCAAAGATGTAAGCACTGGTTGACCTTCTCAATATTTCTTTTATTAGCATTACAAAACAGGATAAGAGCATCCGCAGAAAGGATGGCTACCTTTAGTTGTAAAAGCACTATTTTGATTGACCGGTAGATGGTTATTGAGAAGACAAGAAAGATAATTCAGAGCAATCACAAAAAGAATAGGACATAAAAGGTCCCTCTATTTCAGACCACTGTCTGCTTTGAAGTGTCCATGACAATGCCCACTGATGATTATAGAATCGTAGTTATTCACAAAGAACATATAAATAAGGTTACAAACTCATCAGAGAAATCTTTCCCTTCCAAACAATCATATAAATTGCCAATGGATTGTGTGTTAGACTGTTTTTGTATCAAGTTCAAGAATCATATTTCCACCTCTAACTTCGGTCTCCAGATTACGAATAAGTTCTTGTGCAATTAGAATACAATCTGTTATGCTCATTCCTGCTACAAAGGTTGATTGTGGAAAACTGATCAAACCTGGAAGTTATGGTTGTAATCGACAGCACACGATTTTACAAAGCACTTTTGAAACAGCCAAAGTGAGGTTAATTAGGCGATAGCTATCCCAATATTGCATATAATCATCCATAGGAATCAAAGCAATGATAGCACATCTGAAATATTTTTGGGGAACAGAACTTTGAAAAAAATTTTGAATTGCCTTGATCAAATCAGATTTTATGATATCCCATGTATTAATACAAAAAGCTACTGTAAAACCTTCTGGGCTCACAGATTTATTGACATCAATGGATTTCAACACCACAAATATGTCCTTCTTATCTGAAATCTCTATGAGTCGGATACTGTCAATCTATGAAGAGTTAGTGAGAATCTTCTTGCTGATTTTTAGACTTGTCATTATTCTTTCTAGATTTTCTTAGCCGCTTCCAAATCATCCACATTAAAAGGCTCCAACACATAATTATCTCTCCATCTTCCTGTAGAGAAGTCTCATTATTAGCTTCTACTATCACCACATTAACAATCTCATTATTTTTTGGAACATCAAACTTTGATTGTGGAGCCCTTAACTCGCCTTGAAGTCCCACTCATATAGCCAAATCAGCCCCTTGTTTATTAGCTTCCTTGGTCTTAATTCTGGATGTATTATGAAACAATCCTTGGTATAATGGCCAAAGATCTTATAATTTGTGCAATACTTTGGCTTGTACTTGATTCCAAACTTTTGCCAATATCTGATATTCAAAGTTCCAAGCCAAATTTCTTCGAGATCTCTCTCCACGAAGATTCTCACTAGCCAAATACACTTTCATAGGTTTTCTGAAAATTGCTCTGATGGAATAAAGCACTTACTGACTATAATAGTGAAGTCTTAAACCCGGGAAGGTCATCCAGAGAGGGATTATTGGTAATTACGTAGCAGGGTCAAAACTAGTTGTCCATTTCAAAACTTTTATTTGGACATCCTCTATGAACCAATTCTTGTAAAAAGCACGAGAATAATCCTCTTGTTCACTTAATTTAATACGATCAAAAGCTCCAACTTACCAGTCCTCCAATAATTTCAAATTTTCAAAGAATTTCTTAATAACTTCCATCTTTGTTTGGCCCTATTAAAACTCCCCAACTAGCACAAAGTTAAGAGGTTCCGCCAAACACAATTTTTTATCTTCAGAAAAGAACAAGACGTTTTTTTTCCATTTTTCTTGTTGGCTTCTTCAAAAACCAGTATCATTGCCCTCTTCAACCTCCGAATGCAGTGATTAAGGATACATCAAAGAACTGCTGTTAACTATTTTATTGCCTTTCAGGTCATCTGCAAAGGTAGGGACAACCATAAACACCAGAAAATAACACCAACAATCATAGCAAAGCCGAGAAATAAGATCTCTCCAACGCAACAGTACACAGCCCCACAAAACAATGAACAACAAATATCGAATTGACCAACACTAAAAAGCAGAGAAAATACTAGAAAATCCAAGGAAAAACAAGCATAAAGCAAGCATTTGCTAAGGAATTAATATAAATTCCAAAATCAAACTAAACTTACTAAACTCAACTGTCTCAAATTTTCACCATGAATAATGATTTTTGGATTTCTCAAGAATGTACTCAAAATACATGATAAAAATAAAAAAAATTTGCTTAGGAGAAGTGCTTATACCTTAAGGAGTTGAGATCTAATAAATTTCGTCGAAATCGGCTCTAAATTGATCAAATTAAGTGAAGCCCTAGGAAGCTTATCGCGACTTTAGGAGGTTGAAGGTGACAGTGGGGTAAAAAAAACAAAAAGTGTCAATTTTCGGGATTTTAACTCCTGTAAACCGGTTTACGCTAACCGGTGCCTATGCGCAAAATTCAGCGCATGGCTGCGAGTGCTGGCGCTTATGTGCCGAGGGTTTAGCGCTTAGGCGCAACCTTACAGATTTTGACGATTAATTAAATTATACTAATACGCCTAGTTAATCACCCTTAAATGATTTAAATAATATTTCTACCCCACACACACTTAAATACTCCAAAATCTCACTTAAATATCAATCGATTCACACAAATTTCACACACAAACATATATTTCATTAAAATCAAAAACACTTATTACAACTAAAAATTTTGATCCAAAATCCTTGGATAAAATTTTCCAAAATACAAGCTCCTTACACATATAGTTAAACACAAAACCACATAATTAAGATGCAACACACTTAAAACACAAACACTAAACAAACTTTACAACAATACAAACATTAAACACTAAACAAAGATAACTAAATCACAAGACCACACTTAAATTTAATTCCATTCTCCATAAGGTGGAATATGTTCTGAACCACCATTAGTTCCATTTGAACCATCTGAAATGTAAATCAGATAAAACGGACGATGGTTGAAAACTCAAATCTTCTTCTTTTAACCATTTGTTCTTCAAAAACATCGCTTTATTCGCTTCTTCCACATGACTTGTATGAAAAAATTGCATTTTGAGTTGTCATCCAATGTGTGCTAAATGTGCGTTAGTTTCATTTACCTTTGCTTCGATTGAAGCACATCAGCCACGATCTTCGATACCCTTTCTGCGATTCCTTGAATACTAACGGCTAGAAACCCATTGTATAACTCTTACGCATTCTCACAAATGAGCTTCTTCTTGTTGGCTTCCTCTTTCTTCTTAACTTCGCTCTCCCAAGAAGACATTTTGGCTCTCAAAATTCTTTTCTTTAAGACTTGAATTTGGGCAAGTATCTCTTAATTTTGGGCCCTATTATAGACTTGAAAAGTCTCCAAAAATCGACTCTAGATGTGTTTTAACTCCTAAATAACTCCCAAAACCACTTACCCACGATTTAGGCTTCTAGAACCACATTCATCAGGTTTTTTATAACTGTGGCGCCTAAGCGACAACATCTGGTGCATAAGCGTCAGTGCTCATTTTAGCACATGTCTGCTAAATGTCCAAATCTTCATTCTGACTTCTCTAAGTCATCAATTAAGGTCCAATAAACACCACTATAACATAAAAACTTCAAAATACTACCACATTTCTAAGATCAAACCAAACAAAAGCACACAAAAACAAACATAAAGCAAAGCACACCGATAAATATGGGTTGCCTCACACAAAGCGTTTGGTTTTAACGTCTTCAGCTTGACATACCCAGAGCTTATTCTGAGTGACCTAACATCAGATTATTATCAAATTTAGATTGATCGATTGAAAAATAGGGTTTTAGTCAATGACCGTTGACTTTTAATATTTTTTCAGTCTTAGAAACTTTAATATCCACGACTCCATAGACATAAAATTTCATCACAATAAATGAGCCCATCCTCATGGACTTAAGTTTTCCAGCAAATATTTTTAATCTAGCATTATATAACAAAACTTCTTATTCTGGCTTAAAATTTTTAGTAAGAATTTTCCGATCATGCCATAACTTCATCTTTTCTTTATAAATCTTAGCATTTTTATAAGATTCATTACTTATTTCTTCAAGCTCGTTTAATTGCAATATTCTCTTTTCACCAGCATCTTACGAATTATAATTAAACTCTTTAATAGTCTAATATGCTTTATGCTCAAGTTCAACTGGTAAATGACAAGCTTTCCCAAAAATTAGCCTATATAGGGACATTCCTATAATTGTTATGTATGCAGTCCTATAGACCCACAAAACATAATCCAGTTTGATTGACCAATCCTTCCTATTTAGATTAACAGTCTTTTCCAATATTCTTCTAATTTCACGATTGGATAATTCAACCAAACCACTAGTTTGCGGATGATAAGTAGTAGCAATGCGATGGTTAATATGATATTTCTTTACTAGCCTTTCCATAATCTCATTTCTAAAATGACTTCTCCCATCAGTTATGATCACCCTTGGTATTCCAAATCTGCAAAATATATTCTTTCTTAAAAATTTTGCAACACTTTGAGCATCACATCGAGGTAAAGCAACAGCTTGAATCCGTTTGAATACATAGTCTACTGTTATCAAAATATATATATTTCCGAAAGATGGTATAAATGGTCCCATGAAATCTAATCCCCAAACGTCAACTATTTCAACTTCCAACATATAATTGAGGGGCATCTCATTTCTTCTAGAAATATTGCTTACACGTTGACATCGATCACAATTTTTAATATAAGCATTAACATCCTTAAAAATTGTAGACCAATAAAATCCAGATTGTAAGATTTTATATGCAGCTTTATCAACACCAAAATGTCCCCAATAACCAGAATTATGATATTTTTGAATAATTTCATAAGTTTTTTTATAAAGGCAAACATCTTCAAATAATCAAATTATTTCCTTATTTATATAAAAACGGGACATCCTAAAAATAAGTCTTAGCTTTAGATAAAAATTTCTTCCTCTCTTAGTATGTCAAACCATAGGATAAAATATCATTGACAATAAAGTTTACAATGCGGCATGCCATGGAACATGCCATTCATTAATAGTGAACAATTTTTTATCAGGAAAATGTTTATTATTTGTATTTTCATAGCAAAGAGATTTTTCAAAATCCAGCCTGGAAAGATGATTAGCAATTTGATTATCAGCACCCTTTCTATCTACTATTTCAAAATCAAATCTTGCAAAAGAAGAATCCATCTTATCAGTCTCAGCTTTGCATCCTTCTTTTTCATTAAATACTTAATAGCAGAATGGTCAGTATGCATCACAAATTTTGTTACAATTAAATATGATCTGAATATATCAAAGGCAAATACTATAGCTAGTAACTCTTTCTCAGTTGTGGTATAATCAAGTTGAGCTTCATTAAGAGTTCTACTAGCATAGTAGATCACTTAGAAAATCTTATCATATCTTTGACCTAAAATAGCTCTAATAGCATAATCACTGACATCACACATTAATTCAAAAGATTTTTCCCAGTTTGGTGAAACTATAACAGGTGCAGTGATTAATTTTTCTTTTAATGATTCAAAAGCTTTTAGGCATTCTTCATCAAAATAAAAAATCACATCTTTTTCCAGTAAACGACATAAAGGCTTTGAAATATTTGAATAGTCTTTAATATAACGGATGTAGAATCCAGCATGTCCTAAAAAACTTCTAATTCCCCTTACATTAGTTGGGAAAGGTAAATTAGCGATCACATGAATTTTTACAGGAACTACCTCCATACCATTTTCTGATATACGATGTCCCAATATAATTCCTCCTGCTACCATAAATTGACATTTTTCCCAGTTATGAACTAAGTTAGTTTCTTCACAACACTTAAGAACTTTTGATAGATGTTCTAAACATGATTCAAATAAAATTCCAAACACTGAAAAGTCATCCATAAAAACTTCAATTCATTTTTCAATTAAATCACAAAAAATTGCCATCACACATCTCTGAAATGTAGCAAGGGCATTACATAAACCAAAGGGCATTCTTCTAAAAGCAAATGCACCATAAGGACTGGTAAACGTTCTTTTCTCTTGATCTTCAGAAGCAATTTGTACTTGGTGGTAACTAGTATATCCATCCAAAAAACAAAAGTATTTATGCTCAGCCAGACTATCCAACATCTGATCTAGAAAGGGGAGTGGAAAATGGTCCTTCCTTGTGGTAAGTTTTAATTTTCTATAATCAATGCATATTCGTCACCCTGTAACTTGTTTTGTTGGTGTTAATTCATTCTTTTCATTAGCAGTCCTAGTAACTCCTTCTTTCTTAGGAACACTGTGAATATAACTAACCCATGCACTATCTGCAATAAGGTAGATAAATCCAGCATCCAACCACTTTAAAATTTTTTTCTTAACACCATCTTTCATGATAGGATTTATTCACCTTTAAGGATTAGCCCGAGGTTTACAATTCTCTTCCAAAAAGATTCTATGCATACAAATTGAAGGACTTATTCCTTTAATATCAACTACTGTCCATCCAAAGCCTTTCTTATATTTCTTTAGAATTTCAAGAAAACTCTCTTCTTCTTTTTCAGTCAATTGAGAAGAAATTATAACTGACAAAGTTGAGGAATCACCTAAAAAGACATATTTTAAATGAGTAGGAAGCATCTTTAATTCAAGTTCAAGAGGTCTTTCAATTGATGTACTAAAAGATTCATCTTTTTCAGTCATGCCCAACAATTCAAATCTTTCATGAATATAATATAAATCTTCCTCATAAAAATCTTCAGAATGTTGTAATTCATCTTCTTGCTCGTGTTCCAATTTTTCACTTTCATATTTCTCTTCAAAAGTTGACTTGAAATGGCATTCACTTAGATATCTGATAACATCCATTCTGTAGCATTCATCATCTTTACATCGTGCAGGATATTTTATTGATTTTGAGATATTGGATGTAACAGTTTGATTATTGACGCACATAGTTAATTCCTCTTTTTGCACATCTATCATTGCTCTGCCTATGGCTAGGAAAGGTCTCCCTAAAATTATGGGTATCTCTTTATCTTTCTCCATATCTAGCACAATGAAATCAACATAAAAGATAAATTGATCCACCCTCACTAAAACAACTTCTATAACTCCTTCAGGATATGTGATCGAACGATCCGCTAATTGCAAAGTTACAGTGGTCAGGGTTATTTCTCCTAATCCCAGTCTTTTGAATATAGATAATGGAATAAGGTCAGGCTTGCGCCTAAATCATATAAAGCTTTCCCATGAAATCTGTCTCCGATTGCACATGGAATTGTGAAACTACTAGGATCTTTAAGCTTTTCAGGAAGCTTTTTCTGAATTATTGCACTGCACTCCTCACTAAGTGCAACTGTTTCATTATCTTCAAACTTCCTTTTTCTGTTGGGAATATCCTTAATAAATTTCACATAGCTTGGTATTTGTTCTAAAGCTTCAGCAAATGGAATGTTTATTGTAAGCTTCTTGAATATTTCCAAGAACTTTGAAAATTGCATATCCAACTTTTATTGTCGAATTCTCCGAGGAAATGGAGGTAGTGGCTTTTCTAAATCAATCTTAGGTGGAGAAATAGGTCTTTCCAAACCATTCGGAGCGTCCTCTTTTGGTTCTTCAATCTCTTCTTTCTCTACTTCAATCTCTTTTTGAACTCTACCTTCCAACTCTCTTCCACTTCTCAACTGAATAACTTTTACTTGCTCTTTATTTTTCTTTCTTGGATTTACTTTTGTATTACTAGGAAGTGTTCCTTGGGATCTATTACTTAATAAATTGGCAATTTGTCCCAATTGATTCTCAATATTTCTGATTGTAGCTCCTTGACTTTGTAATTGATGTCCCATTTGTTACACCACTTCTTGTTCTCCTTAGATTGTGAAGCATTGTTAAAACCTGGAGGATGGGTTGGTTTATAATTATTATTCCCTTGGTTGTTCCAGTTCCCAATGGTTTACTTGATTGCTCCCCCATTGTTGATTACTACCACCCAGATTAGTGTTATTTCAGTTAAAGTTTGGATGGTTTTTCCAACCTGAGTTATAATAATTTGAAGATGGGTTATTAGGCTTATTTATGGAATTCAAAATTTCTAATGATGCTTGAGAATCAACCATTTAGCCTAATTAATTTTCTTCAATCATGAAAACTGGCTAAGAAAAATTAATTCCAAACTAGTCTGTCTTCCTTGAAATTGCAGCAACTTAATTTGCTAGCATTGTAAAAGCATCATTTTCATGAATATTGGCTACCTTTTTAAGATTTAACCTTTCAGAAGACCATTAAAAATTATTAGTATCTATTTCTTCAATTAAAGCATAAGCGTCAGAAAACTGTTTAGACATCAATGAACCACCAGCAGCGGCATCGATAATAGATCTAAGAGATCCAACTAATCCATTGTAAAAAGTTTGAATTATTAACCAATCTGGTATTGAATGATGTGGACACTTTCTTAGGAGATCCTTGAAATGTTCCCATGCTTCATAAATAGATTCCCCTTCAACTGACAAAAAGATGTAATATCATTTTTAAGTTTTGCAGTCTTTGATGGTGGAAAATATTTAGCAAGGAATTCTTGCGCTAAATCACCCCAAGTTCTGATAGATCCAGGTGCTAACAAATTTAAACATATCTTAGCCTTATCCCTCAGTGAGAAAGGAAAAAAGTCTAAGTCTAATAACATCGTCCGAAAAACCATCGTATTTAAAAGTAGCACACAAATCTATAAAATTGGCAATATGTAAATTAGGATCTTCAGTTGAAGCTCCCTCAAACTGAGTATTAGATACCAATTGGATAATAGCAGGTTTAAGTTCAAATGAATTAGCCGCTACATCAGGGTTTTGAATACTACTATGAAGTTTATCTACCGTGGGGTTAGCATAATCTCTTAAAGGTCTGAATTATTGATGGATTTCAACATTTTGATTTGCTATTTCTTGAATATTTTTGTCTTTTTCTGTATTTTTATTTTTTCTGATTTTTCTTATAGTTTTTTATAATTCAGAATCATAAGGCACAAATCCTTCAGAACCTGAACTACACATACACAATTATAAAATAAAATAAAATAAAACACACTAACAAAAGCAAAGAAAAGTAAAAAATTCAGTTTTTCTTGAATTTTCTTTTAAAAAAATTTTAATTAATTTTCCCGGCAACGGCGCCAAAAACTATATCCCCGAATATTTATGCTTACATTTTACACTTTATATTTCTTCTCAATGATAAATCTCTTTCTTTACAACGGTACCAAAAACTTGATTCCAAAGAAAATAAGAGATCAACTTTAATTATTTTTAGTATGGGATTCTGCGCAAGTATACGTATCGTTTATCAAGTAATATAAGGCTTTCTGATTAAACCCCGAGATATCAAACCCACAGGGAAATGTTCTAAAAATTTAAAGAAAGCAGAAAAATAAATTTTTACTTTTCAAAATGATTTTGCAAGTTTTGTTTTATAATTAAAAATTTTAAATTCTTTTTGTTAATTTTTTAGAAAAAGTAAAGTAAGCAACTAAAATTAATCAGACTATTCAATGATATTAAAGAAAATGATAATAAAATATCTTTTTTCTCTTTCAATGAATCAGTAATAATTATGAAATTTCATTGTGGAAGTATCTAAATGTATTGTGCCAAATAGGAGCAGTTATATTCTTTACCCTTACTTAGTTCTATAAAGAACATAAGTTAATATGATATTTTGAAATCTTGAAGATGGGTTAGTGATCCACTGAAAATTTGATAGTTTTTACTATTCATTTCATAACTATTTTTGATGATAATGCAATTTAAAGAAAGGTATTTTTCAAGATTTCATACAGGTAGAATGATTTTAGACCTTTGGCGCAAAATGAAGCGAAAATGAGCAAATTTAGAGCAAAAAGTGACAAAAGTGTACTTTATTGAACTAGCGCTGAACGACACTGTCACCAACGCTGGACCGCACTGTTTTACAAAGAGTTGCATCTGTATTGCAGAATAATGTGCCGAACGACACCCTATCCAGCGCCGAACCACGCCCTATCCCAATTTTAAACTAGATTCAATGTATTTGGCCGGATTTTGAAGGGTTGTTTGAGGAAACTCTTGGGAATTCAATTTTGGCCGAATTTAAACACATTTAGAGCCAAGTTTAGAGAGGGGGAGAAGATGAGATAAGTGTTTAGAGTTTAAAGAAAGTGTCTTTTCATTTATTTAGGAAATTTAGGTTTTCTATTTTCTCTTCTAAGGAGTGTGAGAGGAGAGGGAAATTGAGAGATTTCTTCTTCCATATTTATCTAAAGAGAGAATTGTGTGTTGTTGTGAAGAAAGAAGAGGAGTCAAAGGAATTCTTGAGATTCACTTGGGGAAGAGTTTGAGATAAGTTGTCTTTACTTTGCTATGTTTGTATGACGTTTTTTATATATAAAATCCATGTTTTGTCATCTTTTCCTCATGGGTCTTGAGTAGATGTCTTTGTCTTTCTCCTTTTCATGTGATGTGTTGATGTTGCGATATGGAAATGATGTGTCGATTTATTATGGAGAATTTGTGATGACCTTTTCACTTTGAACTTCACTTACTTTTTGATCTGGTCAATTGAATTGTTAAAATTTGTTGAAAAACATATTTTCTGAAAGGATTATGAGTTCCACAATAAAAGTGAAGGTCACATTCAATGTCCATGAATGAGAGATGTAGTTTATGGAGATTGAGTGCAAATAAATTGGAAAATATACTTTGATGGGTGTGGAATTGGAGATTTCAGAGTGATAGGCTGAAATCCTCAATTTGGTCCTAATGTTTGGAAACTGAAGCTAGAGTTAGCCTTCAGGCGAAGGGAAGTGGGAGCTCTAGAGTGAGAGCCAGTATCCTCCCAGCCTAACCACAGATTTGGAGACTAAACTTAGGATTAACCAATGTTCTTTATACGCTGAAATATGTTTAAAGAATAGGAATGCTCCTATTTGGCACAATACATTTGCATCACTGATCTATGTCGCAATAATCATCACATTATGATTGGAAAGGAGGAAGACTCTTTCTTGCAACTGAATTTTGTTATAAATTTAGTCTTGTGTTATTTTAACTTTGCTTTTGTAGAAATAGTAATTAAAACTGTTTGTTTTTATTTTAAGAATTAAACTTACTTGCAATTGTGCTATGATTCGTTAAGTGATTTCTGTGCTACGCCATAAAATTAAAACCTCCCTTGGGATCGATATTCAGGACTCCACTAGAGCACTGTATTACTTGAGCGATATGTATACTTATGTTTAATTATGTGATTCATTATAAAACTAAATTAATATAAATAAATCTGAGTTCATAAATTTTGGCAAATTTAAAAAGTCGCACCATATTTTTGGCGCCGTTGCCGGGGAGGCAAGGTAAGAAAAGGTAACTGCTAAAATTTAATTTGTAGTATTTAAAATTTTATATTTGAATTGCAAGTCATAATTGTGTGTGTCTGTTTATTGTTAATGTGCTTATTGTGTTTGTATGCGTAGTATTGGATCTATAGGTTTAGTGTCTTACGATTCTGAATTATAGCGTACTATTAGAAAAATTCAAAAACAATAAAAATAATCTGCAAATCCTCATAAAATGGCAAAAAACTTAAATAATCAAAATGAAAATATACCAAGACCTTTAATAGATTATGCTAATCCAACAACAGATGAAACTCACTTAACTATCCAAATGTTGCTGCTAATTCATTTGAGCTTAAAAATGTCATTATGCAAATGGTATAGAATAATCAATTTGGAGGAACACCCAATGAAGATTCTAATTTACATCTTGCTAGTTTTCTAGAACTGTGTCCTACTTTTAAATATGATAGCGTGTCAAACGATGCTATTAGGCTTAGACTTTCCTTTTTCAGTAAGGGATAAGGCTAAGGCATGGTTAAATTCGTTAGCAGCTGGATCTATCAGAACTTGGGGAGAGCTTTCACAAACGTTTCTGTCAAAATATTTGCCTCTTTCCAAAACTACTAAGCTGAGGAATGATATCACATATTTTAGTCAGTTTGATGGAAAATCCATATATGAAGCTTGGGAAAGATTTAAAGATCTTCTGAGAAAGTGTCCACACCATGCTTTACCAGACTGGTTAATAATTCAAACCTTTTATAATGGATTAGTGGGATATTTGAGATCGATTATTGAAGCTGCTGCTAGTGGATCTCTAATGTCTAAACCTTTTGATGAAGCATATTTGTTAATTGAAGAGATGGCTACTAATAGTTTTCAATGGCCCTCTGAGCGGGTAAATCTTAAGAGAGTGGCTAGTATTCATGATTTTGATGAGATAACTATGAAAGTCTCTCAAATTACTGCACTTTCCAAGAAAGTAGATCAATATGGAATGAATTAATCTTCAACACCTTCAGTGTTAGATGAAAATTCATCAGGATAGATGATAAACTTACAAATGTCTTATGAAACCTTGAATGTCATAAATAACAAAGTCAATAATCCTTATTCAAATTATTATAATCCTAGTTGAAGGAATCACCTGAACTTCAACTGGAATAACACCAATGTTGTTGTTAACCCGCAATGGGGAAACAATCCTATGAATCTAGTTGGAAATCCGAACAACCAAGGAAATACCAATTATAGACCTTCTTATCCTCGTGGTTTTAATAGTAATCAACAATTTAAGGAAAAGAAGTTATTACTGAAGAAATGATTTTGAATATGGGTAATCAAATTCAAGCTCAAAAATGTTATAATGAAGAACATTGAGAATCAATTGGGACATATCTTTACTGTGCTTAATAATAGACCTTCTGGAAATCTTCCTAGAAATGTTGAGATCAACCTAAAAGATCAAAATAAGGAGCAAATTAAGGCTATTCATTTAAGGAGTGGAAAAGAATTGGAACCAAGAGTTCAAAAAGAAGTCGAAGTTGAAGAGAGGAAGTGAACATTGAGAAAGGTTGTAATAGGATATATGCTGATGAATATCCGCTAGAACTAATGAAGATAACTATTGAAAAACCACCTCCTCCTTTTCCTCAAAGACTAAAGAAATAGAATATGGATAACAGATTTGCAAAGTTTTTAGAAATTCTTAAGAAATTAACATTTAATATTCCCTTTGTTGAAGCATTAGAGTGTCAGTCATTTAAAATTTTTCCTTCTTTTTTTGAAAAATATGTTTTTTTGGGTGTTTTGTTTTGAAATGGGTTTTAATTTTATAAAAATTGAAAATTTGTTTAATTATATATATATATATATATATATATATATATATATATATATGGATTTTGAAATTAATATTTTTATTTTGAAAAATATGAAATCAAACCAATCTCATATAAAGAATAGTTTAACTAATTAAGCATTCACTGCAAGACATGTATTTATCCCGAAGAATAAGTACATGGCTTGAGGTAAAGCTTGATTAAATAAACTAAAGAATTTATGACATTCATTTGATCTGCAAACCTTTTTTGGCAGACAATTTTTCCTATCTAATATGAAGGAATTAGATAGGGTTTATATTAATCTGGGGTCTTTAAGTTTCCTATAAGGCCATGCCCCTATAGTTATTTACATCCTAATTAACCGAAGTTACCTAAGAAAACTCTTGATATAGATCGGGAAATATTTATATTCATGACTTCCAAAGGTAAGGTTTCTAAAGAAAATGTGATAGTCAGAAATTAAATAGGTGCTCAAATTTTGGAACATTTTATTTATTGGAATCCAAAGGAGATAATGTTAGGGAGGGACAAATATTCAAGAAAATCTTGATGTCTTCCCAAGCTACCTATGGTTTTTCTTTAAATCTTGGAAATGAAGTTATTTAAATTTTGAACTGGCCAATTAATTATAGGGATTACATTTGCGTAATATCCAATTATGCAAACAACTTGGAAGGTGGGAGAATTTATGTCGTATCGGACGACAAACTTGAAATACTAAAGCAAATTAGGGCTTATATTACACATCAGAGCTGTGCAAAGGCGTAAAGAAAAGGTGAGGATTTATGCTGCACTAGGCAAGCTACCTCGAAGTCATATGGCTTGTTTTTTAAACTAAGGAGAGGTTTTGCTGATGTAAACAAGTTTTGTTGTTGAAGATTGTTGCGCTGCCCACCATGCATGCTCCAAGCTCCTAGTCGTAGCAAGTTTAGTTTAAAGAAGTGTCGATTGAGGAGAAAAGAGAAGTGTTATGTTTTGGAAATATTTAAATTGAGATGTCTTAATATTTTATTAGGGGAACATTAAAATTGATTATAGCAACACCGGTTAAGATCCCACGGTTCCCTCATCCCGACATCGCTATTTTCATCGGATTCACTTAGTACAAATGAATTTACTAAACTCAACTTAATGAGTTTGATACTTTCATTTAAACCGTGGGAAAAACCTGTTAGCAACACGTGGTTACCTCATCCAAGAAATTCCAGATCATCCAACAAGACATTTTAATTTAATTACAACTGTAGTTTTTTTTTGTGATTAAATTTTGAGTTGTTTTATATTTTGAATGTTGTGGAGGTGGATTTTATCTTGTTGCAATTTTTAATTTAGTTTTGATTTTGTGGATATTGATCTATAAAAAAATACCTATTTCTTTATGTCTTAATTCTTATTAATTTCTAAGGATATTATGCTTTAATGAAAGGTATTTTTTGTATTTTTGGATGTAGGTAATGTAAAAAGGTCTAAGAAGGAAAAATGAGCAAAAAGGAGCAAAAAATGGAGCAAAATACCAAAAGTATAAAAAAATATGGCCTGGCGCCTAGGCGCCAGAAACTGGCACCTAAGCTCCAGACTCGATACGAAAACTATCAAGTTTTTGACAATGTTTGATCAATTATTTTGTCGGAGTGAGCGGTTATTGGACATTCTAGAAGGCTGGCAGTTGTTTCTTGATAATAGGACATGTGATACATTGCATTTGGACTCTCCAAAACGGTTTTAATCGCGAAGAGGTACGAGCCAAAGTGAAGAGGTGCGAAGAATTGGACGCGTTGTCCGGCGCCTAGGTGCCAGATTCCGACGCCTAGGCGCCAGACCGACCTTCTAGAAGATTCATTGAATGAGGACATGTTTTGAAGAGGTGCCTCAAGGAAACTCTTGAAGCCTATAAATAGAGGTCCAATTCTTCAGAAAACGTGCCCCTCCCATTGTACCCCTTTCTCTTATCTACTTTAAGATCTCTCATCCTTAGAGAGAGAATTAGAGAGAAATTTAGGGCCACTTTTGTTTAGTTTAGTTAGTTTTTTTTTCAAGTTATTGCATGCTGGAGTTCATTACCACTGTGGAGTCAGTAGGAATCGGAAGATCTGTAGAAGAAATATTTGAGATAAGTATATTTTTACATTTGATTCAAAGTTTAATTATCATGTTTTGTTATTTATTTTCAATGTGTTACGAGTAGTTAGTTACTTTCTTACTTCAATTATGAAGAGATAGATAAGATAATATAAGATTTGATGGAGAATTAAAATTCAAAATATTTTCAAAACATTGTGATGACATTAATACCTGATCTTACTTTACTTTTTAAATTGGTCGTTTGAATTGTTAAAACCTGTTGAAGAGTTTAAAAACCTTGTAGGAGAAGAACTCTTAACTTGTAAATGTCACATGAATCCTTGGGTAGTCGAAGGCCATGTACGGGCTATTCATGGTGAAGTGCAAATAAATAGGAAGATAATACTTAAAGGACGTAGAATTGATAAGTTTTTAGAGTGACAGACTAAATTCTTATAATTTGATTTATAAACTAGGAAAGGGTCACTAGTAGGGCCGACCATAGCCACCCTTGGACATCTAGAAGTGTGAGCCTAGATTAACCCATTCTACTAACAATACATTCGGACCTATTACGTAAATTAGTCGATGTTCTTTGCACTGGATCGAAAGGGTAAAGAATAGGAATGCTTCTATTTGGCACAATACCATAAATTAAATTCTCCAATGAATATTAAATTATCTTAAAAATCTTAGATTAATTGGAGGAAAGAAAGTTGTTTATTTTATATAGAATTTATAAAATCATTTTCTTATTATTGTTTTCTTTAAATTGCATCTAGTAAATTAATAGTAATTTATAATCAAAATAAAAATATTTTTACTATTATATTTCTCTTTCGGTTTATAGAAAATTTATTTCTATAAATCTTCCCTGTGGGATCGATACTGGGGTCTTTGTTTAAAAACCCTATATTACTTGAAACGATACGTAGACTTACATAGTACCCCTAGTGTGTAAAAATATTACTTATATAATATTAGTTTTATACACTAGCCGCTATTTATAAATCGAGTCAAAGCTTTTTGGCTATCTTTTGAAAGCAAACATTACTGCGTTAAGCGTGGCGGTCGGGTCAAGTTTTTGGAGCCGTTGCCGGGGAAGAAATCAAAGGAAGAAAGAAATAGAATAGTATAAATTTTCTTAAAAAAAAGAAAAAGATATATATTTTATTGCTTGTTTTATGCGAAGATTTGGTTATGAATGATTAATACCTTTAGATTTTGAATTGGAAAGAACAATTAGAAAAATTAAAAAGGGAAAACAAATTCAAAAAGTTCAAGAAATGGCTACTTTACAAAATCCGATTGAACTTAATGATCAAAATGTTTATAACCATTAAGGGATTATGGTAACCCTACGAGTTGATGAACTTCATAGTAGTATTCAAATACCCACTTGTAGATGCTTAATTCTTTTGAACTTAAACCGTACATTATTCAAATGGTGCAAAATAATCAATTTGGTGGATCACCAAAGGAGGATCCAAATTTACATCTTGTTAGTTTTTTAAAACTTTGTGCTACCTTTAAATATAACAATGTTTCTGATGATGCTATTAGACTTATACTCTTTCCTTTTTCTTTAAGAGATAAAGCAAAAATGTGGTTAAACTCATTAGCGATTGGTTCTATTAAAACATGGGCTGAAATGGCACAAAAATTCCTTGCTAAATATTTTCCTCCTTCTAAAGCTTGCTAAATTAAGAAATGATATTACTTCGTTTAGTCGATTTGACGGGGAGACAATATATGAAACTTGGGAAAGATTTAAAGAACTATTAAGAAAATGTCTTCATCATGCTTTACCGATTGGTTGATTATTCAAACATTTTATAATTGATTAATTGGATCTTTAAAATCAATTATTGATCTTCTTCTTGGAGGTTCTTTAATGTCTAAATCATTTAAAGAAGCTTACACTTTAATTGAAGAAATGGCTAATAACAATTTTCAATGGCCTTCGAAAGGATTAACCACTAAAAGGATGGCTAGTATTCGAGATAATGAAGCCTTTTCTATCTTAGCTTCACAAGTTGCGGCAATATCTAAGAAATTAGATAATTTTGCAATTAATATTTCGCATAATAATTACTGCTAATAGTGAAGATCCTCGAACTATTGATACTTTACAAGCTATTGCAAGTAAAAATAATCCTTATTCAAATTATTATAATCACAGGTGGAAAAATCATCCTAATTTTAACTGGAATAATTCACAACAACAATGGGGTAATAATCAATCTCATCTCACTGAAAATTGGAATAATCAAGTTAATTCAAATTATAAACCTCCTGGATTTAATAATCAACGAGAAAAAGTTATCAATAGAAGAATTAATTATGCGAATGAATAATCGATTACAAAATCAAAATATTGCTTATTCATAATATTGAAAATCGAATGGGGCAAATTGCTACTTTAATTAATAATAGACACTGTAGGAACACTTCCTAGTAATGTTGAAATCAATCCAAAGGAAGCTGGAAAAGAACATGAACGAGTTAAAGGCTGTGCGACTTAGAAGTGGAAAGGAATTAAAAGAAAGATTGCGAACGAAATTGAAAAAGAGATTGAGGTTGAAGAGATTGAAAAACCTAAAGAAACTCTCTCTCTAGTCGAGATCGATCTGTTATACTGTTAATGTGGAAGTTGAAAAACCACCACCTCCTTTTCCTCGAAGACTTAAACAACAAAAACTTGATCATCGATTTTCTAAGATCTTTGAAATTTTTAAGAAACTTACTTATTAACATACCTTTTCTTGAAGCTTTGGAACAAATGCCAACTTACGCAAAATTTATGAAGGATATTTTAAGCAAAAAATGAAAATTTGAAGCTTTTGAAACTTTTGCATTAAGTGAAGAATGCAGTGCAATAATTCAAAAGAAATTACCTGAAAAGCTTAAGGATCCTGGAAGTTTCACTATACCCTGTGCTATTGGAGAAAAATTTTGCGGAAATGCTTTATGTGATTTAGGAGCAAGTATTGATCTCATGCCGTTTTCTATCTATCGAAGATTGGATTTAGGAGATATTACTCCCACAACTATAACTCTTCAGTTAGCTGATAGATCTATCACTTATCCTAAAGGAGTTATAGAGGATGTCCTTGTTAAAGTGGATAAATTTATCTTCCCTGTAGATTTCATAGTACTTGATATGGAAGAAGATAAAGAGATACCTATTATTTTAGGAAGACCTTTTCTAGCTACCGGACGAGCTATGATTGATGTGCAAAAAGGAGAATTAACCACGAGAGTCAATGATCAAGAAATTAAATTCAATGTTCTTAAATCAATGAAGTACCTTGATAAAGAGAAATGTTATCGAATGGATATAATTGATTATTTAATTGAAAAATATTATCAATAAAAATGTAAAGTTATTTCTGAAGAAAAATTTAAATTTTTAACTAATGAAGATGAAATAGTAGAAGAAGAAGAGACTCATTTTATTAAAGATAATTAGGAAACTTTAGACATAACTCAAAATGATATACTTTTACCCTCGATTAAAAAAGCACTGAACTTGGAATTAAAAATGTTACCTTCCCATTTAAAATATGCTTTTCTTGGAAATTCGTTAACTTTACCTATTATTATTTCTTTTGAACTGAGTAAAGATCAGGAAGAAAAATTACTAGGTGTGTTAAAGAATTATAAGAAAGCTTTTGGTTGGACTATTGCTGATATAAAAGGAATAAGCCCCTCCATTTGCATGCATAGAATTATAATGGAAGAAAATTTTAAACCTACTATAGAATCGCAAAGAAGATTAAATCCTATTATGAAAGAGGTTGTTAAAAAAAAATTATTAAGTGGTTAGATGCTGGTATTATTTATCCTATTTCGGATAGTCAATGGGTAAGTCCTATTCATTGTGTTCGAAGAAAGGAGGAGTAACTGTCATTGTTAATGATAAAAATGAACTTATTCCTACATGACAAGATTCTTGGATGACGAATTTGTATTGACTTATAGGAAACTAAATAAAGCCACTAGAAATGATCATTTTCCTTTACATCTCTTGGATCAAATGCTCGATAAATTAGCTGGACACTCATATTTCTGTTTTCTGGATGGATATTCTGGTTCATCAATTACTTATTGCTCGTGAGGACCAAGAAAAGACAACATTTACAAGTCCTTATGAAACATTTGTTTTTAGAAGAATGCCTTTTGGCTTATGTAATGCACCTGTAACTTTTCAAAGATGTATGATGTCAATATTTTGTGATTTGATTGACAAAGGAATTGAAATATTCATGGACGATTTTTTAGTCTTTGGAACTTCTTTTGAATCTTGTTTCGAAAACATAGCCAAAGTTCTGAAAAGATGTGAAGAAACAAATTTAGTTCTTAATTGGGAAAAATGTCAATTCATGGTCACATAAGACATTGTACTTGGACACAAAGTATCACGAAAAGGGATGGAAGTAGATGAAGCAAAAGTAAAAATTATTGCTGAATTGCAACCACCTACTACTGTTACTGATGTGAGAAGTTTTCTAGGTCATGCTGGATTTTATTTAAAGATATATAAAGGATTTTTCTAAAATTGGTAAACCTCTTTGTCATTTATTAGAAAAAGATGCACAATTTGAAAAAGATGCACATTAATACCTGGTCTTACTTTACTTTTTAAATTGGCCTTTTGAATTGTTAAAACTTGTTGAAGAGTTTAAAAACCTTGTAGGAGAAGAACTCTTAACTTGTAAATGTCACATGAATCCTTGGGTAGTCGAAGGCCATGTGCGGGCTATTCATGGTGAAGTGCAAATAAATAGGATGATAATATTTAAAGGGCATAGAATTGATAAGTTTTTAGAGTGACAGACTAAATTCTTATAATTTAATTTATAGACTAGGAAAGGGTCACTAGTAGGGCCGACCATAGCCACCCTTGGACATCTAGAAGTGTGAGCCTAGATTAACCCATTCTACTAACAATACATCCGGACCTATTCTGTAAATTATTCAATGTTCTTTGCACCTGGATCAAAGGGTAAAGAATAGGAATGCTTCTATTTGGCACAATACCATAAATTAAATTCTCCAACAAATATTAAATTATCTTAAATATCTTAGATTAATTGGAGGAAAGAAAGTTGTTTATTTTTAATAGAGTTTATAAAATCTTTTTCTTATTATTGTTTTCTTTAAATTGCATCTAGTAAATTAATAGTAATTTATAATCAAAATAAAAATATTTTTACTATTATATTTCTTTTTCGCTTTATAGAAAATTTATTTCTATAAATCTTTCATGTGGGTAAACCTAGACCAGAGGACCACTTGCACCAAATTTCATGATTTTTTATGTTTATTTTAATTATTAGAATTATTTCAAATTCCGGAGTTTTAATTAATTATAAAATATTTTAAAAGTTGAAAATTCAATTTTATATTTTTCAAAAATCTCTTTGAGGTTAGGGACTCGAGAAAAAAATTTCATATTTTTCCGATATTTTATTTTAATTATTAGAATTATTTAAAGTGCATAGTTAAGGAAATTCATTTTTTAGCCTTTTAAAAATTCATTTAAGCCTTAAAAATTGATATTTTAACTTAGATACTTAGGAAAATTATGGGGATAGTTCCTAAGTGATTAGGAGACCAAAAGTGATAATTTAATGATTTTTAATATTTTTTATGATTTTTAATATTTTTAAATTATTTAAATATTAAAATATGATTAAAAATGAAAATTTTTTAAAAATTCAAATTTTATTTTTAGAAAATTCTTCTGATCATAGAGAACTCTCAAAACTAATTTTATAATTTTTTTAGTAGTATTTTAATTATTAAAATTCATCTAAGTGCCAAAAATGCCATTGGACTTAGGAAAATCTTTTAACTTATTAAATTAATTCCAAATGACTTCAAAATTTTTAAAGGAGTTCCTATGTCCCTGAAGCACAATGGAGAATCATTTTTAGGCTATTTTGATTTTTATTTTGTCTTAATTAATTAAAAGCCTGTTTTAGGTCAAGTTGATTATTAGTACATATCTTAGTGATTTAGCTTATGAAATAATTGTCCTAGGATCCTCTGATCATAAGATACCTAAGAAAATTTACTTTGCATTTTTCTGATTATTATTTTAATTATTAAAATTTTTATACCAAAACAGACACAATAACTTGAAAAATAGAGATCTCCTCACAGAGATCCCCCCCTGACATTGAAAAAATCAGGGAAGATCCCCTATGACAGATAGAACAAGACCCCCAAAGCTCAAGCCATGGTGAAATGTCTGGGTCGGTGGAGAATTAAAAGATTAAAATTAGTATTTAAATCTTGAAAAATAAAATATGCTTAAAAATATCTCAAACTATTTCCACATTATTGTCCTTTGTTCATTGAGCAACAAGGTATTTTTCTTTGATTTTTATGATTTTTTTAGGCAAAGATATGAATTTTTAAAATTTTGGTAATTTAAATAATTCAGAAAATAGTGATTTTCCTACTTAACAACGTAGGCGCCAGCTCAACCACGGCAGCTCCGAAGCGCTACGCGTCGCTCTCTGGTTCGGCGCTGCAATCTAGCTTAATGCCACCCGGCTCCGTGGTTCTATTTCATCTCCCCATCCTGCGCCATCCTAGCACTCCATTTAATATACAGACGATCCAACGACGCTCGAGCTGCGTCCCCGTCTGGTGTGCACCCGAGACCGTCCACACTAAAAATCTAATATCTCACTCGATACTTAACTAAATCACACGGGGTTCGATATTATGGACTCGTCTAAGCATGGCAAACATATCCATATGGTTAATCACAGTTTAAATTAACCTTAATTACATGGAGAATCTAGAGAAGATCGGGAAGAAGAAGGAGGCAATACCTTGGCTCTGAGAATTGAAGCTTCGATCAGAGATGCTCTACACCTTCATTGGAGTCCTAGTAGCTCAGTGATGAAGCCTCTTGCCTTGGTGAATTACCTAGGTATGAAAGTGAACAAGGCCAATTTCGAGCTTTGATGAAAGTTTGGAGCAGAGGGCCTCTTTGATGGGGGATCTTCTTCTCTCACTGCTGTGAAGGTGTGAGTGCAGTTAATTGAGATTTGGTACTCTAAAATTAAGCTCAGCCAATGGGAACCAGAGGGGAAAAATGGTTGGAATGGTCTTAGGGAGGTCTGGAGGAGCTCTGGTGAGATATTGGCAGAGTTTTGTTAAGAAATTTTCATCACTCCCTTTTGGCCGTGAGGGGTAGTGGCTTAAATAGCCATGGCTTGGGTGGCTGCTAGGGTTCCAATTTAGGTGCAAAGAGATGCCTAGGTGGAGTACAGAGGAGCCTTGGTGGCAATTTTAGGCTGAGTTGGCCATGGGGTGGAATTTGGGTTTGGCCAAGGGGGAGGTGGCTCTCGGTTTTGTCATTTTTCCGGACGCTAGGCCATCCGGCCACGCCAGGGGAGGTGGCCAATGGGTCAGGTGCACCAGTGGGTAGGCCATGAGTGAAATGGGTTTTAATGGTTAAGGCATTATGGCAAACATCCCTTAGATTTAACCATTTAAGGGAGGAGATCCCCTAATTTTGGGGACCTTTGGTCCATGGCTCCAATAGGGTGGGCTAGGTGGGTTTAGCCCAGTCCCTAAGGTCAACTTAGTAGCTGTAGAGGGGTTGATTTTGTCACATTTGGTTTAATTTGATTAAATTAGGTCATGAGTTCATTTGAGTCACCTTGGGTTAAAATTGGTCTAACTTGGGTTTGAGCTTGAATTAAGCCCAAGTTATTGAGCAATATTGTGTAGATGATTGTAATGAAGATATTTCATGAAGACTTGGAGTGGTTTTGAGTTCAATTGAGGGGTCAATTTGGTGGATTTTGGGATTTTGGTCAATTTGGGCATATTGGGCTAGACCTGGGTCTAGGTTGGGCTAGAATGGGGGTATAGACCCAATTGAAGGTCCCAAATGGTCTAGGGAAGTGTGATGAAGAGTTTTCAACATAAATTGGGTGCCAATTTGAAGTTTGGGTCAATCAATTTGAAAGATTTTGGAGAAGGGTTCAAATTGGGCTAGATTTGAGGATTTTGGTTCAAATGGGTTTGAATGGGGCTAAGGTCCAAATTGGGGGCAATTGAATGTTGCATGTGGTCCATAGGAGTGTTATGAAGGGTTTAGGATTGAAATTTGGGGGAATTGGTTGACATTGGGTCAATTTGGGGATTTTGGATCATTTAGGTAAAATTGGGGATTTTGGATTTCAAGTAGAATTGAATTCAAATGTGGGTCAATTTGGGCTTGGATTTGGTTTAGATTGGTATTGGAGATGTTGAATTAAAGTTTGGAATTGAAATTGGGCAAGATTGGAGTCAATTAGGTAGACATTGAGTTTAATTTGGGCACATTTAGGTTAAAATGGGTCAAATTAGGGCTTTTGGTTAAATTGGGCTAAATTATCCAAATTGGGTCATGTAGTAGTTAAGAGAAATGAAATTAGGAATATTTGGGTGGTTATCGGAATTTATGGGAATTTTTGGAATTTTGGGTTAAGAGGGGCATTTTAGTCATTTTGTGAATTTTTACGGAAATTTGGCAATTTTGGGTAATTTTGGTCAATTTGAGTGGTATGAAGTATTTTGGAATGAGTTTTGGGAAATTATGGGTAATTTGGGTGATTTTGAAAATTTTGGAGGGTTTTAGGGGTAGTTTGGTTATTTAGGGTATTTTGGGTATTTTTGAGCAAAGGGGTTAGACATTTGGAATGTTTGGGCAAATTGAAGTTGGTTGAAGGTGACTAATATGGAATTGCTTAAATTGAGCCATGGACCAAGGGTCACCCTTATTTGGTCCTCTATGTGTTGGTACTAGCCCAACCCTAGCCTGAGGCTAAGAACTTGGGAAAACCACTTACATGAGTTTCCACAGAGTTAGGGGATCAAAGGTGATATGCCTTGTTTAGGGTTGTGAGTGTGTAGTGTGAGTGTTGTGTAAGCTCCAATCCTCCCGGGTTAGATCCTATGGTCTGACCACCTATTAGGAAACTTCCCTTAGGCTTCCTTATGCTTGGTCTCTTCCTCCCAAAAACTGGAGGTTAGGTGTTAAGCATATGAAAACTCCCAGTGAAGTGAGAAAAGTTTGAATTTCTATGGGGAGGGTTCTAAGACTAGTCTTCTAGGAGAGTCCTATGGCTAGACCCTAGGCTATTCTAAAGAAAGACTAGAACTCAACCAAAAGTGATGTCAACATAGAGCAGATGACTAATTATGCAAAGTTTATGAAGGATATTCTTAAAAAGAAAAGAAAGTTAAAAGACCATGAGACTGTTGCACTTAGCGGTGAGTGTAATGCAATTATTCAGAAGAAGCATCCTGAAAAAATTAAAAACCAAGGTAGTTTCACTATCCTGTGTGCTATAGGTGAGAAATTTTTCGGAAGAGCTTTATGTGATATTGGAGCTTGTATTAATCTTATGCCTTTATCAACTTTCAATAGATTGTGAATAGGAGAAATTTCACCTACATTTGTGATTCTTCAACTAGCTTATCGTTCTATCCCTTATCCTAAAGGAGTTGTGTAAGATGTATTAGTAAAGGTGGATAAATTTATCTTTCCTGTAGACTTTATTGTATTAGATATGGAGGAAAATAAAGAAATTCCAATTATTTTGGGAAGACCATTCCTTGCTACTGGGAGAGCTCTGATCGATGTTCAAAAAGGAGAATTAACTATGAGAGTTAATGACTAAGAGGTAACTTTCAATATTCTGAAATCTATGAAATACCCTTCAACTGAAAAGGATGATGAGTGTTTTCAAATGGAAATCTGTGATTATTTTAGAGAAGATCATTTTAAAGAAGTATTTGAAGAAAATCTGGAATGTGAGGATGAATATGAAAGTGAAAATGAAGATGATTTGGATGATATAAAGAATGAAAAGTTAGAATTTGTTCAAGAGAAATTTGAAAGATTGGATTCTGTGGAAAATGGAGATAAAAGTTTAATTCCATCTATCATTAAACACCCTAAACTTGAGCTAAAAATTCTCTTTAATCATTTGAAGTAGATGTTTTTAGGAGAGTTATCTAATTTACTAGTCATTGTATCTTCAGATTTACATGAATATCAAGATCAAAAATTATTGGACACCATAAAAAGATACAAAAAGGCTTTTAGTTCTCCGTAGCTAATATTAAAGAAATTAGTACATCGATCTGTATGCACAGAATTTTGTTGAATGAACAACATAAACCTAGAGTTGATCCACAAAAGAGACTGAACCCAATAATGAAAGAAGTGGTTAAAAAAGAGATTTTAAAGTGGTTAGATGTTGGAATTATATATCCTATTTCTGATAGTGTTTGGGTAAGCCCAATTCATTGTGTTCCTGAGAAAGGAGGAGTGACTGTTGATATAAACGATCGAAATGAAATCATACCAACAAGACAAGTCACTGGTTGGCGAATATGTATTGGTTAGAGAAAATCCCACGCCGCCACCAGAAAAGATCACTACCCTTTACTTTTTTAAACCAAATGCTAGACAGACTTGCTGGACACAAGTATTATTGCTTTTTAAATGGATATACCGGTTATCACCAAATACCTATTGTTCCTGAGGATCAATAGAAGACTACATTTACTAGCCCTTATGGAACTTTTGCATTTAGAAGAATGCCCTTTGGATTATATAATGGACCTGCAACATTTCAAAGATGTATGACGTCCATATTTAGCAAATTAATTGATGATAGAATAGAAGTGTTTATGGTTGATTTCTCAGTATTTGGAGATTCATTTGATGCATGCCTATGCAACTTAGAAAAAGTTTTAGAGGTATGCGAAAGAATAAATTTAGTCCTAAATTGGGAAAAGTGTCAATTTATGGTTGCAGGAGGAATTGTGCTTGGGCATAAAATATCTAAATATGACATGAATGTAGATCCTGCGAAGATTCAAATTATGGAAAAATTACCACCTCCAACAACTGTGAAAGTAGATCCTGCGAAGCTTTAGATCTATTAAAGAAAAAATTAATCACTGCACCTATAATAGTTTCATCTGACTGGGAGAAACCATTTGAATTAATGTGCGATGCTAGTGATTATGTTATTAGAGTTTTTTTAGGACAAATACATGACAGGATGTTTAAAGTTATATAGTACGCTAGTAAGACTCTTACTCATGCTCAAATTAATTACACCACTACTAAAAGAGAGTTATTAGCGATTATTTATGCCTTTGAAAAATTTAGATCTTACTTAATTGGAGCTAAATGTATATTGCTTACTGATCATTCTGCTATTAAATATTTAATGCAAAAGGAGGATGCAAAACCATGACTGATTCGATAGATGTTTTTAATGCAAGAATTTGATTTTGAGATCGTTAATAGAAAAGGGGTCGATAATCAAATTGTTGATCATTTATCTAGGCTTGAACAACCTAATTTGGATGATTTTAAAAAGGAAATCACTGAAACTTTTCCTGATGAGCAATTATATAATATTATTGAAGGAAATTTACCGTGGTATGCTGACATTGTAAACTACATCGTTAGTAATGTTTTACCACCTGACTTAACAATGCAACATCATAAAAAATTTAAGCATGATGCTAAATTTAATTTTTGGGATGATCCTTATCTGTACAAGTAATGTAAAGATATTATTATTAGGAGATTTGTGCCTTATGAAGAAACTGAAAGATTTATTTGAGAATGTCATGATTCTGAATTTGGAGGACATTTTTGAATTGATGGAACTGCACATAAGATTTTGCAATCTAGATTTTATTGGCCTACACTTTTTAGAGATGTTTATAGATTTATCAAAACTTCGTGATCGATGTCAGAGAATGCATAATATATCTAGATGAAATGAAATTCCTCTTAATTTCACTTTGGAAGTTGAAATTTTTTATGCTTGGGAATTAGATTTTATGGGACCATTTATACCTTCATTTGGAAATATATATATACTGATTGATGTTGATTATGTATCAAAATGGATTGAGGTAATAGCTTTACCTAGGTGTGATGCTAGAAGTGTTTCGATGTTTTTAATGAAAAATATTTTCGCAAGATATGGAATGCCTAGAGTAATCATTACTGATGGAGGATCCCATTTTAAGAATAATCTGATTTAGACATTGGTGGAAAAATATAATATTATGCATAGAATCTCTAGAGCTTATCATCCCCAAACTAATGGTTTAGCAGAGGTGTCTAATCGTGTAATTAGCTAAATTTTGGAGAAAGTCATTAATCTTGAGAAATTGGATTGGTTTGCTAGACTAGATACTGCTTTATTGTTGACCTCATTTTTGGCAAGGTCTTCTCTTCTCTCTTTAGTACTTAGGATCTAGCCTTAGGCTTTTCCTTTGACTATCTTAGAGGACTAGAGATGGGACCCACCACTTAGAAATTTCAAACCACTTCTTAACTCCCCGCAAACTCCACAAACTCGACTCGTAGACCCCTAATCACCTGGAGGGTTGAAATCAAATATGGAAGTTTAAAGGATGAGTTCCTATAGACTCCTTTCGGCCTTAGGACCGCCCAGCGGCCCTGGTCCTAGTGAAGGGGCCGACTTACACACACACTACACTTATACACTACACCTACACACTACACTTTCACACACCTCATAAAAAACCACACCCATACCCAACTCGACCTCCCCGACTCATGTAGGTGATTCACATGGATGGTCCTTAACCCCTAAGCCCTCGAGCAAGAGGGTTAGTGAACAACATAGTGAATGCCTCAAATGAGTCCCTTCATGGCTCATATGGGCTTGATATGGCTTCATGGCTCAACCAAAATGATTTCATTCCACTCAAATTCACCCAATCTTCAATTTCCCAAATTTTTCAATTTTTGACCCCCGGGACCCTACACCCGCCAACCTACCCAAAGCCCTGAATAGCCCAAATTTCTCAAAAATTTCCAAATCACCCAAAATTCCTCAAAATCATTCCCAAACATTGCCACATCACTCAAATTGATCATTCATAGCCAAAAATACCAAAAATTCCAAAAATACCTCCCAATACCCTCCAAATACCCAAAATACCCCTCTTGACCCAAAAATCCAAAAATTCGAAACTTCCCGAAAAATTCCAGAAAATCCCAAATATTCCCAATTTCATTTTGTCCAACTACACCATGGGCCAATTTTGTCAATTTACCCTACTTTTGTCAAAACCCCCAATTTGACCCATTTTAACCCTAAGTGAACCCAATGTCAAACCAAACCTACCCAATTGACCCAAATTCTGGTCTAATTCAGTTCTAGACTTCAATTCAACATTCCCAACACCAATCTTGACCAAATCCAAGTTCAATTTGATTGGCATTTGGATTCAATTTCACTTTTGGCCTTAAAGCCCAATTTGGACCCATGACCCAAACTTAACCCAAACTCACCCAATTCAACTCCAATTAACCCCAAATCTTTTCTAAATCTTCCTTAACATCCCCACAAACAAAACCCTAACATGATTTGCCCACAATTTGGACCCAAACCCCACTCAAACTCAACCCAAAGCTAAAAGGCCCATTTTTGACCTAAACCCAAACTTAACCCAAATGAGCCCAAACCCCAAAATCAAAGCCCAACCAAAGTCAAAACCTCTTTGAAACACTCCCATAAATATTTCTCAACATTAATTTTACATCAATTTCAACCCTAGCCCAACATTGGCCCAAGTTAGCCCAATTTGACCTACATAGACCCACTTACCAAATAAACCCAAATTCAAACCAATTCAACTCCAAATCACACCAAATTGACTCCAAACCCTTCATAGAACATCCCTAAACCAATTATGACATTTATTTGACAAGGTCCTTCACAAAATCTTTACCCAAATGCCCATCCTAAAATCAAAAAGCCCATTTCCCTTAAACTTTTCTAAAAGCCCACTTCATCCAAATACAAAAGCCCAAATTCATCCAAAGCCCATATGACAATTCTTCTCATCATGCCCTTAATTAAAATCAATCCCTAAGTTTGAAAATTCATCATGAAGCCATTCCAAATTAAGCCCCATACAAATTCCCATCAAAATATCAAAATTTCTTAAATCCCTTTTTATGAAATTGACCCAAGCTTTTCCCAAGCCAAATGGAGCCAAGGATGAGCCATTCACAAGCCATATGGAGCCATGAAAGTTTGGCATGTGACTATGCCATTAATGGTAAAAGGAGGGGCTCCTTTCCTAATCTTTCATTAAGCTTTTTTAACCTTATCCATGACACACTCTAAACCATGTTTAGCCACCTCATCATGGATAGAGACCACACCACTCTCTCTGGTCGACCCAACTGATCCTCTCAGCCCAAAATCGTGCCATGGGGAGGTGCACCCAACCCAAACCAATGGGTTGACCAATTTCAAGCCAAAGTAGCCTCTCCCCCATACCATTTTAATCCAAACACTTTACACATGTCCAAGCTCAATTGACTTCACCATTGCCAAGCCCTGACCTCCCTGGTCAAGATGGTGACCCATGCCTGCCGGCCGCCCGCCCGGATCGCCGGAAAACACCACACCCGAGAGCTCACATGTGAGCCAACTTTGGAATTCCACCTTGCCGAGCCGCCCCATGCCCAATGGCCACCATGGCCGTTCTTCCCATGACCAGCAGCAGCTGATCCCAACCTCTTGGCCATCCCCGGGAGGCTCTCCGTGCAACTCTATTTAAACCCGACCCCCTCACGGCCATGAGAGGAGAGTTGCACAAACCTTGCCGAAACTCGCCAAAATTGTTCCAAACCCTTCTCCACCCTCAGAGCAACGCTTGATCCCCAGTTGTCGATTTGCCCTAATCCCCACCGATAAAATCCAATTTCCCAACTCGAAATTCCACCCAAAACCAGGACACTTCTCCACAGTGAGCCAATCCCCAAATTGATTGGTTCTACACCTTCACAAGACCAAGTGGAAGGTGTCCACCGAAGAAAAGCCCCATCTCCGAGCCACCCGGCTTGCTCCAACCTCCAAGCTTTGTGATCGAGCTTGGTCGAAATCACACCTGGATAATTCACTGCGACTCGGGAGACTTCATCCGGAGCTTTGCTGGGATCCAATCGAAGGTGCAACAACCCTCGCATCGAAGCCACACTTCTCCGAGCAAAGGTATGAGCCGATTCTTCATCCCGAGCTTCTAGAGATTCTCCATTTCAAATGCTTTAATTTCAATGCATGATAACCGTATAGATGTGTTCGTCTCTTCAAGACGAATCCATAGAGCATAAGAACATAAAAATCCGTTGAGTATCGAGTGAGATCTTAGGGATTTAGTGTGGACGGCTCTCGGGTGAGGACGCTCGGGGACGATGAACGGATGCCGTCCATTTAATACACGCGCGGACGGACGGCCAGGATCGCGTCGGATCAGAAGACGGAACGATACAGGCGGGCCCCGGGAGCGCCGAGTCGATGGCGACGTCGAATGGGAGCGCGCCACACGGGGTTTCGGAGCTGCCGAGGTTGACGCGGCGCCGCGTGGATAAATAGAAAAATAGGGTATTTTTCTATTTATTTAATTCCCAAAACTTGGAAAATTCATAACTTTGTGTAGGAAATTCCTAAAAATAAAATAAAAATACCCTCTTGCTCGATGAACGGAGGAGAATAATGTGGAAAAGAAATCATTTAATTTCATCAAGTATTTTATTTTTAATAATTTATTTACTCTCTGCATATTTTTAATTCTCCATGCATTTATACAATTCACCTATGGCATGAGACCATGAGGACTTTGAAGCCTCTCGAATTTGGGAACATTCCCTGAATTTTCCAAAGTCGAGGCCATCCCTATGAAAAGTTATTGATTTTTCAAATTCATGTTGCTGTTTTGAGTATTTTAATTCCAATAAATAGCATGTTGTGAAATAAATTCTAGGAAAATTTGGTGATGTTCCTTATGACCAGAGGACCCTAGGAAAAATAAGTTTTGAGTTAGTTCACTTAAAATAACTCTAATTGGCTTAAACACCCAAAATAGGTCTCTAATTAATTAGAGCTAACCATACATCAAATTGACTTGAAATCAATTCTCCATTGACCTTTAGGATCAGGGGAACCCACCATAAAAGTTTGAGGTCAATTGGACTTGGTTAGCCTTACTAATTGGGTTTATTAAGCCACTTAGTCATTTTAAACTTTAAAAATTCATAACTTTCAAAATATCTTTCAAAAATTCACCAAATTGGTTTTGAAGCCTCTCTGATATTAGGGGAATTTAAGAAAATTAAAATTTCAATTTTCTAAAAAAGTTGATTTTTAATATTATTTTAATATTTTTAATAATTAAAAAATAATAAAAATCACAAAAATAATAAAATTCACCAAAATGTCACATTTGAATTTTAATCACTTAGGAACAAACCCCATATTTTTCTTAGGTATATTTAGTGAGATATTAAATTTTAAAGCTCTAGGGTAATTTTAAAATTAAAAAAATGTATTTTCTAGCATTTTCACTAAAATAATTATAATAAATCTTAGAAAAATCAGAAAATTGTAAAATTTGATTCTCTAATTTCCTTGATATCAGAGAGATTTTTTAAAAATATAAAATTCATTTTTCAACATTTATTTTATTTTTAAATTAATTAACACTCCAAAACTTAAAATAATTATAATAAAAATAATATAATTCAAAAAATCACTAAAATTAGTCCAAGTGGTCCTCTAGTCATTAGGAATGTCCCCTAATTTTCTTAAGGATAGAAACTTTCCCTTGGTCATGTATTAAATTTTCCTTGGAAATCTCTATTTTCTACCAAAAAAAATTATATAAATAAATTAAATATAGAAAAATCACATTTTCTCCTCTCATGTCTTTATTGACATATGAGTGAAGTCACATAAAAATTTCAAGTTTATTTGAGTTCAATTTAGTGAGTTATGAAATTATTAAGCTTAAAGGGTAAAGTGGTAATTAAAATTTTTAATCCTTAATTAAAACTTTAGGTTTAATAAAAAATTAACAAGTAAAATATTTGATCCTAATCTGGTTTGAATGATTGAAATTTAAATAATTAAAGGGTAGAAACCCATTAAGCAATTTAAAATAATTGAAATAAACCTTAATTAAATAATTGATTAAATTTAGAAGAATAATAAAATTGGAATTATTAAAATAGGGATATTTATTAGGAAAAGATTTATTCTTTAATTTAAAAATCCCTAAATTAATCATCTCATTAATATTCAATTCTTAATTAAAATGATAACTCAAATTCAAAATATTAAAAGACTTAATCATTAAACTAAGATTAAATTATTAAACTCCTTCAAAAATTTCAATAAAATTACATTAAAAATTAAATTAAATTAAGTAAATTAAATTGAATTAAATTAAATTAAATTAAATTAAAATTAAAAGTTGAATTAAATTGAAGATTAAATTAAATTAAATTAAATAAACAAATTAAATTAAATTAAATTAATTAAATTAAATTAAATTAAATAAATTAAATTAAATTAAATTAAATAAATTAAATTAAATTAAATAAATTAAATTAAATTAAATTAAATTAAATTAAATTAAATTAAATTAAATTAATTAAATTAAATTAAAATTAAATTAAATTAAATTAAATTAAAATAAAATTAAATCAAATCAAATTAATTTAATGTAACATCAAATCAAATTAATTTAATGTAACATCAAATCAAATTAAGTAAATTAAATTGAATTGAATTAAATTAAATTAAATTAAGTTGAATTGAATATAACATCACCAAAGACATAAAGAATTCAAAATAAATCTAAAATAACTTGAACACTATTCCAAATTTAAACCCATTAATTGAAGTTAAACTAAATCACAAACCATTTAAACACCAATTTACCCTCAAAAGCTTTAGTTATCATGACTCCTAAACGAATATTAAATGAAATGTTACTTCACTTATAGGACATTCAAATATCCTAGTTCATTGAAGCAAGATAATAAAACTTGAGATTCTTGGACGATTAATTCATTTGTATAATTAAATTCATTTGGACTTAAAACAATCCTAGAAATATTGAAAAGATGTTTAAGATCCTTCTTAAACACTTTCTCAATATGATAGGATGTTTATAAGAACAATTGAATTTAATTTTTCTTTGATGAAGAAAATCGTCTTCAAACAAAAAACACAAGGAACCTAGACGTCATAGGAAATGACTAGGCTATAGGATTAGGAATTTGGTAGAAAACCATAACCCTTACCTTAGCTTTACTAGGAACTTGCTTAAATATTCTAATTGTGTTTTAAGTGCAGCTTGGGATGACGGGAAGACCCTCCAGGTACGCTTTTATTTTATTGCAATTTACTTTCTTGCAATTTACTTTATTGCAAATGCACTTACTTTTCTTGCATGATAAACAACTGTTGCATGAAAACCCACACCTTTAGGATAGTCCCTAAAACTGAAACCAAAACTAAATTAAATGTTATTGCAAGATAAAATTCACCGCCACAACATTCCAAAATATAAAACAACTCAAAGTTTAATCACAAACAGAACACAAAACTACAATTACAACTAAATTAAAACGTTCTGTTGGATGATCGGGAATACCTCGGATGATGTAACCTACGTGTTGCTAACGGGATTTCCCACGGTCTAAATGAAAGTGTGGAACTCATTCGGTTGAGTTTAGCAAATTCATCTGGACTAAGTGAATCCGATAAAAATAATGATGCCGGAAGGATGGAACCGTGGGATCTTAACCGGTGTTGTTATAATCAACTTTAAGATTTGTTTTAATTGAAACACAAAAAACACTTGGAAATTAAAATTTTCTCTAAACCAAAACACTTTTCTCATCCCTCGATTTATGATTTCTAAAACTAAACCTCGCAACAACAAGGAGCTCGGAGCATGGTGGGCGAGCACGGCCATCGTCATCAGCGAAAACCCGAGTCTACTTCAACAAAACTTTCCTAGAATTAAACAACAAAGCCATAGGATTTCGAGGTAGTTTGCCTAGTGCAACATAAATCCTCAACTCTTCATTAGGCATTTGAATTGCAAATTAAGCCCTAACCGGTCTTAGGATTCCGAGGTAGTCGTCTGATACGACATAAACCCTCACATCTTCGAGGCTATTTGTGTGATTTTATCATACAAATATAAGCCCTAATTAATTAAAATTGGCAAGATCAAAACATTAAATAAACATTAGGACTTTCCTAAATCTAAGCCAAATAATAGGATAGTCGGGAAATTACCGAAGTCCGCTTCGAATCCGTAATTTCTCCTACCTTTCTTCCTTTGAATTCTCAAAACAAAATGTTCCAAACTTGATCCATTCCCTATCGAAATTCCAAAATTCAATCCTTTGAAAACTTAGACTTCGAAATTCTTGAGAGCAGAATTTTTGATTATTATCGAGAGTTTTCTTAGGTGATTCTCATCACTTAAGATGTAATTAACTATAGGGGCTTGCCCTTATAGGGAATTTTAAAGAACCTAGGTAATATAAACTCTGTTTAATGCTTTCATATTAAGCAGGGGAATTTGTCGGCTTATAAAATTGGTTCGCAGACAAAACGGATGTCACAAATCTTCTAGTTTATTTAATCGAGCCCCACCATCAAGCAGTGTGTCTATCCTTAGGGATAGATACACGGTTTGTGGTGCGGTGCTCGTTTATATAAACTATTTGGGATGTGAGATCGGTTTAATCTCATATCTTAAAACCTTCATATTTAAAATTATTTTCAAAATCAAATACTACTTTTTCAAATTATTTATCTAAACTAAATTTAAAATTCGCCGACAACTTCTGTTAGGCGACCCCCTTTTCAAATATCACACAACCTAAAAAATATGCCGACATTTATGGGCATACATAACTGCTTATAAAACTCCTATAGGAATGTCCCCTTACAGATTAATCATTGGAAAAACTTGTCACTTGCCAGTAGAGTTAGAATATAAAGAATATTGGGCGATAAAGAAATTGAATTCTAATTTGAAAGATGCTGGTGAGATAAGACTGTTGCAATTGATTGAATTGGAAGAAATAAAAAATGAATCATATGATAATGATAGAATATATAAGGAATGAAGAAAAATATGGCATGATCGAAAAATTGTCAAAAAGGAATTTGAACCTGGACAAAAATTTTTATTATACAATACAAGATTAAAATTATTTCTTGGGAAACTAAAATCTAGATGGACATGACCCTTCATTGTAGTAAAAATATATCAGTTTGGAGCTGTGATTATCAAAGACCCTAAATCTGGAAGAATATTCAAAGTTAATGGCCAAAGATTAAAATAATATTTTGAAGGCAATAGACCTAATTTTAATGAGGATTTAATGTTTGATCAACCTGAATAACTAGAAGTTATGTCGGGCTGATGAAGTTAAACGAAGCGCTTTGTGGGAGGCAACCCACAATTATTGAGTGTTTGATTTGTTTGATGTGCTATTTGTGTTTGTTTGTTACTTAATTAAGTCTTATTCTTCCTTAATTATCATTAACAACATTTAAAAAAGAATCAAACCAAAGTTTGGAAAGAATTTGGAAGATGTAAAGTTTAGCAAAATTTGAACTAGCACCGAACGATGCTGTTATCAGTGCTGCTGTTCAGAAAACAGTTTCTCATCTTTAAATTCTAGTTTTGGTGGTTCTAGGCGATAAATCTTCCATTATAACTCCCAAAAACTGGGCCTAGATGTAGGAACTACCCAAGGAACGAAGAGGAAGATCCCAAATCTTGTCCAAATGGATTCCGACTCGATGGAAACTTCAACATTTTAAATTTTCAACCGTATAAAGTTTGTCAGTTTTGAAATGCAGCATATATTCAACAAAAATATCTCAAAAATGAGATTGATTAAGGAGTGAGGCTTTGTGAATTGAGGTATGAATTCTCCTACCATAAGAATTGATGAAATTATTGTTCAGAGATGTTGGGCAGTATTTTGTTATACTACTACCGCCGTAGTTGTCCTAGTTGTGAAAGAGTTCTATGCAAATCTTCATGGAATCAACCAAGGATCAGTTTATGTGCAAGGTAGGTTTGTCACATTTACTCCTACAAAGATTAATGATTTATACATGATTGAGAATGTGTCAATCTGCCACTATTCAAATTTTGCCCCGACGAAGGACAATATGAATGATATATATAGATATCTGACGGATGAAAGTGATGAATGGGAGATAAGAGATAGCAGGTATGTAAGTTTCTCGACCACACTGCTAAATCCTACGTCGAAACACTTACATTATTTCATATGTGCAAAATTGCTCCCAACTATGAAAATCAGTAAAGTAACTAAGGAGTGTAGTATTATGAACTACTGTATTCAAATGGGGATGCCTATTGATGTTGGTTCAATAATTGTTAAATCTATTTTGGGATTGATCGCTCATGGATCAAAGTATGGGCTTGGACATTCTTCCACCATATTTCTCCTTTGCAGTCAATCACAAGTACCATATGAGAACTAAGAAAGAGTACTTCTACCTTGGAAGCCTATAGACCCAGCAGATGCATATAGTAACTAGGCAGTTGGTGATATGAATGACATGAGCATTATTGAAGATCAACCTTCTCAGAGGTCAACACCTGATGAATGCAATCAACAATCTATCTGATTTCTTTGATCATCTGGAGTGGAGAATGAAGGAGCACTTTGATTATTCTGGATATCTTGAAGGAAGTTTGACGCGATTGATGAAAAAGAATGGTTGGATTAAAGAGGATTCTACTGAAGAATTTTCATTTCGTCCATTCTACAATCTGTTTGTTCACTCTCACTCAATTAGAGATCTTAGAGTTATGATTGTTCTGAGGAAGAATGAAAACTTGATTATTTTATTTTTGTGTTTGTGTATTTGATTGTTTTGCTTTGCTTGGATGTTATATTTGGACTTGTTTTTTTAGCTTTCAGCGTTGTTGTGTTGTGGTTATGATTAACGCTGAATTTTAGAATTATATGGCTTAATGATGTGTAATGTTTAGTGTTATGTGTATGTGTATGAAACTTAGACTTTATATATGAAAGTGACATTTTGTGTTGTTTGTGTTAAAAAAAATAACATTTGCCATGGCTTTAGAATCTTATTCAATGCTTAATTAGGCTAATTAGACATCGAAGCGGGCTTAAAAAGATCTAAATTGCAAAAAAAAGTAGGAAGCCCAGTTTTTGAACTGGCGCCGAACGGCACTGTCACCAGCGCTGGACCGTGGCAAAAGACAGAGAGATTGGCCATTATAGCAGAAAAATGCATCGAACGGCGCTGCCGCTAGCACCAAACAGTGCTCGACCAGGACAAACGCCTAAAACTCCAAATTTTCATGATTTAACCCTGGGACCCGCCATTTTTGCCCAAACCATCATCTTCTACCTCCAGCCAAGGCTGATTTTCGCACCTAGAGCTCACTAGCATTTGGATTTAAAGCGATTTCATGGCTAGAAAAGTTTGGATTTCATCTTCTCTTGGTAAGAGCTACACTTTAACCTAAAATTTTTTGATTTTGACTGTGGAAATCTCCTACATTAGGAAGATTTGAAATTTTGAAGTTTTTGAAGAAACTTTGGAGATTTTTCATGGATTTTGAGTTCTTATCTTTTTAAAGTAACGTTGGAGTCCATTACATTGCAATTCTAAAATTGATTTGGATAAATTTGGATTTTTAGACAAATGGCTACAAGAATTTCAAAGGGAAAGAGAAAATTTGAGTATGATGAATGAAAATTTGTGAATTTCAAGGCTTATTCGCGCTTCAATACATTTCTTAGTAATAAGAAATGTATTCAAGAGAAAGTCTTTGAAAATCCTGGAGGTATGCTTGAAGAACTTACTGTGAATCATCAATGGATGATTTTCTGTTATTTCACTACTGAAACGATGCTGGGTATTGTTAGAGAGTTTTATGCAAATATGTATTATTCTGAGAGTGAATACATACTGATTAGAGGCCAAATGGTTGAATTCACCACAGCTCGCATTAATGCATTTTTTCAGTTAAGAGCACCTTTTTTTGTGAATATGAAAACATTCCTATTATGAATGAAGCATTGAATATGATTGTAAACCTTTTGACTGATGGAAAAGGGGAGTGGAAGGTTAAACAAAGGCTAAAAGTTAACTTCCCCTTTCTACTTTGAATCCTGTATCAAAAGTTTGACACTATTTCATTTCTGCAAGACTTTTGCCTACCAACCATCACATTGAAGTTACTATAGATAGATCTGTTCTGAATTACTGTATTCAAAATACGAAGAATATAAATATTGGAACTATTATTTGTTGACCTCATTTCTGATGAGGTCTTCTCCTCTTCTTTCTAGTACTTAGGATCTAGCCTTAGGCTTTTCCTTTGACTATCCTAGAGGATTAGAATTGGGGCCCACCACCTAGAATTTCAAACCACTTCTTAACTCCCTGCAAACTCCACAAACTTGACTGTAGACCCCTAATCACCTAGAGGGTTGAAATCAAATGTGGAAGTTTAAAGGATGGGTTCCTATAGGACTCTTTGGCCTTAGGACTGCCCTGGGTGGCCTGGTCTGGTGAGGGCTGATTTACACACACCTTACACTTGTACACTACACTTTCACACACCTCCTAAAACCACACCTATACCCAACTTGACCTCCTGACTCATGAAGGTGATTCACATGGATGGTCCTTAACCCCTAACCTTTGGCTAAGAGGGTCGGGAACAACATAGTGAATGCCTCAAATGAGTCCCTTCATGGCTCATGTGGGCTTGATATGGCTTCATGGCTCAACTAAAATGATTTCATTCCACTTACATTCACCCAATCTTCAATTTTGCAAATTTTCAATTTTTGACCCCCGGGGCTCCGGACCCGCCTAGCTTACCCAAAACCCTTGAAATTACCCAAATTTTTTAAAATTTCCAAATCACCCAAAATTCCCCAAAATTAATCTTGAATATTTTCCCTCTACTCAAATTGATCATTCATAGCCAAAATACCAAGAGTTCCAAAAATACCCCCCAATACCCTCCAAATACCCATAATGCCCCTCTTGACCCAAAAATCCAAAAATTCAGAAAATTCTCAGAAAATTCCAGAAAATCCCAAATATTCCCAATTTCATTTTTTCCAACTACACCATGGGCCAATTATGTCAATTTACCCCACTTTTGTCAAAATCCCCAATTTGACCCATTTTAACCCAAAGTGAACCCAATGTCAAACCAAACCTACCCAATTGACCCAAATTCTTGTCCAATTCAATTCTAAACTTCAATTCAACATTCCCAAAACTAATCTAGACTAAATCCAAGTCCAATTTGATTGACATTTGAATCCAATTTCACTTTTGGCCTTAAAGCCCAATTTGGACTCATGACCCAAACTTAGCCCAAATTAACCCAATTCAACTCCAAGTAACCCCAAACCTTTTCTAAACCTTCCTTAACATCCCCAAAAATAAAACACTAACATGATTTGCCCAAAATTTGGACCCAAACTCCACTCAAATTCAACCCAAAGCTAAAAGGCCCAATTTTGACCTAAACCCAAACCTAACCCAAATAAGCCCAGACCCCAAAATCAAATCCCAACCAAAGTCGAAACCTCTTTGAAACACTCCCATAAACATTTTCCAACATTAATTTACATAATTTCATCCCTAGCCCAACATTGGCCCAAATTAGCCCAATTTGACCTACATTGGCCCATGTACCAAATTAACTCAAATCCAACCCAATTCAAGCCCAAACCACCTCAAATTTATTCCAAATCACTCATGAAACATCCCTAAAGCAAACCCAACAATTATTTGGCCCAAGCCTTTACCAAACTTTCATCCAAAAGCTCACTTCCCTAAACCATTTTAAAAGCCCATCCAAAGTAAAATCCAAAAGCCCAAATCAATCTAAAGCCCACACTACAAATTCATTTTATCTTCACTCAATTAATATCACTACCTAAGTGCTAAATCCATCATGAAAATCAAACCAATATGGTATTATGCCAAATCCCATCAAATAACCCCAAAATTTTGAAAATTTCATAAATCCTTTTCCATGAAAGTTGACTTGACTTTTCCCAAGCCAAATGTGAGCCATGAACAAGCCATTCTCGAAGCCACATGAAGCCATGGGGGCTTTGACTTATCATTAGTCCACTTATGGCAAGAAGAGGGGTTCTTTCTTAAACCTCCCTTAAACCTTTTTACCTTAAGCATGTCACACACTAAACCATGCTTAGCCACCTCACCATGGATGGGGACTTCACTACCCCAATTCAGCTGACCCAAATGATTCTCCCTCAGCCCAAGGTCAAGCCTTGGATGGTGAACCTAGCCCAAAACCAAGGGTTGACCCAAACCAAGCCAAAATGGCCTCTTCCCCATTCCACTCCAAGCCATCCCCTTTACACATGGTAGCCATCAATTGACTTCACCATTGCCAAGCCCTGACCTCCCTGGTCAAGATGGTGACCCTTGCTTGCCGGCCAGCCACCTGGGCCGCCGGAAAACACCACACCCGAGGGCATCATGTGAGCCCAAGCTTGGAATTATCACCTCCTGTGTTGCCCCATGCCCAATGGGCACCATGGCTGTTCTTCTCCTCACCAGAGCAGCTGATCCTAAGCCCTAACTCCCCCTGGGAGAGCCTCCAGCCAGCTCTATTTAAACCCCACTCCTCTCGGCCATGGAAGAGGTGCTCGAACCAACCTTAAGGAAACTGCGCCAAAATCATTCCGGACCACTCTCCACACATAGAGCACTTGATTCCCACTCGGATTCCAGCCCCGATTCCCTCCAGTCGAGCTCGATTTTGAGTTCAAACTTCAGACTAAAAACTAGGACACTTCTTCACGAGTGGACCAATCCCCAAATTGATTGATCCTACACCTTCACCGGACCAAGGGAAGAAGTTTACCGACAAAAGCCCCCTCTCCGGGCCACCCATCTGTTCCGGACTCCAAGCTTTGTAATCGAGCGTGGTCGAAATTTTACCTGGACAATTCACTGGGCCGAGGGACTTCATCTGGAGCTTGCTTGGACCCAATCGAAGGTGACACAACTCTCAGATCGAAGCTTCACTTCTTCGAGCAAAGGTATGGACTCACTCTTCTTCCCGAGCTTACAGAGATTCTCTATTTAATTTGAGTAAATTTCAATACATGTTTACCATATGGATGTGTTCGTCTCCTCAAGACGAATCCATAGAGTATAAGAACACGAAAATCCGTTGAGAATCGAGTGAGAAATTAGGGTTAGAAGGTTGACGGTCACGGGTTCACACCAGTCGTAGACGATGACCAGGAGCCGTCGGATCGCGCGTGTATCAAGCGGACGGCCAGGATCGCGCCGGACGGAGCAACGGGACATGAATCGCGGGCCGCGTGGCATCCTAATCAGGTGGAGATGTCGAATGGGAGCGCGCCGCGTGGTTGTTCGGAGATGTCGAGGATGACAGGGCGCCGCGTGGATAAGTAGAAAAATAGGTTATTTTCCTATTTATTTAATTCCCTAAACTTCAAAAATGCATAACTTTGTGTAGGAAAATTAGAAAAATAAAATAAAAATACCCACTTGCTCAGTGAACAGAGGAGAATAATGTGGAAAAGAAATCATTTAATTTATCAAGTATTTTATTTTTAATTATTTATTTACTCTCTGCACTATTTTAATTCTCCATGCATGTATACAATTCACCATGACATGAGACCATAGGGCTTTTAAAGCCTCTGAACTTGGGAACATTCCCTGAATTTTCCAAAGTCAGAGGCCATCCCTATGAGAAGTTATTGATTTTTCAAATTCATATTGCTGTTTTGAGTATTTTAATTCTAATAATTAGCATGTTGTGAAATAAATTCTAGGAAAATTTGAGTATGTTTCTTATGACCAGAGGACTCTAGGAAAAATAGGTTTTGAATTAATCCACTTGGAATAACCCTAATTGACTTAAACACCCAAAATAGGTCCTTAATTAATTAGAGCTAATCATACATCAAATTGACTTCAAATCAATTCTCCACTGACCTTTAGGATCAGAGGAACGCACCATAAAAATTTGAAGTCAATTGAACTTGGTTAGCCCTACCAAATGGGTTGATTAAACTATTTAGCCAATTTAATCTTTAAAAATTCATAACTTTCAAAATACTTTTAAAAAATTCACCAAATTGGTTTTGGAGCCTCTCTGATATCAAAGGAATTTAAAAAAATTAAAATTACAATTTTCTAAAAAAGTTGATTTTTTGTATTATTTTAATATTTTAATAATTAAAAAATAATAAAAATCACAAAAATAATAAAATTCACCAAAATTTCACACTTTTAATTTTAATCACTTAGGAACAAACCCCATATTTTTCTTAAGTTCATATCATGAGATATTAAATTTTAAAGCCCTAAGGTGATTTTAAAATTAAAAAAAAATGTATTTTTTTAGCATTTCCACTAAAATAATTCTAATAAATTAAAGAAAAATCAGAAAATTGTAAAAATTGATTCTCTGATTTTGGTAATATCAGAGAGATTTTTGAAAAATATAAAATTCATTTTTCAACATTTATTTTATTTTTAAATTAATTAATACTCCAAAACTCAAAATAATTATAATAAAAATAATATAATTAAAAAAATCACCAAAATTGGTCCAAGTGGTCCTTTGGTCATTAAAAATGTCCCATAATTTTCTTAAGGACAGAAACTTTCTCTTGGTCATATTATTAAATTTTCCTTGGAAATCCCTATTTTCCACCAAAAATAATTACATAAATAAATTAAATACAGAAAAATTACATTTTCTCCTCTAATGCCTTTATTGACATATGAGTGAAGTCACATAAAAATTTATAGTTCATTTAAGCTCAATTTAGTGAGTTATGAAATTATTAAGTTTGAAGGGCAAAATGGTAATTAAAATTTTAACCTTTAATTAAAACTTTAGGCTTAATAAAATAAAGAGTAAAATATTTGATCCTAATCTGATTTGGATGATTGAAATTTAAATAATTAAAGGGTATAAACCTACTAAACAATTTAAAAATAATTAAAATAAATCTTAATCAAATAATTAATTAAATTTGGAAGAATAATAAAATTGGAATTATTAAAATAAGGATATTATTAGGAAGAGATTTATTATTTAATTTAAGAAATCCATAAATCAATCATCTCAATAATATTTAATTCCTAATTAAAATGATAATCCAAATTTAAGATTTAAAATGCTAAAAGACTTAATCATTAAATTAAATTAAAGTTAAATTATCTAAATCCTTTTAAAATTTCAATTAAATTAATACTTTAACAATTAAAATTAAATCATCTTTAAAACATAAAAAATAAAATATTAAATTAAAATTAAAAATAAACTTAAATTAAAATTAAAATTAAATTAAATTAAATTAAATTAAATTAAATTAAATTAAAACATATTAAATTAAATCAAATTAAATCAATTTAAATCAAATTAAATCAAACTAAATTAAATTAAATTAAACTAAATCATATTAAATTAAATTAAATTAAATTAAATTAAATTAAATTAAAATAATAAAAATCAAGTTAAAATTAAAATTAGATTAAATTAAATAAATTAAATTAAAATTAAAACTAAACTAAATTAAATTAAATTAAAATTAAATTAAATTGAATTAAAAATGACATCACCTAAGACATAAAGAATTTAAAAATAAATATAAAGCAACTTGAACACTATTCCAAACTTAAACCCATTAACTGAAATTAAATTAAATCATAAACCATTTGAACATCAATTTGCCCTCGAAAGCTTTTGTTGTCATAACTCCTAAATAGAACGTTAGGTGAAGTGTTACTTCACTCATAAGATATTCAAATGTCCTAGTTCACTGATGATTAACTCATTTGTATAATTAAATTCTCTTGGACATAAAAAAATAATCCTAAAAATATTGAAAAGATGTTTAAGATTCGTCTTAAGCACTTCCTCAATATGATAGGATGTTTATAAGAACAATTGAACTTAATTGTTCATTGATGAAGAAAATCGTCCTCAAATCAAAACACAAGAACCTAGACATCATAGGAAATAACTAGCTATAGGATTAGGAATTTGGTAGAAAACCATAACCCTTCCCTTAGCTTTACCTAGGAACTTGCTTAAATATTCTAAATTGTGTTTAAGTGTAGCCTGGGATGACGGGAAGACCCTCCAGGTACGCTTTTATTTTATTGTAATTTACCTTCTTGCAATTTACTTTATTGCAAATGCACTTTACTTTTCTTGCATGATAAACAACTGTTGCATGAAAACCCACACCTTTAGGATAGTCCCTAAAATTGAAACCAAATCTAAAGTAAAAGTCATTACAAGATAAAATTCACCGCCACAACATTTCAAAATATAAAACAACTCAAAATTTAATCACAAACAGAATACAAAACTACAATTATAACTAAATTAAAACGTCTTGTTGGATGATCGAGAATACCTCGGATGATGTAACCTACGTGTTGCTAACGGGATTTTCCATGGTCTAAATGAAAGTGTGGAACTCATTTAGTTGAGTTTAGCAAATTCATCTGGACTAAGTGAATCCGATAAAAATAACGATGCCGGAAGGATGGAACCGTGAGATCTTAAACGGTGTTGTTATAATCAACTTTAAGATTTGTTTTAACTAAAACACTAAAAAACACTTGGATCTTAAGACTTCTCTAAAACCAAACTCCTCTCTTCTCTTTTGATTACAATCTTCTAAAATTAAACCTCTGCAACAACAAGGAGCTCGGAGCATGGTGGGCAGCACGACCATCGTCATCGAAAACCTCGAGTCTATCGCGACAAAACTTTTTTAGAATTAAATAATCAAGTCATAGGATTTCGAGGTAGTTTGCCTAGTGCAACATAAACCCTCAACCTTTTGTTAGGCATTTGCATTGCAAATTAAGCCCTAACCGGTCTTAGGATTTCCAAGGTAGTCGTCTGATACGACATAAACCCTCACATCTTCAAGGTTATTTGTATGATCATGTCATACGAACATAAGTCCTAATTAATTAAAATTGGCAAGATCAAAACATTAAATAAACATTAGGACTTTCCTAAATCCAAGCCAAACAATAGGATAGTCGGGAAATTACCGAAGTTCGCTTCGAATCTGTAATTCCTCCTACCTTTCTTCCCTTGAATTTCCAAAAAACAAAATGTTCCAAACTTGATCCATTCCCTATTGAAATTCTAAAATTCAATCCCTTGAAAACTTAAACTTTGAGATTCTTGAGAGCGGAACTACTGATTATTATCGAGAGTTTTCTTAGGTGATTCCCGTCACTTAAGATGTAATTAACTATAGGGGCTTGCCCTTATAGGAATTTTAAGAACCCAGGTAATATAAACCCTGCTTAATTCATTTATATTAAGCAGGGGAATTTGTCAGCTTATAAAATTGGTTCGCAGACCAAACAGATGTCACAAATCTTCTAGTTTATTTAATAGAGCCCCATGACCAAACAGTGTGTCTATTCTTCGGGATAGATACACGGTTTGTGATGCGGCTCTCGTTTATATAAACTATCTGGGATGTGAGGTCGGTTTGATTTCATATCTTAAAATTATTTTCAAAATCAAATACTACTTTCTAAATCATATATATATATATTTAAATTAAAACTAAAATCTAAAATTCGCCGACAATTTCTGTTAGGCGACCCCCTTTTCAAAAATAAAACGCACAACCTAAAAATATGCCGACATTATTCATAAAAGTATTTTGATATGTTCAAAAGGAGAGACTACAGGTGGACTAGGATACCCCAACCTAATTCATGCCTTGTGCATTCAGTCAGGTCTAGCAGTTGAAGATAATGATGAGGTTGTCTATCCCCTAAAGCCAATTACTAAACTGAATCTGAAAACCTATGAAACCCATGTAGGATGGAAGTGGAGTAAGAAAGTTGATGAGCCTTCTTTTAGTCATGAGAGACCATCTACATCTAGAGAGCCTACTCTGCATGATGTTATGGATCAGTTGGAAAGTTTGAACTCCAGAGTAGAGGAACTAAAACCAAGGAACAAGATAAATGATGATTATCAAGTGCGGTGGAGAGAATATGAGATAACTTATCATGATGCACAGATGAGATTTTTCAGGGGACACACTAGTATTGTATTTCCTACTTACCTTGAGTATACTCCATACCAGCCTAAAGAACTTGACGATGATGGAGCTCCTGCAGAGGATGAAGACTGGTAGTTTTTATAGTTTTATTTTCATTTTATTTTGTATTTGTGTTTTGAATATGTGATGTACCTGAGACTCTTTCTGATTAGTATCTGTGACGTAATGTGCATTTGGTTGTACTTGTAGCAAACTTTATATTGAATTGTAATGTATGTGATGTTATAGTAGAGTTTTCATTTGTTTGGTTTGCTAGTCTAATCTGTAATTGTGATAGTTGGATGTTAATGTTGTGTGCATAGTTTATGTTTCATGTTTTTAAACTTCTTGTCTTATGAATTTCTAACCCATATTTGTGTATAGAAATACTCTTACTTATTTCAGGCCTACTATTTTATTTTATGAAGAAAAACCTACTTAAACTCAAAGGTATGAAAAGCTCAACCTATTGGGGTATGATTTATATGTTATATCTTTTCATTCTTCCCATGTTAATTGTATTAATATTCAAACTTCTAAGTTTGGGGGAGGGAAAGAATTAATTATTAATTGTTCTCATTTAAAAGTATTTTCAAATTATTAACATGATTTCTTGTAATAGAACTCAATTTCAAATAACTTTATTTTTATTTTTTTAAGTATTTTCTAAAGTTGAATGAAAGTATTTGGTAATGCAAAATAATTTTGTAGGCTAAGATATTTGGTATAGGAGAATGGGACCATAGTCAACTATTTAAAGTAAGAAAAATTGTATGTTTGAATTATTAAGAATCTTAAAATCTTATGTGATAGGAAAGAATTGAGAACTCTATGATGAATCATTAATAAGCTAAAAAAATGCCTATAAGGTAAAAGATTATGGTAAGTTTCAAATTTGGGGTGAGAAGAGTGAAGTTCAAAATCATTAAAGGCTATCCAGATACAGTAATTCTCATTTAAAAGAAAAGAAAAGAAAAGAAAAGCAAAAGAAAAGCAAAAGAAAATGAAAGAAAGAAAAGTGAGAAGAAACTTGAGGAAATGCCTAATAAAAAATTGGCTTCACTTGGACCTACCTAAAGGGAAAAAACTTAATTACTTTCCTGAACTTATATTTGTGAATTAGCATCCATACTAGTAGTGTTCTCATAAACATCTTTTCATGTAATTCTTTTAAGTGCCTTAATAGGACAATCTACAGTCATTTTTGAAATGAATAGAAGGCTAGAACTCTTAGACTTGATTACTAGATAGTCTTACACCTGTAGAATTTACTTGAATTATTCAAAGATCTTTCTAAAAATCCTACTATTGTACTTATCCAAATCAAATATATGGTATTCTAGAAAGAAAAATCACTGCAGTAGATCATTATTTTATGTATTAACTAAAATTACTTGAGGACAAGTAATAGTTAAGTTTGGAGGATCTTAATCCACTGAAAATTTGATAGCTTTTTACTGTTCATTTTATACCTATTTTTGATGATATTGCACTTTAAAGAAATGTATTTTTCATGATTTCGTGCAGGTATAATGATTTTAGGCCTTTGGAGCAAAAATAAGCGAAAATGAGCTAATTTGGAGCAAAAAGGGACAAAAGTGCATTTTATTGAACTAGCGTTGAACGACGCTGTCACCAGTGCCGGACCGCACTGTTTTACAGAAAGTTGCGACCGTATTGGCGGAATAATGCATCGAACTATGCCCTATCGAGCGCCAGACCATGCCCTATCCCGATTTAAACTAGATTCATTGTATTTGGCTAGATTTTAAAGGGTTTCTTGAGGAAACTCTTGGGAATTCAGTTTTGGCCTAATTTAAATGCTTTTGGAGCTAAGTTTAGAGAGGTGGAGAAGAGGATAGAAGAGTTTAGATTTTAGAGAGAGTGTCTTTCCATTTTGTTTAGGAAATCTTGGTTTTGTGTTTTCTCTTCAAAGGAGTGTGAGAGGAGAGGGAAAGTGAGAGATTTCTTCTTCCTTACTTATCTAAAGAGAGCATTGCGTGTTTTGTAAAGAAAGAAGAGGAGTCAAAGGAATTCCTTGAGATTTGCTTGGGGGATGAGTTTGAGATAAGTTGTCTTTACTTTACTCTGTTTGTATGACGTTTTTTTTATATATATAATCCATGTTTTCATCTTTTCCTCATGATTCTTGAGTAGATTTCTTTGTCTTTCTCCTTTTCATGTGATGTGTTGATGTTATGATATGGAAATGATGTGTCGATTTGTTATGGAGAATTTGTGATGACCTTTTCACTTTGAACTTCATTTACTTTTTAATCTGGCCAATTGAATTGTTAAAACTTGTTGGGAAACATATTTTCCGAAAGGATTTCGAGTTCCACAACAAAAGTAAGGTCACATTCAATGTCCACGAATGAGAGACGTAGGTTATGGAGATTGAGTACAAATAAATAGGAAAATATAATTTGATGGTCATAGAATTGGAGATTTCAGAGTGACAGGTTGAAATCCTTAATTTAAGCCTGGAGTGAGAGCCAGTATTCTCCCAGCCTAAACACAGATTTGGGGACTAAACTTAGGATTAGCCAATGTTCATTATACGCTGAAATATGGGTAAAGAATAGGAATGCTCCTATTTGGCACAATACATTTGCATCACTGATCTATGTCACAATAATCATCACATTATGATTGGAAATGAGAAAGACTATGTCGGCATATTTTTAGGTTATGTGTTTTATTTTAAAAAAAAGGGGTCGCCTAACAGAAGTTGTCGGTGAATCTTTAATTTAGTTTAAATAAATAATTTTGAAAAGTAGTATTTGATTTTGAAAATAATTTTAAATTTGAAGGTTTTAAGATATGAGATTAAACCGATCTCACATCCCAAATAGTTTATATAAACGAGCACCGCACCACAAACCGTGTATCTATCCCTAAGGATAGGCACACTGCTTGATAGTGGGGCTCGATTAAATAAACTAGAAGATTTGTGACATCCGTTTGGTCTGCGAACCAATTTTATAAGCCGATAAATTCCCCTGCTTAATATGAAAGCATTAAACAGGGTTTATATTACATGGGTTCTTTAAAATTCCCTATAAGGGCAATCCCCTATAGTTAATTACATCTTAAGTGACAGGAATCACCTAAGAAAACTCTCGATAATAATCAATAATTCTGCTCTCAAGAATTTCAAAGTTTAAGTTTTCAAAGGATTGAATTTTGGAATTTCAACAGGGAATGTATCAAATTTGGAACATTTTGTTTTGGGAATTCAAAGGAAGAAAAGTAGGAGAAATCACAGATTCGAAGTGAACTTCGGTAATTTCCCGACTATCCTATTGTTTGGCTTAGATTTAGGAAAGTCCTAATGTTTATTTAATGTTTTGATCTTTCCAATTTTAATTAATTAGGGCTTATATTTATATGACAGAATCATACAAATAGCCTCGAAGATGTGAGGTTTTATGTCGTATCAGACGACTACCTCGGAATCCTAAGACCGGTTAGGGCTTAATTTGCAATGCAAATGCCTAACAAAGAGTTGAAGATTTATGTTGCACTAGGCAAACTACCTCGAAATCCTATGGCTTGGTTGTTTAATTCTAAGAAAGTTTTGCTGATGTAGATTCAGGTTTTGCTGATGACGATGGCCGTGCTGCCCACCATGCTCCGAGCTCCTTGTTGTTGCAGAGGTTTAGTTTTAGAAGTCATAAATCAAGAGATGAGAAAAGTGTTTTGGTTTAGAGAAAATCTTAATTTCCAAGTGTTTTTTGTGTTTTAATTAAAACAAATCTTAAAGTTGATTATAACGACACCGGTTAAGATCCCACGGTTCCATCCTTCCGGCATCATTATTTTTATCGGATTCACTTAGTCCGGATGAATTTGCTAAACTCAATCGAATGAGTTCCACACTTTCATTTAGACCGTGGGAAATCCCGTTAGCAACACGTAGGTTACATCATCCGAGGTATTCCCGATCATCCAACATGACGTTTTAATTTAGTTGTAATTGTAGTTTTGTGTTCTGTTTGTGATTAAATTTTGAGTTGTTTTATATTTTGAAATGTTGTGGCTGTGAATTTTATCTTGCAATGACTTTTAATTTAGTTTTGGTTTCAGTTTTAGGGACTATCCTAAAGGTGTGAGTTTTCATGCAACGATTGTTTATCATGCAAGAAAAAGTAAGTGCGATGCGATTAAAGAAATTGCAACAATGTAAATTACAAGAAAGTAAATTGCAATAAAATAAAAGCGTACCTGGAGGGTCTTCCCGTCATCCCAAGCTGCACTTAAAACAAAATTAGCATATTTAAGCAAGTTCCTTGGTAAAGCTAAGGTAAGGGTTATGGTTTTCTACCAAATTCCTAATCCTATAGCTAGTCATTTCCTATGACGTCTAGGTTCCTGTGTTTTTGTTTTGAAGACGATTTTCTTCATCAAAGAACAATTAAATTCAATTGTTCTTATAAACATCCTATCATATTGAGAAAGTGTTTAAGAAGAATCTTAAACATCTTTTCAATATTACTAGAGTTGTTTTAAGTCCAAATGAATTCAATTACACAAATGAATTAATCGTCTGGGAATTCGAGTTTTGTTATCTTTCTCAGTGAACTAGGATATTTGAATATCCTATAAGTGAAGTAACATTTCATTTAATGTTCTGTTTAGGAGTTATGATAACTAAAACTTTCGAGGGTAAATTGGTGTTCAAATGGTTTGTGATTTAGTTTAATTTTAATTAATGGGTTTAAATTTGGAATAGTGTTCAAGTTATTTTAGATTTATTTTGAATTCTTTATGTCTTTGGTGATGTTATATTTAATTCAACTTAATTTAATTTAATTTAATTTAATTTAATTCAATTTAGTTTGGTTTGATGTTAACTTAATTTAGTTTGATTTGATTTAATTTTAATTTAATTTGATTTAATTTAATTTAATTTAATTTAATTTAATTTAATTTAATTTAATTTAATTTAATTTAATTTAATTTAATTTAATTTAATTTAATTTATTCATTTAATTTAATCTTTAATTTGATTTAACTTAATTTAATTTGATTTTATTTATTTAATTTAATTTAATTTAATTTAATTCATTTAATTTAATTTAATTTACTTATTTAATTTAATTTAATTTAATCTTTAATTTAATTCAACTTTTAATTTTAATTTAATTTACTTAATTTAATTTAATTTTTAATTTAATTTTATTTTTAATTTTAATTGAAATTTTAAAAGAGTTTAATAATTTTAATTTTAGTTTAATGATTAAGTCTTTTAATGTCTTGAATTTGAGTTATCATTTTAATTAAGAATTGAATATTAATGAGATAATTAATTTAGGGATTTTTAAATTAAAGAATAAATCTCTTCCTAATAATATCCCTATTTTAATAATTCCAATTTTATTATTCTTCTAAATTTAATCAATTATTTAATTAAGGTTTAATTATTTTAAATTGCTTAATGGATTTCTACCCTTTAATTATTTAAATTTCAATCATCCAAATCAGATTAGGATCAAATATTTTACTTATTAATTTTTTTTATTAAACCTAAAGTTTTAATTAAGGATTAAAATTTTAACTACCACTTTACCCTTTAAGCTTAATAATTTCATAACTCACTAAATTGAACTCAAATGAACTTGAAATTTTTATGTGACTTCACTCATATGTCAATAAAGACATGAGAGGAGAAAATGTGATTTTTCTACATTTAATTCATTTATATAATTATTTTTGGTAGAAAATAGAGATTTCCAAGGAAATTTTAATAACATGACCAAGGGAAAGTTTCTGTCCTTAAGAAAATTAGGGGACATTCCTAATGACCAGAGGACCACTTGGACCAATTTTGGTGATTTTTTAAATTATATTATTTTTATTATAATTATTTTAAGTTTTGGAGTGTTAATTAATTTAAAAATAAAATAAATGTTGAAAAATGAATTTTATATTTTTCAAAAATCTCTCTAATGTCAAGGGAATCAAAGAATTAAATTTTGCAATTTTCTAATTTTTCTTTGATTTATTATAATTATTTTAGTGAAAATGCTAGAAAATACATTTTTTAAATTTTAAAATTACCCTAGGGCTTTAAAATTTAATATCTCACTAAATAGACCTAAGAAAAATATGGGGTTTGTTCCTAAGTGATTAAAATTCAAAATGTGACATTTTGGTGAATTTTATTATTTTTGTGATTTTTATTATTTTTTAATTATTAAAAATATTAAACTAATATTAAAAATCAACTTTTTTAGAAAATTGAAATTTTAATTTTCTTAAATTCCCCTAATATCAGAGAGGCTCCAAAACCAATTTAGTGAATTTTGGAAAGATATTTTGAAAGTTATGAATTTTTAAAGTTTAAAATGGCTAAGTGACTTAACCAACCCATTTTATGGTGGGTTCCTCTGATCCTAAAGGTAAGTGGAGGATTGATTTCAAGTCAATTTGATGTATGGTTAGCTCTAATTAATTAGAGATCCATTTTGGGTGTTTAAGCCAATTAGGGTTGTTTTAAATGAACTAACTCAAAACCTATTTTTCTTAGGGTCCTCCTGGTCATAAGGAACATCATCAAATTTTCCTAGAATTTATTTCACAACATGCTATTTATTGGAATTAAAATACTTAAAACAGACAACATGAATTTGAAAAATCAATAACTTTTCATAGGGATGACCTCCGACTTTGGAAAATTCAGGGAATGTTCCCAAATTCGGAGGCTTCAAAAGCCCTATGGTCTCATGCCATGGTGAATCGTATACATGCATGGAGAATTAAAAATGTGCAGAGAGTAAATAAATTATTAAAAATAAAATACTAGATGAAATTAAATAATTTCTTTTCCACATTATTCTCCTCCGTTCACTCGAGCAAGAGGGTATTTTTATTTTATTTTTATGATTTTCCTACACAAAGTTATGAATTTTTGAAGTTTAGGGAATTAAATAAATAGAAAATACCCCTAATTTTCTATTTATCCACGCGGCGCCGCGTCATCCTCGGCATCTCCGAACGCACACGCGTCGCACTCCCATTCGACGCTGCCGCTCGAGTCGGCAGCCGGGCCCGCGGTTCTCGTACCGTCTCTCGGTCCGACGCCATCTGAGCCGTCCGTCCGCGCGTGTATTGAATGGACGACATCCGTTCATCGTCCCCGAGCGTCCTCACCCGAGAGCCGTCCACACTAAATCCTTAAGATCTAACTCGATACTCAATGGATTTTCATGTTCTTATGCTCTATAGATTCGTCTTGAGAAGACGAACACATCCATACGGTTTATGTGGGATGAAATTTATGCAATAAAAATGGAGAATGTTCAGAAGCTCGGGAAGAAGAGTGAGGCCATACCTTTGCTCAGAGAAGTGTGGCTTCAATCTGAGGGTTGTTGCACCTTCGATTGGATCCCAACAAGCTCCGGATGAAGTCTCTCGAGTCCGGTGAATTGCCTAGGTAGGATTTCGACCACGGCCGATCACAAAGCTTGGAGGTCGGAGCAAGCTGGGTGGCTCCGGAGATGGGCCTTTCTTTGGTAGACACCTTCCCTTGGTCCGAGTGAAGGTGTAGAACTAATCAATTTGGGGATTGGCTCACCGTGGAGAAGTGTCCTGGTTTTGGGCTTGGATTTCAACTCCGAAATTGAGCTCGCGGAGAAGAAATGGCATGGGATTTCGGTGGGGATCAAGTGCTCGTGTATGAGGAGTAGTCACGGAACAATTTTGGCGGAGTTTCCTTAAGGTTTGTTTCGGCACCTCTCATGGCCGAGAGGGGTAGTGTTTAAATAGGAGAGGGTGGAGGGCCTCCCGGGGAGAGTTAGGGCTTGGGATCAACCGCTCTTGGCAAGAGAAGAACGGCCACAATGGCCACTGGGGATGGGGCGGCTCGGCGAAGGAGAATTCCAAAGTTGGCTCACATGTGAGCTCTCGGCCATGGTGTTTTCCGGCGGCACTGGTGGCCGGCCGGCCAGGCATGGGTCACCCTCGAGGTCGGGTGGGTCGGGGCGGGACTTGGTGCAAGCAATTGGCAAATGCCATGTGTAAAGAGCTTGGATTGAAATGGAATGGGGGGAAGACCATTTTGGGTTCAAATGAGTCAACCCATGGTTTTGGGCTAGGTTCACCACCCAAGGCCTGGTCTTGGGCTGAAAAGGATCACTTGGGTCACCCAAGAGAGAATGGTGTGGTCTCCATCCATGATGAGGTGGCTAAGCATGGTTTAGTGTGTGACATGCTTAAGGTAAAAAAGGGTTTAAGAAGGATTAGGAAAGGGGGCCCTCCTTTTGCCTTTAATGGCTTGATCACATGTCAAGCCTTCTATGGCTTCATGTGGCTTGTCCATGGCTTGCATGGCTCACCTTTGGCTTGGGAAAAGTGGAGTCAATTTCATGGAAATAGATTTTAGGAATTTTTTGGTAATTTGATGGAAATTTGTATGAAACTTGATTTGGAATGATTTGATGATGAATTTAGGACTTAGGGAATGGCTTTTATTAAGTGGATGGCAAGTGGAGATGTCATGTGGGCTTTAGGGTAGATTTTGGGCTTTTTGAAATGGTTTTAGATGGGCTTTTAAGATGGTTTAGGAAAGTGGGCTTTTGAATTTTAAAATGGATTTTGGGATGAAATTTTGGTAAAGGCTTGGGCCAAATAATTGTTGGGTTTAGCTCATGGATGTGTCATGAGTAATTTGAAGCAAATTGGGGGTGATTTGGGTTTGAATTGGGTTGAATTTGGGTTCTTTTGGTGAATGGGCCAATATAGGTCCAAGTGGGCCCAGTTGGGTCAATGTTGGGCTAGGGTTGAAATTGATGTAAAATTAATTTTGAGAAATGATTATGGGAGTGTTTCAAAGAGGTTTTGACTTTGATTGGGCTTTGATTTTGGGGTTTGGGCTCATTTGGGTTAGGTTTAGGTTTAGGTCAAAATTGGGCCTTTTAGCTTTGGATTGAATTTGAGTGGGGTTTGGGTCCAAATTTTGGGCAAATCATGTTAGTTTTTTGCTTTTGGGGATGCTAAGGAAGATTTAGAAAAGACTTGGGGTTAATTGGAGTTGAATTGGGTGAGTTTGGGTTAGGCGGGTGTAGGGTCCCGGGGGGTCAAAAATTGAAAATTTGGAAAATTGAAGATTGGGTAAATTTAAGTGGAATGAAATCATTTTGGTTGAGCCATGAAGCCACATCAAGCCCACATGAGCCATGAAGGGACTCATTTGAGGCATTCACTATGTTGTTCCTAACCCTCTTAACCAAGGGCTTAGGGGTTAAGGACCATCCATGTGAATCACCTACATGAGTCAGGAGGTCAAGTTAGGTATGGGTGTGGTTTTAGGAGGTGTGTGAAAGTGTAGTGTATAAGTATAGTGTGTGTGTAACTCAGCCCCTTCACCAGACCAGGCCACCCAGGGCAGTCCTAAGGCCAAAAAGTCCTATAGGAACTCATCGTTTAAACTTCCACATTTGATTTCAACCCTCTAGGTGATTAGGGGTCTACAGTCAAGTTTGTGGAGTTTGAAGGGAGTTTAGAAGTGGTTTGAAATTCTAAGTGGTGGATCCCAATTCTAGTCCTCTAAGATAGTCAAAGGAAAAGCCTAAGGCTAGATCCTAAGTACTAAAAAGAAGAAGAGAAGACCACATCAAAAATGAGGTCAACAGACTATTTCTTGCAACTAAATCTGAGTTCATAAATTTTGGCAAATTAAAAAAGCCACACCAGTTAGGCAGGGAAGATACTAGCTCTCACTCTAGAGTTCCCTCTTTTTCCTCCACCTGGAGGCTAACATCTCATAACAACTTAAAACATCAAACAAAATTGGGGGCTTTAGCCTGTCACACTAAAGTCCTTTAATTTTACACCCATTAAAAAATATATCTCCCTATTTATTTGCACTAAACTATATGGACTACAATTCTGGCCCATATAATTTCATGTGATTCACTCCAATTATTGTTTGAGACAATACTGCATTGGTTCTTGCATGTTCTCACAACAAATTTTAACATCTTAACTGGCCAAATCAAGAGGTAAATGAAGTACAAGTTAGTGGCATCATCACAACTTCTTCGAACATTAAACATCTATACTTCACACAACCTCCTTCCATAATTTAATTACTTCATCATTTGAAAGAAAAAAGATAAAGAAAACTACTCAAAACTCACGGAGAAAACACAAACACAATTTGATTTGAAATTAGAAATCATAATGAAAACACAACAAGTCTTACTTTAAAACCAAATGTAAAAACAAAGATACAAACTTATCTGAAAATTCTCTCCACAAGACTCTTGAAGTTCCTCTGAAACTTTGCTTTTCACTAAAAAGACTCCTCATAGTGTGTCGCCCAACTCTGTAGATCGAACGGACTCCAAACTCAAATAAAAACTAGATAAATGGTTGAAAGAGAAATTGGTTAGAAGAAGGCTTCAACACCAACGCTTTCACCTCTAAACCTCTCTTAACTCACTACACACTAAAAAATTTGATTCATAGACTCTAGAGAAGACTAACTAAGACTCTCTAACTGATTTAATGTCTTCATTTTAATATTTCTTCGAAAGATTCTTTAGTGTCTCTTCAAATCATGTCTAGATTCAATATATCTACCAAAAGATGCATCTCTTCATTCGAATTTGCCACCCAAAAGAAATTAAGGAAGTTTAAACCAAAAGTTGCTTCAAAAACCCCTTGGAATTGGTGCCAAATTTGATTTAATTTGTCAATTTTACCTGTCGTGCCTATGCGTCAGCCTTCAGCGCTTAGGCGCTAGAAGCTAATTTTTCAAACGTTTCATTTTTTCTCCAAATTTGATCCTTTTTTGCTCCTTTCATCATAATCACTCATTTTAATCATACTTGAAAGAAAAATATTAAAATATCTTCCATTAAAGTGCAATATCATCAAAAATAGGTATAAAAATGTGGATAAAAATACTATATATTTTAGGTGTATCATCCACTATTAGTTCCGATATTGGCAACAGAAACTCATCATTTGGGCATGCTTTGTTTAAATCTCTGAAGGCGACACATACCTGTATTTCTCCATTCTTCCTCTTAATTGGCACAATATTGGCAAACCATGTGGGGTACTGTTCTTCTCGCACAAAGTTATCATCTATTAACTTCTTCACATCGACTGTGAGTTAGTTTTCTATATCAAGGCACATTCTTCTGGGGGCTTGCTTTAATGGGGTTGTACTCTGATCCTCTCCAAGCCTGTGAACTGTAACTTTTGAAGATAGTCCTGACATTACGTCCAAGCTCCATGCAAAACTGTCCTTGATTTATGACAATAACTTAACCAAATCTGTGAATTCTTCACTGCTAAGCAGGAAACTTATAAAAGTGGATTGAGCCTCCTCCTCAGTCTCGAGATTGATCCTTTAATTCATCCACTATTTTCTTGATTTCTTTCTCGAACTCTGGTGGAGCATCATCTATTGGCTGATCTTTATAATCAACTTTGACATCGAGGCATTGTTCTTCCAACTTGCAGGTAACAACCATGCAAAACTCTGAGTCATCGACCAGTCCTATCGTACCAAATCCAAAACCTTCTTTTGTGTTGGGAGTTCGTCCTTTTACATTCCATAACTTCTCAAAAGGTTGCAGCTTATTCTTTGGCACATGTCCTTGTTGAATTAATTTTTGTATGCACAGAGAAAAGTAACTAAACGGTAATTCCATTAATTCATTAGAGTCATCTTCTTCAAAATTTACATAAGTTTCAGAAGTAGAAGAAGGGGAATCACGGTGGAATTTGATCAGTTTAAAACCAACATTACAGACTTTCTTGACCTCCATACTCTCGATATTTTGAGGGTAGACAGGAGTTAGGTTCATAGCCTGTACGTAATGGTTAATCTGATCGTAACATCGACTCATATTCGTTCATTTCAGTTTCCTCCAAAGAGATCTTGAATTGTGGTCCCTTCTGGTGTATTGCATTGTATCTCTATCGAATCCATCCTTTTAAGAGCTTCCTTCTATGTTGATGCTGATCTTTAGCTTCATCCATTCTATTAATTCCTCCTCGCCCACATCCTCAGCCTTGATCTTTGATGCGTGGGCTAAATGAACTTCCACCCACTTGTTGCAAAGGAATGGTGGAAGATCGTTGAAGCAAAGTCAAATGGCCCTGTTCTTGTGGTCCTTGTGAATCTTCAATTTTATTTGGCACAATTTCTCTTAAAAATATAGTCTTTTTCGGGGGAGCATAGTAGGCGGCATCTTCGTGAATGCCTACTTCATGTATAAAGAAATGTTGTAAGTCTCCCTTGATCTAGTGTTATTGTCCATCATTGTAATATTTGATGCATTAAGGTAGCTACGATAGGACCATATTGTACTCATGAAGCCACACTCGACCCAGTAAAGCGTTAAGCGAAGTTTCTGCATCGATGGCATGGAATTTTGTGGTTGTTACTAAATCACCAACTTTCATTAGCAACGTGATCAATCCAATTGCTATTTCTCCTTTTTGGTTGAATCCTCTTAACATCATCATATTAGTGGTGAGCTTTTGTGCGTCGATGTCCAAGTACGCTAATGTCTGTAGAGTCATCAAGTTGAGTGATGCTCCTAGATCTACCAAAACTTTGGAAAGTACGAATCCGCTGTTGTTAAAGGAAATGTAGAGCGATTGATTGTGGTCACTAGCGCCGAGTAGCAATTAATCATAAGTGAAGGTTACCCTAGGCTATTCCTTTAAATCACAAACTCCATCTGAGGGGGTGTTAGCCAATTGAGCTAAGCAAATCTATGGATCAAGTAGAGCCTTGACCAGACTTTCTCTCATCTCCTTTTACAAGATCAGAGCATCGTACATTCTTAGTTTGGCTGGCCACTTCCTAAGATGAGCTCGTACACTGTAATCTACTTTATTTGACCCTCCAACTTCTTCTCAAACATGTGTCTCTTCCACTGGCGAAGGCAGCTCTTCCTGAATAACTACTTGTTTTCCCTTTTCCATTGGAGCCATTCTTGGGTGTAATACCTTTCCACTCCTTAGATTCATTTCTGTTATTTCTTCCATATCCGAACCTAGAGGTTCTTCTAATGTTGTAATTAGTTCTTCTAAATTGGAATCTGAACAGTCTAAGTTGATGGCAATCGGTGTTTCTTTGCATTTGAGGACTGGTTCCTCACTTCTCTAACTACCATAGTAGATGTTGTCAATGTCTTCTTTGTAGCTGTTATTAGCCTCTTCTAGATTTAGTATGATCTGAGAATCATTTTGGGAATTGAAATCGGGTGTTAGATTGGTCATGGTCGGATACGTCATCACTAGAGACAGTTAAAACGTAGCCAAGATCATCACTCTTATAATCATAAGACCCCAGTGGGGTGTAGAAGAAATTATACAGAGTTAATGGTTTGAGAGATTTCTCCCCCCAATCCGAGACAAACAGTCTAACGAGGGAAACACCCAGCTTCTCCTCTGTGTTATCAATCTCTATCTCTCTGTGGTGTCCTTCTTCTTTGCTTCTATCGTGGCAGGTTCTCTGGTTTGATCTCCATCTCTAGCTTAGCAGGCAGCAGACTCTGGGCGGTAGCTTGCTTCGAAGCTTACTGAATCTGATCTAGTATCTTATTAGAAGATCTAGTTCAGACTTTGCTCCATCCATCCTCCTTCGCATATGGATCTATCAGACTAATAAGCTCGGCTGAAATCATATTTACAGAACCTCTTTCAAATTCTTTTAAATATTCTTTTGGGATTGTTATGTTCCTCTCTTTAAAATTTCTCTCAAGCCAATCCTTGAAGCTAAAGCAGTTCTCTATGTTATGTCCAAGTAGCCTGTGGTATAGACAATAGTTGGGTTGATCTTTCTTATCGACCTCCTCTGGTTTCTTTGACTCAGGTAGTTCGAACTTGGGATTCTTCATCAAATTGAAAAACTTCTTTGCTACAACGTCATCCTTGAAGGAGTAGACTCTGTTTAATCAGCTTGTCATTGATGGACCCTATCTACCATCTGTTCTGTATGGCCTCTGCTGGAAGGACTGCTGACTAGGCTGAAAGTACCACTGGCCATACTACTATGCCTAAGCGTGCTGCTGTCGAGGCTGACTGTACTGCTGCTAAGGCTGGATATATTGTGTTGGCTGTTGATATCCCCGATGAGACTGCTCAGCCTGAATCTTCATCGGCTGCTTGCCTTTGTCAATTGTTGCCACTCTCCCGGGCTTATTTTCAAATGCTTTCGTCGACCAAGGCTTCTTGGTATTTTTCAGGGATTCCATATGCTTGACTTCCTCTTATAGGATACTAGTTTTGCTAAGTAACTTCTCAAACGACTTGATGATAAGTTATTTAAGCATGAAAGCTACCGGACCATGGATACTTTTAAGAAAAATCTCAATTGCTTGTTGCTCTTCCAATTGAGGCTCGCACTTCATGCTTAAGTTCTTCCATCTCAAAATATAATCAACCAAGGTCTCATCTGTTGTTTGTCTATCCACCACAAGATCTCTTATGGTGACATGATGCTGAGCAATGGCAAACCTCTTCACAAATAAGTTCTCCAAATTTGAAAATGTCTTGACTGATCCATTAGACAATTTTGCATACCAATCAAATGCAATACCTGACAAACTGCTGATGAACTGATGGAACAACAACGCCTCATTGCCCCCGGTATTGCAACAACTTGCCCGGAACTGTACAATGTGCTATCGAAGATACCCTTTCCCGTTGAAAGTTTTAAAGGTTAGGGGTGCAAAACCATTAGGATATGGGACAAAATCAAATTCCTCTAGGTAAGGACTACCCTTTGAAATCGATGAGCCCCCTTTTGATTGGGCTAAGGCTTTCTTTACTTGCTGCTCAATTATCAGCTTGATATATTTTTCTGGCACCATAATCTAAACTGGATCTTTCTTTGATGGCTCGTCTTCATTAGCAGAAGTGACTTCTCTTCTTTTGTCTTTAATATGGACAATCTTGGGCTGATTCACTTTCGGGGATGCTATTGGTCGTGACTGCGACTGTTCGTACAATGTGTCCTTGGCAGTTACGGTGACAACCATCTTTTTCATCCTCTTGTCCATGTGACTGGTTTGTTCATCCCTTAGTAGAATGACCCTTTGAAGCTTATTTGCGGCGTTCTCCTTAGTAGGGGGAAGAGCATCACACGCATATGACATGGCCCTGGTTTCAACGACATTGATCTCCATGAATTCTTCTTCCATGTAGTCTGACAGGTAGTAATCCTCATCATCGACATCTAATCCTCGTTCTTTTGCTAACTCTAAAATCTCTGCTCGGAGCTTCCAAAATTTATCATCAACTGTTTTCTCGTTTATCAGCTTGTGGTCTGTAGGCTTCTCTTGAACATATTTCCTTTCTACAACTGATTCTGAGGCAACGGCGGTAGTGGCAACGGGCAAAATCGAACTTATGATCCATTTTATGAACATAATCCATGGACTTTCTGAGCGTACTAGTGCAACAACCTTTAGTAACCACAGTTTACTCTTTAAAGTTGGTGCCTTAAGACGGTGTATCTCGGTGGGGATATCAAAGTGATAAGGATAAGTGTGCTCCCTAGGGTGTAGACCAGGTACAGAGGAAAACAACCCTCTCTTTATATCCTTCCCCAAGAATTCTTCAAAAGCAGCAGGAAATGGTATTTTCAGACCTAGCCAAGACTTGACCAATTTGCACTTTGTGAGTATCGGGGTGACGGTGGTAGTATCTGCAATGGTAGTGACAGTGTTAACACATTTCCCCAAACGGAGTCTAGCAGGAATACGAGCTGACGGTTGTCGGTCGCTAGAGTGTTTAAATTTAATTTATGTAAATATATGTATAGAATTTTGAAAATATTATTTTAATTTAAAAATATGAAATCAAACTTATCTCATATAGTTAATGGTTTAAATAATCGAGCGCTTTATCATAAGCCATATATTTATCCCGAAGAATGGATACATTACTTGGCGGTTTGATTTGACCAAATAAACCAAATAATTCATGACATTCGTTTAGTCTGTAAACTATTTATGTTTACTAACAACTTCTCCTATCTTATCTGAAGCAACTAGTCAAGGTTTATATTAATATGGTGTCTTAAAATTTCCTATAAGGGCAAGCCCCTATAGTTAATTCCATCTTAGGTAACTGAAGTCACTTAGGAAAAGTTTTAATTTAGATAAATATTATTTTCATGACTTCCAAAAGGCAGGATTCTTCAAGATAATGTGGTAATAAGAAATGCAATAGGTTAGTGGCTTAAGTTTGGAATAGTTATTATATGGAATCTAAAGGAAAAGAAAGCTAAGGGAAAACACAGTTCCAAGAAGAATCTTCGTTATTTCCCAAACTATCCTATTATTTGGCTTTAATTTGAGATATTTATTTAATGTTTCATCCTGCAAATTTTATTATTTAGGGCTTGTATTGATTTGATACCAATCATGTGAATAGCCTGGAAGATAGGAGCATTTATGTCTTACCCAAGGACAACCTCGGAATCCTAAGATAAATTTATGGCTTATATTGCACGAGGTGCACATGCCTAAAGATATAAAGTGAGGATTTATGCTACACTAAAAATACTACCTGATCCACTTTTCAATATTTATACTTACAACTATGATATGAAAATTAGCAACGGCACCAAAAACTTGATCCCTCACTGAATATATATATATACTGATCATTTTGTTATGGAATTTATGATTTATATTGTGGATACTACGCAAGTATACGTATCGTTATCAAGTAATATAGGGCTCTAATGGAGTCCTAGATATCGATCCCACAAGGAAGTTTAGAGAATTTTAAAGACAAATTAAAGTAGACTTACTTACTAATCTAGTATACGGAAATTAAGAACACTTAGACTAAAATAAACTAATGCTTAAAGGTTAAAAATAAGATTTCAGAAAAGTATCTTTCTCCTTGTCTGAGATAATTAAGTGAATGGAGAATTAAATGAGTTTTTAATTGTATTGTGCCAAATAGGAGCATTCCTATTCTTTACCCTTTGGTCCAGGTGCAAAGAACATTGACTAGTCTTATGTTTGATTACTGAATCCGCGGCTAAGTCGGGAGGATACCGACTGCCACTTTAGAGCTCCCACGTTCCCCTCGCCTGAGGGCTAACATCTACACTTCAGCTCCCAAACAATAAGACCGAATTGAATATTTTAGTCTGTCACTCTAAAATGTCCAATTCTACGCCCGATAGTTAATATTTCCCTATTTATTTGCACCCTCCTTTCAAGGCTTTTGACTTCCCTGAATCTTGGATGTAATTTTTACTATAGTTGATAATTCAACATATGTTAACAAATTAATTGGCCAGATTGAAAGTAAATTATGATTTAAGTAAAAGATTAGCACAATTTATTTAATACTTTTAGGCACAACTAATTTAATTCATCATTTCACGAAATCTCGATAACAAGGAGAAAGACTAAGGTAACTACTCAGAATGCATGGGAAAAATAACACAAATCATGGATTTCATTAAAGTTAACAAACAATAAACAAATATACTAATCTCAATTCTTCTCCCAAAGCGTACTCTTAAGTTCCTTTGACTCTTCCTTCTAGTACAACACACTTAATTAAACTCACCAAGACGCTAAACACACTTAAACACTCTATATAGAAACTAAAAGACTCTAGAAAGACACTTAATTAACACTTAAATTGACACTTAAAAATTACGCACCAAATGACTAAAATTCATCTCTATTTATAGAAGGAGTCAAATCCCCAACAGATTCAATGTATTTTGGCTCTTCTCAACAGTCTGGCCGTCGGCGGCTCGATCTCGCCGTCAGCGGGCTTCTAGAAGATGGGCTAACCGCGCCGATCTCGCTGTCGACGGGCTAGATCTCACTGTCAGCGGGCTCTTTATAAAATATTCAAAATCTCTAGGGAAAATCTCACTGTCGGCGGCTTAAATCTCACTGTCGGCGGCTTAAATCTTACTGTCGGCGGGACAATTCATTTTTCATCATATTGAGTCCTTTTTGCTCCAAATCCGCTTCTTTTGTGCTTTTTGCTTTCAGTACTAATAAATCTTCATTCCTGCAATAAAATAAATAAAATACATTTCTTTAAAGTGCAATTTTATATAAAATTGGTATAAATTTCTCAATACATTTTTTTGTGGTGAAAATCCCCCAAACTTAACAATTACTTGTCATCAAGTAATTTTAATACTACATAAAAGTAATGATTATTTGTAGTAAAGTTTTAATTCATAAATACTATGAATTTGATTTAAATAAGTATTATAGTAAAGTTTACTAGAAATATTTTTAGATAATTAAATTAATTTTATAGATATAAGGCTATTTAGTCATCAAGTTTAAGATTTTTAGTCTTCTATTTATTTCAAGAATGACTATATTTGAAATATTAAATTACTTAAAATATTCAGATGATAGGAAGTTCATAAAAACACTACTCATTCTCCAATCGATGTGATCGAATAAATCAGAGATATTATCAATAGAATTCATCACATTCTGTACTTCCTTCTCCAATCCTTTAAGTTTCCATAAAATAAGATTTGTTCTATTAGTCAGGGGCTTAATTAAAGGATTGTTTTGAGATGCTTGATCAGAAATAATTACTATTTCATCATTGTTATCCAATGTAGGAAACATATCTATCGGATCTAGTGGTTTCCAAGGCAATAACACTTTTTCCCAAGCTTCGTAGGAAACTTGGTACTGACTACATAAAGCAAATATAGTTGATGGGTGTCCAAGTCCATGAATCGACCCATGCACAATTAATCCTAATGCAAAGTTCACAATGATAGATCCAACATCAATAGACAATACAGATTGAATACAGTAATTTAAAATTGTGCATTCCATCAAGATTTTCTTTACCCTCATAGTGGATAATAACTTTGATGAAATAAAGAAATGACAATGCATAGAGACGGGGTTAAGAAGTGACACAGAAAAACTAATGTACCCGTCTTCTCGTAATTCCCAATCGTCAGGTTCGTCGATCAGATATCTGTAGATCTCATTCATGTTGTATCTTGTAGGAATAAAATTTGAATAGTGACAAACAGGGGTATTTTCAATCTAGTATAATTCATTGATTTGAGAAGGAGTGAAAGTTACCCATCTGCCTCTTACGTAAACACTTCCATTATGGATCGCATGCAGATTAGAGTAGAATTCCTTGACTACTGGAATGACTACAGCAGATGTTGTATAGCAGAATACCTCCCAATGTCGCTGACCAATCATTTCTTCATTTGTTGTTGTTGAATTCTCCGCTCCTCTGTTTACGAATCCTCTTTCATTAATCAGTCGCTTCTTCATCAAAACCTTGTTGAATAATCGCTGAGCCTCAGAACTGACGAATTTTTCTTGGTTAAAAACTCCGGATTTCATTAGTGGATTGGGGGCCATAATAGATTGTTTTGGAGGGGCTCTAATCGTTTCTAAGGAAGAAGATAGTGCAAATATGAAGTTTTAAACATTTTATATAGAGAAATGGCGTTAGAACCACCAAAACCCGCAAAATAACTCACAAAAACCACTTTTTAACTATCTCACCGTCGGCGGTAACGATCTCGCCGTCGGCGAGCTAGTTAATATATTTAAACTGAATTTGGGCGTGCCAATCTAGCTGTCGGCGGGATCGATCTTGTCATCGGCGAGATTAGGTAATTTGCCCAATTTTCGCCCTGGTCTGAATATTTTCTGATTTCTTCGTATAGATTCAAATTTGTGATGATTTTAAAAAGTAAAATGAGTAGAAGAATTTACTCTATATTTTAATTTTCAATAACATTAATAGATCATAATTAATAATTACTCTAGGTTGCCTCCCATAAAGCGCTTGGTTTAATGTCGCCAGCCCGACCTAATTTAGTTAGTAATCAGGTTGACTGAGCATTAAAATCTCTTTAAATTTGTCTTCTCCCTTCAAAAAAAGGTTTTAATCTGTGTCCATTTTCTTTAAATCTATGTCCAGTTTTTTGATCTTCAATTTCTATAGTTTCGTATGAAAATATTTGAGTTATAGTGAAAGGCCCTAACCATCGAGATTTCAATTTTCCATGAAATAATTTCAATCTTGTATTATAAAGCAAAACTTCTTGTCCTGGCTCAAAATTCTTCAAGTTAATCTTCCGATCATGCCATAATTTTATTTTTTTCTTTATAAATTCTATCATTACGATAAGATTCATTTCTTAATTCATCTAATTCATTCAATTTCAATAATCTTTTCTCACCAGCTTCTTTCAGATTGTAATTAAATTCTTTAATTGCCCAATAAGCTTTATGTTCTAATTCAACTGGTAAGTGACAAGTCTTTTCATAAATAAGCCTGTAAGGAGTCATTCCAATCGAGTTTTATAAGCGATCATGTATGCCTATAATGCGGTGTCTAGTCTTACGGACCAATCCAATCTATTAGGGTTTACGAGTCTTTTCTAAAATACGTTTAATTTCTCGATTAGAAACTTCGACTAATCCACTGGTTTGTGGATGATAAGCGATTGATATCTTATTAATAAAGTTAAATTTTTCTACTAGTTTGTGAATATATTTATTTCTAAAATGAGATCCTCCGTCAGTGATAATCACTCTCGGCATTCCAAATCTAGTAAAAATATTTTTCATTAGAAACTTCGAGGTAAAGCTTGTGCTTTAATCCATTTAGAAAATAATCAACAACAACTAATATATATGAGTTTCCAAATGAAGGAACAAATGGTCCCATAAAATCTAATCCCCAAACATAAAAAATCTCAACTTCTAATATAAAATTTAGAGGCATTTCATTTCTTCTAGATATATTACCTACTCGTTGGCATTTGTCGTAAGTTCTGATATATCTATAATCATCTCTAAAAAGAGTAGGCTAATAAAATCCAGATTGTAAAATTTTATAAGCAGTTTTATCTGTTCCAAAATGTCCTCCAAAATCAGAATCATGACATTTCTGAATGATTTGTTCTGTTTCTTCATAAGGCACTCATCTTCTAATTATAAGATCCTTACATTGCTTATATAAATATGGTTCATCTCAAAAATATGTTTTAGCATCATGAATGAATTTTTTCTGTTGTTGCAAAGTTAACATAGGTGGTAAAATATCACTTACAATATAATTTACTATGTCAAGCATACCATGGTATTTTCCACTCACTTATATTATATAGTTGTTCGTCGAGAAAGCAGTCGGTAATTTCATTATCGTTGTCGGATAATTCATTATATTCTAGCCTTGATAAATGATCTGCAATTTGATTATCAGTTCCCTTTTTGTTAATGATTTCAAAATCAAATTCTTGCAATAGTAATATCCATCTAATTAATCTTGGTTTGGAATCTTTCTTTTGCATTAGATATTTAATAGCAGAGTGATCAGTATGCACAATACTTTTAGTTCCAATTAGATAAGATCTAAATTTATCAAAAGCATAAATAATTGCTAATAGCTCTTTTTCAGTAACTGTATAATTCATTTCAGCATTATTAAGAGTTTTACTAGCATAGTATATAACTTTGAAAATTTTATCATATCTTTGCCCAATTACTGCTCCTATAGCAAAATCACTAGCATCACACATAAGTTCAAATGGTTTCTCCCAATTAGGTGAAACTATTATAAGTGCTTTGATTAATTTATCTTTTAATAATTCAAAGCATTTAGGCATTCAGTTGTGAATTCAAATTTCTTGTCCTTTTCTAAATGTTGGCATAGAGGTTTAGTAATTTTTGAAAAATCTTTTATGTAGCGTTTGTAGAGTCCAGCATGTCCAAGAAAACTTCTTACCCCTTTTACTGTAGTTGGAGGTGGTAATTTAGCTATAACTTGAATTTTTGCGGGGTCTACTTCCATGTCATTTTCTGAAATTTTATGCCATAATACAATTCCTCCTGCAACCATAAATTGACATTTCTCCCAATTTAGAACTAAGTTAGTTTTCTCGCATACTTCTAATAATTTTTCAAGATGATTCAAGAATGTGTCAAATGACATTCCAAATACAAAGAAATCATCCATAAATACTTTTATTCCATCATCAATTAATTTACTAAATATAGACATCATACATCTCTGGAATGTTGTAGGTTCATTACATAATCCAAAAGGCATTCTTAGAAAAGCAAAGGTTCCATAAGGACTAGTAAATGTAGTTTTCTCTTGATCCTTAGGAGCAATATGTATCTGATGATAACCGGTATATCCATCTAAAAAACAAAATATTTATGTCCGGCTAATCTATCCAACATTTGGTCTAGAAATGGTAATGGGAAGTGATCTTTCCTGTGGTCGCATTTAACTTTCTATAGTCAATACATATACGCCATCCAGTAACTTGTCTTATAGGTATTAAATCATTATTTTCATTAGCTTTAACGGTCACTCCTCCTTTCTTAGGAACACTGTGAATTGGGCTTACCCATGCACTGTCCGAAATAGGATATATAATACCATTATCTAACCATTTTAATATTTCTTTCTTGACTACTTCTTTCATTATTAGGATTGATCTCCTTTGAGGATCTACTATTAGCTTATGTTCATTATCTAAAATAATTTTGTGCATATAGATTGAAGGACTAATTCCTTTAATATCTGCTATTGTCCAACCAAAAGTTTTCTTATATTTTTTTAATGTGTCTAACTGTTTTTATTCTTGTGATTCATTCAGTTCAGCTAATATAATAACTGGTAGGGTTGAATGGTTACCTAAGTAAGTATATTTTAAATGATTAGGTAAAATTTTTAATTCGAGTTCAGGAGGTCTAATAATTGACGGAACTATATTCCTTTCAGTGTTTTCAATATTATCCAATATTTCAAAATTTTCCTGTATATAACCCAGTTTTTCATTATCTGCTTCTTCAATTAATTCAAGATTTTATTTTTCTAACTTTTCTTCATAATATTCTTTAAAATGTTCATTTTGCAAATGTTCAAGTATTTCCATTCGAAAACATTCATCTTCTTTTTCTAAAGCAGGATATTTCATTGATTTTTCTATGTTAAAAGTTATTTTTTGATCGTTTACTCTCATAGTCAATTCTCCTTTCTGAACATCAATCATAGCTTTTCTAGTGGCTAAAAAGGGTCTTCCTAATATTATGGGAATTTCTTTATTTTCTTCCATATCTAGAACAATTAAATCTACCGGGAAGATAAATTTATCCACTTTTACTAACACATCTTTAATAACTCCCTTAGGATAAGTCACGAACGATCAACTAATCGAAGAGTTATCGAAGTAGGTGAAATTTCTCCTAATTTTAATCTTTTAAAAATTGATAGAGGCATTAGATTGATGCTTGCTCCTAAGTCACACAAAGCTTTTCCATAAAATTTTTCTCCAATAGCGCAAGGTATAGTGAAACTACCAGGATCTTTTAATTTTTTAGGAAGCTTTTTCTGAATAATTGCACTACATTCTTCGCTAAGTGCAACAGTTTCATTATCTGTGAATTTTCTTTTTTTATTTAAAATATCCTTTTTAAATTTTACATAATTAGGTATTTGTTCTAATGCTTCTACAAAAGGAATATTTACCGTTAATTTTTTTAAAATTTCAAGGAATTTAGCAAATTGCTTATCTTTTTTATGTTGCTTTAGTCTTTGAGGAAATTGTGGTGGTGGGTTTTCTGTAGATATTTTCATAGGGATCAATGGATTTTCTAAGTTTTGATCTTGCTGATCCTTTTCTTTTTCGATTTCCACTTCCTCATTTTTACTTTCTGTTTCTTTCTGCATTTCAGTTTCTAACTCTTTTCTACTTCGTAATTTTATCGCTTTAATTTGTTCTTTTCCTTGGTCTTTAGGATTTATTTCCACATTACTAGGAAAAGTTCCAGGAATTCTATTGTTAAGCACGGTAGCGATATGTCCAAGTTGAGTTTCAATATTTTTAATTGTTGTTCCTTAATTTTGTAATTGATTTCCTTGAATTTGTAATTGATTTCCTTGATTTTGCAAGTGCTGACCCATACTCAATATTAATTGTTCTATAGATAACTTCTTATCTTTAAATTGAGTGTTATTAAATCCAGGTGGATAAGAAGGTTTATAATTTGTATTTCCTTGATTAGGTGGATTTCCTATAGAGTTGTTCATCCATTGTTGATCGACTCGTATTGTTATTCCAATTAAAATTTGGATGATTCTTCCAACCAGGATTATAATAATTCGCATAAGGATTATTGGGTCTATTATTAATAGCATTTATAGTTTCATAAGAAGATTGAGAATATATAATTTGTCCAGTTGAGTTTTCTTCTAATATAGTAGGAGAGTAATTTATTCCAAAATGATCTAATTTCTTTGATATAGTAGCAATTTGAGAAGCTAACATAGATATTGCATCATTTTCATGAACACTAGCTATCTTTTTAGGAGTTATTCTTTCAGGAGGCCATTAAAAATTATTAGTAGCCAATTCTTCAATTAACACATAAGCTTCATCAAATGGTTTTGACATTAATGAACCTCCAGCAACAGCATCAATGATTGATCTAAGAGATCCTACTAATCCATTGTAAAAAGTTTGTATAATTAACCAATATGGTAATGCATGATGTGGGCATTTCCTAAGAAGTTCTTTGAATCTCTCCCAAGCTTCATATATGGATTCTCCATCAAACTGACCAAAAGATGTTATATCATTTCTAAGTTTTGCAGTTTTCGAAGGAGGAAAATATTTGGATAGAAATTTTTGTGTTAATTCTCCCCAAGTTTTAATAGATCCGGGTGCTAATGAATTTAACCACATCTTAGCCTTATCCCTTAAAGAAAAATGAAAAAGCCTAAGTCTAATAGCATCATTAGATACTCCTTCATATTTAAAAGTAGCACATAGTTTCAAAAAACTCGCAAGATGTAAATTAGGATCTTCATTAGGAGAACCACTAAATTGATTATTCTGTACCATTTGGATAATTACAGGTTTAAGTTCGAATGAGTTAGCAACTACATCAGGGTTTTGAATAGTTAGGTGAATTTCATCTAATGTAGGGTTGGCATAATCTCTTAATGGTCTTTGTTGGTTTATATTTTCAATTTCTGGATTATTTGCCATTTGTGTTAAATTTATAATTTCTCTCTTTTGTTTTCTAATTCTTTTAATTGTGCACTCTAATTCTAAATCGTAAGGTAATAAATTTTTGTTTCCAAATTTACGCAAACAATTTTTAAGTAATATTTAAAATAGTCCGTTACTCTAGTAATTATTTTAATAATTCTATTAATTACCTTAATAATTACTTTACGTCCCCATCAACGGCGCCAAAAACTTGATCCACCTTTTGATATTTATACTTACAACTATGATATGAAAATTAGCAACGACACAAAAAACTTGATCCCGCACTGAATATATATATATACTAATCATTCTGTTATGGAATTTATGATTTATATTGTGGATACTACGCAAGTATACATGTCGTTATCAAGTAATATAGGGCTCTAATGGAGTCCTAGATATCGATCCCACAAGGAAGTTTAGAGAATTTCAAAGACAAATTAAAGTAGACTTACTTACTAATCTAGTATACGGAAATTAAGAACACTTAGACTAAAATAAATAAACTAATGCTTAAAGGTTGAAAATAAGATTTCAGAAAAGTATCTTTCTCCTTGTTTGAGAGAATTAAGTGAATGAAGAATTAAATGAGTTTTTAATTGTACTGTGCCAAATAGGAGCATTTCTATTCTTTACCCTTTGGTCCAGGTGCAAAGAACATTGATTAGTCTTATGTTTGATTACTGAATCTGCTGCAAGGCTGGGAGGATACCAACTGCCACTTCAGAGCTCCCACGTTCCCCTCGCCTGAGGGCTAACATCTACACTTCAGCTCCCAAACAATAAGACCGAATTGAATATTTTAGTCTGTCACACTAAAATGTCCAATTCTACGCCCGATAGTTAATATTTCCTTATTTATTTGCACCCTCCTTCCAAGGCTTTTGACTTCCCTGAATCTTGGATGTAATCTTTACTATAGTTGATAATTCAACATATGTTAACAAATCAATTGGCCAGATTGAAAGTAAATTAAGATTTAAGTAAAAGATTAGCACAATTTTTATTTAATAATTTTTGGCACAACTAATTTAATTCATCATTTCACGAAATCTCGATAATAAGGAGAAAGACTAAGGTAACTACTCAGAATGCATGAGAAAAATAACACAAATCATAGATTTCATTAAAGTTAACAAACAATAAACAAATGTACTTATCTCAATTCTTCTCTCAAAGCAGACTCCTTGAAGTTCCTTTGACTCTTTCTTCTAGTATAGCACACTTAATTAAACTCACCAAGACGCTAAACACACTTAAACACTCTATATAGAAACTAAAAGACTCTAGAATGTCACTTAATTAACACTTAAATTGACACTTAAAAATTACACACCAAATGACTAAAATTCGTCTCTATTTATTGAAGGAGTCAAATCCACAAAGGATGCTTAAGCACCTCTTCAAAAAGTGTCCAGATTCAATGTATTTTGGCTCTTTTCAACTGTCTCACCGTCGGCGGCTCGATCTTGCCATTGGCGGGCTTCTAAAAGATGGGCTGACCACACCGATCTCACTGTCAGGGGGCTCGATCTCCCCGTCAGCGGGCTCTTTATAAAATATTCAAAATCTCTTGGGATAATCTCGCCATCGGCGGGACAGTTCATTTTTCATCATATTGAGTCCTTTTTGCTCCAAATCCGCTTCTTTTGTTTTTTTTTGCTTTCAGTACTTATAAATCTTCATTCCTGCAATAAACTAAAGAAAATACCTTTCTTTAAAGTGCAATTTCATATAAAATTGGTATGAATTTCTCAATACATTTTTCTGTGGTCACTACCTCGATGTTCTATGGCTTGTTGCTTAATTATAAGGAATTTTGCTGTTGAAGATTGTCGTACCACCCACATTGTGCTCTCCAAGCTCCTCATTGCAACAGGTATAGTTTTATAAGTATAAAATTTAATAGATGAGAGAAGTGTCAAGTTTTGAAGATGTTTAAATTATGATGTCTTAATATCTTATAAAGAGAATAATTAAGTTGATTATAACGATAGTGGTTAGGATCACACGGTTCCCTCATTCTGGCGCCACTATTTTCTTTGGATTCCCTTAGTTCAGATGAATTTACCAAATTAAACTAAAATGAATTCAGTATTTTCATTCAGACTGTGGTAAATCTCGTTAGCAACCGTAGGTTACCTCCTCCGAGGGATTCCCGATCATCAAAAGAGACGTTTTAATTTAGTTGTAATTGTAGTTTTGTTTTGTTTGTGATTAAATTTTGAGTTGTATTATATTTTGTTTGTTTTAGCGGTGAATTTTTTTTTGGTTTGGTTTTGGTTTTGGTGGCTATCCTAAAGGTTTTAGTTTTGACATGCAGGGTAACCTTGTTTCTTAGCATGCAGTTTCATAAGCAACAAAGGTACTAGAAAGTAAATGAAAGTAAATTGCAGTGTAATAAAACAAAAGTGTACCTGACATTTCTTCTTCTATTCCAGCTGAAAGTTTAGTATTTGTAGCAAAAACATATATATATTACAGGGAACTAAATTTGCATGCCAGAAAGCAGGAAGAAAAAGTTGTAAACCAACTACCAAATCCTATACGTTAACTTGGTGAATACCTATTTGTTCACTTGAAGGATGCCTTTCTTTAGCGAAGTATGATGTGTTCAGTCATCCTCCAAGATATCCAGAAGACTTGTGAAAAGATCCGGGGAACACCCTATATATTCACAACCCTTTTGAATTGTCTCGAGTTCATTTAAGCTTATTATACTTGCTAAATTACTCATCCACAATATACCCCTATACTTAATGAATCTTGATGTTTTAATTATCTCAATGAGTGGGGTAACCATCACCCAATGTTTTATTCATAAATTATGTGGGTGAAGACCCTTAGGGGCAATTTGACTTATTAAAAATTTTAATCAATTTGATTTTCAAATTTGGGTTTGTAGTGTTTCAAAGTGTTTAATGTTGATAAGCCTTGCTCACTACTAAGCCCTGAAGACTTTAATGGGTAAATTTACAATTTTTAAGAAATATTAAGTTATGTGATGTATTTAATCCTTATCAATATATTGAACTATCATGAAACCATTAATTAGGGTTTCTAAATTGTGAGTTATAATCTTTTAAAATCAATCCCCTTATTCCATAATCATTTAATTTCAATTATCTTCCAATTATAATAATTAAAGAAATTATAATTTTATTCTTAATGCGAAAAAGTGAGCTTGGTTTCTACCATTAAGTCCCTTGTATTTCAATCATCTAGACAAGTCAATTTACGATTATTAGTTACCCATTTCCCTTTGATTAAATCTAAACATTTAATTAACGCTTAATTCCTAAAATTACCATATTGCCCTTGAGGCCTTATCACTTCATAATTTATTAAATCTAACTCAAATAAAATTGAAATTTTTATGTTACCTGACCCAAGCAAAAAAAAAAAAGGTTAAGATTTTTATGCCTATTTTATACTGATTTTGATGATATTACACTTTAAATAAGGGTATTTTTGGTATTTTTTTTGTAGGTATGAAGATTTAAGGACAAAGGAGCGAAAATATGCAAAAAGGAGCGAGTTTGGAGCAAAAAAAGCTAAATTATGAAAATTTGACCAAGGGCGCCAATGGCGAGGTCGATGGCGCCGACGGCTTGATTTTCCAGAGAGTTCAGAATATAATCCAAGGGAGGCCGCCAACCACGGAGATCGAGGTTGCCGACGGTGAGGTCAGTTCAAGGCTAAGTTTCTAGAAGGCCACTGACAGCGCAGCTCGAGGCCGTCGACGGTGGGATTAGCGGTTCTTTCACAATATACGTCGAATCTGGATAACTTTCGAAGGGATGCCTGGAAAACCTTCGAGACTCTTCAACAACTTTAAAAATAACCGTTTTAGGCCGAAAAATAGTCCTTTTGGAGTCCTCTAAAAAGTCACTAAGAGTCCGTAAAAAGTACTATTAGAGATTTCTAATAGTTACTTAGTGTCCTATAGAGAGTCCACTAGTGTCCATTATTATTAGTTAGTGTTAATTAGTGAGTTCAAATAGAGATTGTGAGGAATTCTTCGAAGGATAGTAAGAGTGGAAGGGAAGTGAGAGATCTTTTCTGCATTTCCATTTTGAAGGAGAGTTTTGTGTACTGTAAAGAAGGAAGAGATTCGAAGGAACTTCAAGGAGTTTGCTTGGGGAGGAATTTAAGATAAGTTGTGTTTATTTACTTTAGTTTGTAATACTTTACTTTTATATATGAGATCCAAGTTTTATTGCATTCTCTCCATGAATTCTGAGTAGTTGTTCTATCTTTCTCCTTGTTTTCATATTTTTGTGAAATGATAAATAGAATTAATGTGCCATAAAAGATTTAAATAAGTTGTGATAATCTTTAACTTAGATATTAATTTACTTTTAATCCGGCCAATTGAAAAGTTAAAATCTATTGAGTTTAACAACTATAGTAAAGATTACATCTGAGATTCAGGGAGATCAAAATCCTTGGAACCATGGTGCAAATAAATAGGAAAATAATATTAATCGGGCGTAGAATTGGAGATTTTAGAGTGACAGACTAAAATCCTCAATTCCTATCATTTGGGTGCTGAAGTGTAGATTGTTATCCCTCAGGCAAGGGGAACGTGGGAGCTCCGAAGTGAGAGCCGGTATCCTACCAGCCTAGCCGCAGATTCAGTAACCAAGCATAGGATTAGTCAATGTTCTTTATGCCTGGACCAAAGGGTAAAGAATAGGTATGCTCCTATTTGGCACAACACAATTTTAATACTAATTCTATTTATCTATTCACTTAAATATCTTAACAAAGGAGAAAGATTCTTGCTTATATATTTGAACTTAACTTTAGTAGTATTAGTTAATTGTTAGTAGATCTAGTTCAACTTAAACATTATAGTAGTGTCGATTGCTTATTAGTGACAGATAGGCAATTTCGGTTTAGTTGTGATTCTAAATTGATTTCTATAATCCTAGTCTATAGCCTCTAAGATATTCCCTGTGGGATCGATATCCAGGATTCCTCTAGAGCCCTGTATTACTTAAGCGATACTTATACTTGCGTTTAAAGGTAACTCTGCGATTAAAATATTATAATATATAATTTTTACTAAAATTAAATTGCGCTCTAATTCAAGTAATTGGCACTATTGCTTAGGATTTATATCATCTAGTAGTGGTGTTGAATTCTTACATTTTTAAAGTATATACAAAATCGCAGGGGGCGGACCTCAAGTCATTTCCCCACTCATGGGGTCAATTAAAACATTAGAGCAGAAATGTGATTTCTCTAATTTTAATTCAATTCATATAATTATTTACATGCAAAAATGAAGATTTTTAAAATAAATCTATAACTTCATCAAAACAAAAGTTCTATCCTTAAAAAAATTATTGGAGGTTTACTAAGGCTAGAGAACCACTTGGACCAATATTTATGATTTTAATTTAATTTTAATTTAATTATTATAATTATTTGTTGATTTTGAATATTAATTAAATGTAAAATATTATTTAAATGAAAAGTTAAGTTTTATATTTTTTTTAAATCTCCCCGAGTCCAGGGAACCTGAAACAAGTTTCATATTTTTATGATTTATATTTTAATTATTAGAATTATTTTAGTGAAATATTAAGAAAAATACATTTTTAGCCTTTAAAAATTATTATCTTCACTTAGAAAATTACAAAATTATTTTAATGGCTCCCAAATGATCAGAAGACCAACTGTGATATTTTGATAGGTTTTAATATTTTTTTTATTTTAATTATTTTTAAATTATTTTTAATTATTTAAATATTAAAATATCATTTTAAAATGAAATATTTACTTTAATTCAAGTTTTATTTTTCTCAAGTTCCTCTATTTACTAGGAGCTCCCAAATCCATTTTTATGAATTTTTAACTCATATTTTAATTATTATAATTATTTTAATTCCAAAAATACCATTTAGCTTGGAAATTCAATTTAGTGGGTAAATTAACTCCAAATGACATGAAAATTTTTATGCGAGCTCCTCTAACCCTCATCCACTGTGGAGAATCATTATTAAGCCATTTACATTTATATTTATCCCATTTTAATTTTCTTTCATCTTAGAGATTTTATTACCATTAGGGAGAATTTTGATGAATTAAACCATATTTAAATTTTTCCTCTAGTCCTCTTGTTACAGTGAACCTACCAAAATTTACATTGTAATTTTCTAATTAATATACTAATTATTATAATTTTTATACCAAAACAGAGGGGATTAACTTAAAAATTAAAGATCTCTGGCGAAAGATGCCCCCTGACCTGAAAAATATCTGGAAAGATCATTAACCACAGAGCCTTTAAGCCCTCCAAACCTCATGCCATGGTGAAATGTCTAGAGCTAATTAGGTCCTAAATATGATTTAGTGTATTTAATTAATTAAAAATAAAATACACATCAAACAAACATGAAGACATTTCCACATTATTCTCCTTTGTTCTTTGAGTAAGAGGGTATTTTTCTTTTATTTTTATAATTTTTCTACAACAAGTTATGGATTTTTAAAGGTTAACTAATTTAAATAATTACAAAATATCCTATTTTCCTATTTAAACACATGGCGTCGCGTCATCCTTGGTAGCTCTGAAGTCTCCATGTGTCACTCTGCCATTTGATGCTGCCTTCTGACTCAGTAGCCACGTGTCCAAAATTTTTGCATCGTAATTCTGCTCAGTGCAATTAGAGTCGTTCGTTCAATACATGTTAGATCCAACGGCGCGTGTTCATCATCTTCAACTCGTTCATCCTGAGAGCAGCCCACCTTCAAAACCTAAGATCTTCAGCTAGACTAAACTAAATTACCTCGAGTTTGTTCTCATAGACTCATCTAGGCCAGAAGAACATATCCATACGGCTTATATGATATGAAAATAAGCACGGGAGGAGGTGAGAGATCTATATCTTGGTCTGAGAGGGGAGGCTTCAATCAGAATAGTTATTCTCCTTTGTGGTAACCTAGCAAAGCTCCTGGCAGTAGCAATTTGAGCTCTTGTTGGGCATACGTCAGAGTTCGATTAGAGAGCAAATTCAGATCTGAGGAAATTCTAGGTTGGAGAGGCTCTGGGATGGGGCTTCTGTGGGGGGTCTTCTTCTTTGGTGAGGGGATGGTGATGCGTGGGACTTGTAATGCAAGAATTTATGAGCTCAAATTTATATATTTTTAATGATTTTGATAAGTCCAAGCATTCAACGCAAGTAAACATATTGTATCAAGCAATATATGGCTCTAATGGAGTCCTGGTTATCGATCCCACAGGGAAAGTTCGAAGTTTTAAGAAAGCTATCCCAAGATAAGTAAGATGGTACTAAAATCCTATATTTAAATAGCACTTAAAGTTTAACACAAACTTCTACTAACACTATGCAGAAAACAGTAACAGTTAACTAAACTATAAATACTTCTAACAACTTTAAAGACAGAATTAACTAATAGACACACTAAATTAAGTTTTTGAAAGGTTTTTTGATATATAAGAAAAGCATATTTCCTCTTGCAATGAGAATATGATGTGTGAATTGATATGGATCAAATATTTATATTATTGTGCCAAATAGGAGCATAGATGATTCTTTACCCTTAAAAGAGTACCCCCACTTCTAAGTAGAAAAGAACATTGACATATTCTAAGTTTAGTCACTAACTCTAAGGCTAGGCTGGGAGGATACCGGGTCTCACTTCGGAGCTCCCACTCACCCTTCACCCGAAGGCTAACCTTTGATATTTAGTTACTAATCTTAGAGCCAATTTGGAGATTTTAGCCTGCCACCCTAAAATCTCGACATTGAAGTCCATCAAAACACATTTCCCTATTTATTTGCACTCAATTCCCATGAACTACGCAATTCATCCATGGAAATTGAATGAATCTTTCATTATTGTTTTAGGACATTAAATCATTTCAAACTTAATGTTCCACAACATATTTTAACATTTCAATTGGCCAAATCGAAAGTGAATTAAGTTCTAAATGAAAAGCCATCACAATTTCTTCATCACATTAAAAGCACATCAAATCCAAATTAATCCATCATCACATCTCTTATGCAAGAAGAAAGATAAGGAAACTACTCAGAATTCATGGAGAAGATATAATAAAACATGGATTTTATATATAAAACAAAAGTCATACAAACAACAAAAGAAAATACAACTTATCTCTTTCTCTTCCCCAATGCAATTCCCTTGAAGTTCTTTTGAATCCTCTTCTCTTCTTCTTTACAACACTTGATTCTCTCTTTAGAATGGAAAGGAAGAATCAATCTCTTACTTTACCCCTTCTCCTTCACTCCTTAGAGAAGAATTCCTCCCAAATCCTCACTCTACGCACTCTTCTCCTAAATCCTAACTCTTCACTCTCTCTAAAACTACTGAAAAAGCACTCTAGAACTCTCTATTCTCGTCCAAATACAGTTACTTATATGATAGGGACGAATTCCCAAGAGTTTCCAAAGGCATCCCTTCAAAAAGTTGCCAAAACTCTTCAAATTTGTAGTCCACCGACTTCAAGCGCCAGATAGGGCACCGGTGGTGCTCTATCGTGCCATTTAATTCAATGCTCTCTGGATTTGTGCTCCGGCGGCGCCAGAACACTTTTTCCACCATTTTGCTCCTTTTTGCTCCGAAATCGTTCCTTTTTGCTTCTTTTCACTCCAATTACCTAAAATCACCATACCTGCAACAAATTAAGAAAATTACTTTTCTTTAAAGTGCAATATCACCAAAAATGGGTAAAATTAGATAGCAAAAACTGTATATATTTTCAGTGCATCAGAATCTCCCAAACATAAACTATTACTTGTCCTCAAGAAATTCTTTTACTACATAAAATATAACTCTAGGCAATGTACTTTTCAATTGTAAGAGACTAAAATTTTCATTGAAAAGAATATAGTGATTAGATTTTCAAAAAAAGTTTAGTAACTCAGGTCAACATTACAGGTATAAGAATATTCAGTAATTAAGTCTAAGAGTTCGAGTATTCTATTTATTTCAAGATGAACCATAATTTGTCACATTAAGAGTGCCTTAAAAGACTATGTGAAAAAGGAGTTCATGCAAACTTTATTAGAATGTAGGCCAGTACTTAAAACTTAAATTCAGAAATGAAATCAAGTTCTCCCTTTAGGGTGATTCAAGTGAAGCCAATTTTTAATTAGGCATCTCCTCAAAAACAATTTTTTCTTCTTTCTTTCTTTCTTTTCTTTTTTTTTCTTTTTTTTACTTTGTGGGATTGTTTTTCAATCCTTCTTTTCTTTTCTCTTTTTTTTTATTGATGATTACTATTTTGGGATAGCCCTTTAATGATTTTAAACTTTACTCTCCTATTTCTTAAGTTCAAACCTGAAACATCTCTTTACTTTATAGTTAAGTATAAGCTTTATTATTCATCATAAAGTTACAATCTCTTCTTAACCCAAAATACTTTAAGTCCCTTAATATTTCAAAATTACAGTTTTCTTTACTTTAAATAGTTGACTATAATCAAATCCTTTCATACCAAATATCTTACTTCTATAAAATAAACCTTTATCATTAAAAATTTCCATCCTATCCTTCCATAATATTCAACTGAAATGAAAAGTTTTAGTTATCTTACAATGAGGTTCAACTGCCAGAAATTATGCTAATAATTTTTGAAAATATAATAATTGAGAACAAATAAAGTTAGTATTTTTCTACCCTCCCCAAACTTAAATTTTTCAATAAATTTGATATAGTTGAGAGTAAAAGAAAACTAACCTTTCTGTGCTGAGATTCTGAAATCTTCAATAGCTATCTGGTATTAATCAAAATTTACAACTAGCAGGCATGAAAAAATTTGTAGCAGTGATATAACAATTTTAAATATTTGCATGGGTAAAGAGAAATTAATATTAAACATCTAAACATTCAACATAACACTATAACATGAAACAAACTATCACACTACTAACAGTACAACTAATAGTTCAACATGAAAAGTAAATAACACTACATCACGCAGTAAAACACAGGGTTACACATCACACGAAAAGTAAATATCCACTACATCACATCAATACATCACAACAGACTAAGAATAATAGAAATAAAACAAACAAACTATCTATCGGTCTCCATCACCAGGATCAGCAACAGGGTCATCAGCAGGGTCATAAGCAGGGTCAAGTCTATATGGTGTGTAGCTCGGGCAAGTAGGAAATATCACATCGGACTCTCCCCTCATAAATCTAACATGAGCATCATAATAAGAAATATTGAACTCAACTCTCATCTGCAGATAATCTTCATTCACATCACTCCTCACCTCAAATACATCCATCTGACTATGGAGTCTATCCACACTAGAACTCTGTAATCTCAGCTGCTCCATAATATCAGATAAGGTATGTGGCTCAGAAGTAGATGGAACATTATAACTAGTAGTAGGAATATCAGTACTCCTACGCTCAACTCTGGCTCCTACATGAGACTCATAAATGCGGATAATATTCCTTGTAATAGGTCTCAATGGTATATCCACTTCCTCAGAACTATTGAACTCCACTCCATACTGAACACAGAGGGCATGAACTAAGGTAGGATATCCTAATCCTCCAGTTGTTTCACCTCTAGCAATCGTCTGAAAATTCTTGTAAATAATAGTTGCAATATCAATTTTTTTCATCTTATGTATACAGTGGTTCAGAATCGCTCTATCTCTAGTAACTTTGCTGTGGTGATAAGATGGTAATAATCTTGCAAAATTGAAATAATGTCAGACTTTTGAAGCAACATTCAAAGTGGAGGCAGGGAAATTTATCAACTATTTTTTACTTACTTTCCATTCTCCTTGCCCGTCAATCAAAAAAGCAATCACTTCTCTCATATTCTCCCTCATAGTGTCAAAGTTTTCGTACTCACATACGAATGGTTCCCGAGTCTGATAGAAAGCATTGATGCACTGAGGAGTAAACTCAACCATCTTTCCTCTAACAAGCACATACTTAGTCTCATTTCAGGGTACGTTAGAATAGAATTCTCTAACAACTCCCATAATAGCATTCACAGTGAAATAACAGAATCGCTCCCAGTTTCCCTCTGCAATTAATTGTTCTACAGATCCGCCAGGACTATCAAAAGCTTGATCCTGGATGCACTTCTTGTTGTGAAGGATAGAGTTATAGCAAAATTGGGCTTTGACATTGACAAACCTCTCCTCATCAAAATCCAATTTCCTCTTCCCTCTTGAAGCCATTTGAATTTCTAAAATTTGCAAGAAAAATTCCAATAAATCCCAAATTCACAATGTAACAACTCCAAACACTATTCTAAGCAAGTAAGAGTAAATTTCATCATGGAAATCTTAATGTCTCTTTAAAACTCCAAAAATTCCACCATATGCAATGTGAGAGATTTCCATGGTGAAAATCCAAAAAGTTTAACTTAAAGTGAAGCTCTTACTAAGAGAAGTGCAAATCCGGTGTCGAATAGCCTTGAAAACTCCTTAAATCTGAGATCTAGCAAGCCCTAGATCTTCAAAATCAAGAAAATGGAGGAGGAAGATGAATGAAATGGAAAAATTTATCAGGTCCCATGGCAAAAATCACGACATCGAGGGTTTTAGACCTTTTCTGGGTTCGGGGGCCAGCAGCACTCGATAGGGCGCCGTCAGCACTCGATAGGGCTCTGGCGGTGCTCTATTTAAAATAAATGGATTTGTGCACCGACGACTTCAAAAATTTTTTCATTATTTTGATCGTTTCGACGTCCACAATGATGTTTAACTCTTCAATAAGCATTGACATCGTCCCATAAGCAACAATTAACACAATTTTCACACAAACAACACAAAATAATCTTATATATTTAAAATCCAAGTTAGATCAAAAACACTAAATATGTTCATTCAAACCAACTATTTTTAGATACTTAGTGCAGCAAGTACTCGACAATAGGGAAGCACTAAGATCTAAGCACATAATGAAGGTAAACACATCTAAATCCAAGTTCAAAGCCAAGCAAATACTACTCAAACCAAACATAACTAAGCAAAGCAAACTAAACACACGACATACATAAGTGGAACCCATCAATTTCTCCATATCAGTTTCAGAACTATCCTCTCCTCTAATGTCTCCAATTGATTGTTGATGTACAAACAAGTTATAGAATGAAAGAAATGGAAATTTGTCATATGATTCTTTAGCAATCACCATGTTTTTCTTCATCAGATTGATCATGCCCATCTCAATTCGACCAGTGTGATCGAATTACTCTTTCATTCTCCAATCTATATGATCGAATAAATCAGAAATATTTTTTATCGCATTCATAACATTTCGTACCTCTTTCTCCAATTATTTGATCTTCTACAATATCATCCTGGAACCTTCAGGAAAATAGGGTTGAATCGGCTGTAAAGTCTATGTTGGTTGATTAGCGAGTAAATTCATGTCATCTTCATCTCCAACAGTCTGGTAGTCATAAGGATTAGTTGGATCAATAGAGCTTCATGAAAGAAGAACTTTTTCCCATCTTTCATAAGGAACCTGTGACTGACTACATAACAGAAATATGGTAGACGGGTGTCCAAGCCCATATTTGGAGCCATGCACAATTAATCCAAGTACTAATCTCACAATAATATTACCAATATCAACCGGCCTTCCAGTTTGAATACAGAAATTCAAAATGGCGCTCTCCTTGGTTACATTGCTAATCTTCATTGTCAGAAATAAGTTTTCCGAAATAAAGTAATGCCACTGCTTCGATACTGGATTCAAGGATGAAGATGGGAAATTAATTTATTCATTCTCTCTTGCTTCCCATTCTTCATTCTCATCCGTCAGATATCGATAAAAATCATTCATATTATCCTTTGTGGCATTGAAATTAGAATAATGGAAAATAGGTATGTTCTCGATCATAAAGAGGTCGTTGATTCATGCAGGAGTGAATTGTACAAATCTACCACGCACAATTACGAACCCTTGATTGATCCCGTGAAGATTTGCATAAAACTCTTTCACGACGGGAACAACAACGGCAGCAGTAGTGTAGCAAAGCACTTCCCAACGTCTCTCTTTAATAATTTCTTCAATTCTATTAGTAGGATTATCCATATCTCGATTTATAAAGCCTCTTTCCTTGATAATCCTTCATTTCATCATCACTTTGCGCTTCAACACTTATGAACTTTCTTCGGTTGAAAACACAAAATTGAGGAATTTCCATGGGAAAGGAATCCATAGGATACGAATTTGGATAGGTGGTTTTCATTTTTCTGAAGTTAAGAAGTCAAAAATGGATTTTGGGGAGTTATAAGGACGAAGATCCCGCCAAAAACCGCCAAAACTCACATTTTGAAACTTAAAAACCGTCAAGCAGATTTTGGGCGATGGCGGCGCCAATGGTAAAAAATTCTCACCAAACTTCATTTGATCCAAAATATTCCAATATTTCAATTCGAACCATCATTTATCAATTTTTTAATTATTTAGGAGTAATTAGGATTCAAAAATAACTATCTAAAATACACAACTACAACAAACAAACAAACACAGAACAGAGATACATATGGGTTACCATCCATAAAGCGCTTAGTTTAACGTCATCAGCCCGACAAACCATTCAGTTAATCGAGATGACTTAACATTAAAACCTCTTTGAAATCAGGATGAAACCCGTCAAATTAAGGCTTTAATCGAAGCTCATTAACTTTAAAAATGTTTCCAGTATCAGGATCTTTAATATCAACAGCTCCAAAAGAATGAATTTTTACAACTGTAAAAGGTCTTAACCATCTAGACTTGAGCTTTCCAGGAAATAACTTCAATCTTGCATTGTATAATAAACTTTTTATCCATTTTCCAAGTTCTTTTTCAATATCTTTCAATCATGCCATAATTTCCTATTCTCTTTATAGATCCTATCATTGTGATAAAATTCATTTCTAATCTCTTCCAATTCATTCAATTGCATAAATCTTTTCTCTCCAGCATTTTTCAAATTAAAATTTAACTCTTTTATCGCCCAATATGCTTTATGCTCCAATTCAACTGGTAAATGGCAAGTCTTACCAAACACTAATCTATAAGGAGATATTCCAATAGGGGTTTTAAAGCTGTTCTATAAGCCCATAAAACAGTATCTAATCGAGCAGACTGATCTAATTTATGATTATTCACAGTTTCTCCAAAATTCTTTTAATTTCATGATTAGACACTTCTGTTAAACCACTAGTCTGGGGATGATAATCAGTAGAGATTCTATGAATAATATTATATTTCTCAATTAATCTCTTAATTTGATCATTCCTGAAATGGTATCCACCATCAGTTATGATCGCTCTCGGCATTCCATACCTTGTAAATATATTTTTCTTTAAAAATTTTGAAACACTCCGAGCATCTTATTTGGGTAAAGCAACATCTTCAATCTATTTCAAGACATAATCAACAACAACTAATATATATAGATTTCCAAATTAAGGAGTAAATGGTCCCATAAAATCTAATCCTCATACATCAAAAATTTCAACTTCCAAATTATAATTTAGAAGCATTTCATTTCTTCTAGAGATATTACCTACTCTCTGACATCGATCACATGATTTAATATATCTATAAACATCTCTAAAAAGAGTAGCCCAATAAAATCCAGATTGTAAAATTCTAAAAGCAGTTTTATCAACACCAAAATGGCCTCCAAATTTAGAATCATGACATCATTGAATAATTAAATTAGTTTTTTCTTGTGGCACACATTTCCTAATAATCAGATCCTTACACTGTTTATATAGATAGGGCTCATCCCAAAAATAGAATTTTGCATCATACTTAAACTTCTTTTGTTGTTGCCTTATTAAATCTGGTGGTACAATATCACATACAATATAATTCACAATATCAGCATATCAAGGCAAATTATTTCCCATAATAGTATAGAGTTGCTCATCAGGGAAAATTTCAGTAATTTCTTTTTCAAATTCAGATAATTTTTCATAGTCTATTTTGGATAGATGATCAACTATTTGATTATCAGCTCCCTTCCTATCAACTATCATAAAATCAAACTCTTGCAGAAGAAGTATCCATCTAATGAGTCTAGGTTTTGCATCCTTCTTTTGCATTAGATATTTGATAGTCGAATGGTCTGTATACACAATAATTTTAGTTCCAATTATATAAGGTCTAAAATTTTCAAAAGCAAACACTATAGCTAATAATTCTCTTTCAGTTGTGGTATAATTAATTTGAGACTCATTAAGAGTTTTACTAGCACAGTAAATGACTTTGAAAACTTTATCATGCCTTTGCCCCAATGCTACTCCGATTGCATAATCACTAGCATCACACATAAGTTCAAATGGTTTCTCCCAATTGGGTGAAACAATTATAGGTGCAGTGATTATTTTTTCTTTTAATAATTCAAAAGCTTTTAAGCATTCATCATTAAAATCAAACTTTCTATCATTTTCTAAAAGTTGGCATAAAGTTTTAGTAATTTTAGAAAAATCTTTAATATATCGCCCGTAAAATCCAGCTTGTCCTAAGAAACTTCTCACCTCTCTCACGGTTGTGGGTGGCGGTAATCTCTCAATCACTCTAATTTTAGTAGGGTCGACCTTCATACCATGTTCAGATATTTTATGCCCAAGCACAATTCCTCTTGCATCCATAAATTGACATTTCTCCCAATTCAGAACTAGATTTGTTTTCTCAAAAAGCTCCAAAAATTTTGCTAAGCTTTCTAGGAAAATTTCAAATGAAGTCCCGAATACAAAGAAATCATTCATAAAAACTTCTATTTCATTATCTGTCATACTTCTGAAGATAGACATCATACATCTTTGAAATGTTGTAGGTGCATTACACAGTCCAAAAGGCATTATTCGAAAATAAAATGTACCACAAGGGCTAGTAAATGTTGTCTTCTCTTGATCCTTAGGAGCAATAGGTAATTGATGGTAACCAGTATATCCTTCTAGAAAACAGTAGAACTTGTGTCCAGCAAGTCTATCTAGCATTTGATCTAGAAAAGGAAGAGGAAAGTGATCTTTTCTGGTGGTGGCATTTAATTTCTTGTAGTCAATACAAATTTGCCATCCATTAATTTATCTTGTGGGTGTAATTTCATTGCATTCATTCACTTCAACAATCACTCCTCCCTTTTTCAGTACACAATGTATTGGACTTACCCAAGCGCTATCCGAAATAGGATAAATAATTTCAGCATCCAGCCATTTTAAAATCTCTTTCTTAACTACTTCTTTCATTATAAGATGCAGTCTCCTTTGCAGATCAACTTTCTGCTTATATTCTTCATCTAATAAAATTCTGTGCATACAAATCAAAGGACCAACTCCCTTAATATCTGCTAAAGTCCATCCAAAAGCTTTCTTGTATCTTTTTAAAGTTTCCAACAACTTCTGTTCTTGGTATTCGTTTAGTTCCGAAGATACAATAACAGGCAAAGTAGATGATTCTCCTAAAAATATATACTTTAAATGATTAGGGAGAATTTTCATTTCAAGTTCAGGAGGTTTTATGATAGATGGAATTAAGCTTTTATCTCCACCTTCCGTAATTTCTAATATTTCGAATCTCTCCTGAACATACTCCAAATCTTCATTCATTTCATTATCTGAATTTTCTTCATCTTCACTTTCTTCTTCAAACATATTTTTATATTCTTCTTCTTTTTCAAATATATTTTCAAAATGATTGTTTCTCAAGAAATCACATACCTCCATTCTAAAACATTCATTATCTTTTTCCATTGAGGGATACTTCATAGATTTTAAAATATTAAAGGTCACATCTTGATCATTAACTCTCATAGTTAATTCTCCTTTTTGAACATCAATTACCGCTCTTCTAGTAGCAAGGAATGGTCTTCCCAAAATGATTGGAATTTCTTTATCTTCCTCCATATCAAGTACAATGAAATCCACGGGAAAGATAAATTTATCCACTTTCACTAACACATCTTCCATCACTCCTTTAGGGTAAGTAATGGATCGATCGGCCAACTGAAGAGTCACAGATGTAGGAGAAATTTCTCCTATTCCCAACCTTTTGAAAGTTGATAAAGGCATCAGATTAATACTCGCTCCCAAATCACATAAAGCTTTTCCAAAAAAATTTTCACCTATAACACACGAAATAGTGAAACTACAAGGGTCTTTAAGTTTTTCCGGAACCTTCTTCTGGATTATTGCACTACACTCTCCGCTAAGTACAATAGTTTCATGATCTGTCAACTTCCTTTTCTTTCTCAGAATATCCTTCATAAACTTAGCATAGTCAGGTATCTGTTCTAATGCTTCAATAAAAGGAATATTAATTGTTAATTTCTTAAGGATCTCCAAAAAATTTCCAAATTTATTATCCCTGTTTTGTTTCTTTAATCTTTGAGGAAATGGAGGTGGTGGTTTTTTGACAGTTATCTTCATTGGTTCAAGAGGATAATCCAAGTCTAGATAAATCTTGTTTGAACCTTTTTCAATTTCCACCTTCTCCTTTTCTATTTCAACTTGTTTTTGCACTTTAGTTTCTAATTCTTTTCCACTCCTTAATTCAATAACCTTAAGTTATTCCTTGTTTTGATCTTTTGGATTGATCTCCACATTACTTGGAAGTGTTCCAGAAGGTCTATTATTAAGTGCAGTGAAAATATGTCCTAATTGATTTTTCATTATTCTTCATAGCAACACCTTGAGCTTGTAATTGATTTCCCATATTCAGAATCATTTCTTCAGTAGACAACTTCTTATCCTTAAATTGTGGGTTACTATTGAATCTAGGGGGATAAGATGGTCTAAAATTAGAATTTCCTTGATTGTTCGAATTTCCAATTGGATTCATAGAATTGTTAGCCCAATGAGGGTTAACATTAACATTATTATTATTCCAATTGAACTTTGGGTGATTCTTCCAACCATAATTATAATAATTCGAATAAGGATTGTTAGGTCTATTAATAGCATTTAAGGTCTTGTAAGGTGTTTGAGATTCTGTTATCTGTCCAAATTAATTTTCCTTTGACGTTGGGGGTGGTTGAGAATAATTCATTCCATATTGATCTATTTTCTTTGAAAGGGCTGCAATTTGAGAAACTACCATAGTCATCATATCTGAATTATGAACACTAGCTACTCTCTTAGGATTTACCCGTTCAGAGGGCCATAGAAAATTATTAGTGACCATTTCTTCAATTAATGCGTATTCTTCATCAAAAGGTTTTGACATTAATGATCCACCAGCAGCAGCATCTATAATAGATCTCAATGATCCCACTAATCCATTATAAAATGTTTAAATTATTAACCAATCTGGTAAACCATGATGTGAGCATTTCCTAAGAAGATCTTTAAATCTCTCCCAAGCTTCATATATTGACTCTCCTTCAAACTGACAAAACGATGTAATATTATTTCTTAGATTAGCAGTCTTTGATGAAGGGAAATATTTTGATAGAAACTTTTGAGATAATTCTACCCAAGTTCTAATAGATCCAGGTGCTAACGAATTTAACCACGCCTTAGCTTTATCCCTTAATGAAAAAGGAAAAAGTCTAAGTCTGACAGCGTCACTAGACACTCCATCATATTTAAATGTAGCACACAGTTCTAAAAAACTAGCGAGATGTAAATTTGGATCCTCATTAGGTGTTCCAGCAAATTGATTTTTTTGTACCATTTGGATAATAGCAGTTTTAAGTTCAAATAAATTAGCAGCAACATCAGGATTTTGAATAGTTATGTGAATTTCATCTGTTGTTGGGTTAGCATAATCTCTTAAAGGTCTTGGCAAATTTTCAATTTCATTTCTTTGATTATCTTGAATATTCGCCATTTTGCAAGGATTTTTAATTTTTTTTGTTGTTTTCTAATTTTTCTAACAGTACGCTCTAACTCTGAATCATAAGGCACTAAACCTATAGATCCACTACTACGCATATACAAACTCAAATACTTTAATAAAGATAAACAAACACACAATTACACACTACTAAATAAAGTTTTTCTTCTTTTTTTATATTATATATATTATTATTAAATACCTTCCTACTTACTTCTTAGTTACTTTTTTTTCTTAACTCCATTACCTTTCCCCGACAACGGCGCCAAAAACTTAATGCGCGGGACTTATAATGCAAGAATTTATGAACTCAAATTTATATATTTTTAATGATTTTGATAAGTCCAAGCATTCAACGCAAGTATACGTATCGTATCAAGTAATACAGGGCTCTAATGGAGTCCTGGTCATCGATCCCACAGGGAAAGTTCAAAGTTTTAAGAAAGCTATCCCAAGATAAATAAGATGGTACTAAAATCCTATAATTAAATAACACTTAAAGTTTAAAACAAACTTCTACTAACACTATGCAGAAAACAATAACAGTTAACTAAACTACAAATACTTCTAACAACTTGAAATACAGAATTAACTAATAGACACACTAAATTAAGTTTTTGAAAGGTTTTTTGATATATAAGAAAAGTATCTTTCCTCTTGCAAGGAGAATATGATGTGTGGATTGATTTGGATCAAATATTTATATTATTGTGCCAAATAGGAGCATAGATGATTCTTTACCATTAAAAGAGTACCCCCTCTTATAAGTAGAAAAAAACATTGACATATTCTAAGTTTAGTCACTAACTCTAAGGCTAGACTGGGAGGATATCGGCTCTCACTTCGGAGCTCCCACTCACCCTTCACCCGAAGGCTAACCTTCGATATTTAGTTACTAATCTTAGAACCAATTTTGAGATTTCGGCCTATCACCCTGAAATCTCCACATTGAAGTCCATCAAAACACATTTCCCTTTTTATTTGCACTCAATTCCCATGAACTATGCAATTCATCCATGGAAATTGAATGGATCTTTCATTATTTTTGTAGGACATTAAATCCTTTCAAACTTAATGTTCCACAACATATTTTAACATTTCAATTGGCCAAATCGAAAGTAAATTATATTCTAAATGAAAAACCATCACAATTTTTTCATCAAATTAAAAGCACCTCAAATCCACATTAATCCATCATCACATCTCTTATGCAAGAAGAAATACAATAAAACTACTCATAATTCATGGAGAAGATATAATAAAACATAGATTCTATATATAAAAGAAAAGTTATACAAACCAAAAAAGAAAATACAACTTATCTCTTTCTCTTCCCCTATGTAATTCCCTTGAAGTTCCTTTGAATCCTCTTCTCTTCTTCTTTACAACACTTAATTCTCTCTTTAGAATGGAAAGGAAGAAGCAATCTCTCACTTCACCCCTTCTCCTTCACTCCTTAGAGAAGAATTCCTCCTAAATCCTCACACTACACACTCTTCTCCAAAACCCTAACACTTCAGTATCTCTAAAACTACTGAAAAAGCACTCTAGAACTCTCTATTCTCTCCCAAATACAATTACTTATAAGATAGGGATGAATTTCTAAGAGTTTCTATAGGCATCCCTTCAAAAAGTCACCAAAACTCTTCAAATTTGAACTCCACCGACTTCGGGCGCAGGCGGCACCAGATAGGGCACCAGCGGTGCTCTATCGTGCCATTTAATTCAATGCTCTCTAGATTTGGGTGCCGGTGGTGTACATTTTGGCGCCGACGGCGCCATAACACTTTTTCCACCATTTTGCTGCTTTTTGCTCCGGATTCGTTCTTTTTTGCTTCTTTTCACTCCAATCACCTAAAATCATCATACATGCAACAAATCATGAAAAATAACTTTCTTTAAAGTGCAATATCACCAAAAATGGATAAAATTAGATAGCAAAACCCGTATATATTTTCAGTGCATCAGATGGTTAGGCGCAAATCAATTTGGAGCTTGGTGTAGTGTAGGGTTGTAATAGTGAATGCCCTGGCTTTGACTGACTTTAAGCTCAAAAATTGAGCTCAGGCAGTGGAGGGGATGGCTAGAAATTGGTTGGTTTAAGCTTAGGAAGGCTGAGAGAAGCTCTGGAAGCAATTGTATAGAGTCTCCCCTATGCATTTATGTATCTCTCCGTTTAGCCATGAGAGGTGGTGGCTGAAATAACCATGGTTATGGTGGAGCTCAAGGCATGATAGTGGGTGAATCAATTGCTTAAGTGGAAAGCAGTAAGGCACCAGTGACCAATTAGGGTTGAACTGTTTGGACGGGTGAATTTGGGTTTTGTCCATAGGAGGTGGCTCTCATTTTTGGCTCCTCTAGCGACTAGGCTGGCCGGCCAGGCCAGGGGGAGGTGGCCAAAGGTCAGGTGAGCCAGGTAATTACTTTTAGTGGTGATGGGTTTTTGGCAATGATCTCTTTGGTTAAAGCATTTTAGGAAATAAATCCCCTCATTTAGGGGACCCTTGGTCCATGGCTGAGCTAGGTTGGGCAAGGTAGACCTAGACCAGTCCCTAGGGTTCATTTGGTGGTTGTGGTGGACTTAGGTTGATCACATTTGGCTTGACTTTGTCACATTGGGTCGTAGGTCCAATTTGGGTCAAATTGGGCTAGGTTTGATTTGATCTTGGATTGGGTCTAATTGATTGAGCAATGTTGTGTGGATGATTGTAATGAAGCATTTGGAAAAGGTTTTGAGTGATTTTGGATTGGCTTGGGGGGTCAAGTTGGCTTGATTTGGTCATTTGGTCAATATTGGGCGTGTTGGGCTAACATGGGTTTGGGTTAGTCTAGAATTGGTTGAAGGGTAATTAAATGTTCAAAATGATATAGGTGATTGTCATGAATTGTTTTGGATAGAAATTGGGTGGAAATTTTGGGGTTAGGGCATTCAAATTGGTGGAATTTTGGACATATGGCCAATTTGTTGTAAATTTGGGATTTTAATTTGGGTTGTATTTTTGTGAGATTTGGGCTCAAATTTGGGTCAATGGATGGATCAATTTGGTGTGTGATAATGTTATGAAGAGTTTAGAATTTAAATTTGAGTAAATTGACTTGGAGGAGTTCAATTTGGGGGATTTGGGCATATTGTCGAAATTGGGGCTTTTTGGTTTGGATTGAAATTAGGCTTAGAAATTGGTTCACATGGACTTAGATTTCGTCTGAATTGGGTTTAAACATGGTAAATTTGAGTTTAGAATTGACATTGGGGAAGATTAGGGTCAATTGAGTGGACATTGGAGGTGATTTGGGCATTTTGGGCTTGAAGGTGCAATTTGGGGCTTTTTGGTCAAAAATGGTCAATTTGGTTAAGTTGGGTTCATTGAAGTGGTTTTTATTGATTTTGAAGACATTTGGAATGCTTTTGGAATTTTTGGCATTTTTTGGAATTTTTGAATTTTAAGGGGCATTTTGGTAATTTTGGCTAATTTGGGGGTGTCTTGGGCATTTTGGGAAATATTGAGGTATTTTTGGTATTTTGGATGGTGGGGAACATTTTCAAATAATTTTTTGGAGAAATTTGGGTAATTTGTGCAATTTTTAGATTTTTGGTTAAAATTAGGGTTTCAAGGTAGTTTGGTAATTTGGTAAGGTTGAGGGTCTAAAGTTCAAATTTTGGGAATTTTCGTAATGTTGACCTCAATTTTGGTGAAGTCTTTTGCTTCTCTCCTTAGTACTTAGGATCTAGCCTTAGGCTTTTCCTTTGACTAATCTTAGAGGACTAGAAATGGAACCCGCCATTTAGAAATTCAAACTACTTCTTAGCTCCCTGCAAACCCCACAACCTTGATTGTAGACCTCTAATCACCCGGAGGGTTGAAATCAAATGTGGAGGTTTAAAGGATGAGTTCCCTATAGGACTTTTTGGCCTTAGGAATACCCTGGATGGCCTGGTCTGGTGAGGGTTGACTTGCACATACACTACACTCTCACACACATTCTAAGTCCTAAAACCACACTCTCACCCAACTTGACCTCCTGACTCATGTAGGTAATGCATATGGATGGTCCTTAACCCCTCAGCCTCTGGCTAAGAGGGTTAGGAACAACAAAGTGAATGCCTCAAATGAGTCCTCTCATGGCTCATATGAGTTTAATATGGCTTCATGGCTCAACCAAAGTGATCCCATGTCACTCATATTTGATCAATCTTCTTTTTTTCAAAATTTTAATTTTTGACCCCTGGGGCCCCAGACACACGAAACCTACCAAATACCCTTGAAATGACCCAAAATTTGCAAAATTGCCTAAAATACCCAAGATCCCTTAAAATCAATCCTAAACACTTCCCACCATCCAAATTGACCATCTTTGGCCAAAAATACCAAAATTTCCAAAAATACCCCTAAACCCCCCCAAAATTACCAAAATACTTTTTTACCCCAAAAATCCTAAATTCATAAAATTCCCAAAAAATTCAAAAAAATCCCAAATATTCCCAATTTCATTTTTTTCAACTACACCATGGGCCAATTTTGCCAATTTACCCAACTTTTACCAAAACCCCCAATTTGACCCATTTTTAACCCAAGCGAACCCAATGTCAAACCAAACCACCCCAATTGACCTCAATTTTGGTCCAATTCAATTCTGAACTTCAATTCAATATCCCCAATGTCAATTTAGACCAAATCAAACTCCAATTTGATTGACATTTGGGCCCAATTTCAATTTAAAGCCTAAGGCCTAATTTTTGCCCATGACCCAAACCTAGCTCAAACCAATCCAATTCAACTTCAATTGGCCCCAAATCTTTTCTAAAGCCTTCCTAACACCCCCATAAACAAAACACTAACTTGATTTGCCAAAAATTTGAACCTAAACTCCACCCAAACCTAACCCAAAACCAAAATCCCTTAAATTTACCTAAGCCTAAGCCTAACCCAAATGAGCCCAAATCCCAAAATCAAAGCCCAACGAAAGTTGAAAACTCTTTGTGACACTCCCATAAACATTTCTCAACATTAATTTTACACCAAACCAAACTTTAGCCCAACCTTAAACCAAGTTAGCCCAATTTGACCCACTTTGGCCCCTTTACTAAAAGACCCACATTAAACCCAATTCAATTCAAAATCACTTCAAATTTGTTCCAAATCACTCATGACACCTCCCTAAACTAAACCCAACATTTATTTGGCATGGTCCTTCATAAAACTTTCATCCAAAAGTCCATTTTAAAATCTAAAAGCCCACTTCCATAAAGCCTTTAAAAGCTCATTTTCACCAAAATTCAAAAGGCCCAAAACTTATTTCAAAACCCATATGACATCCTCATTGGTCATCCATTTGATAAAATCACCCCCCCTAAGTTTTATTTCATCATTTAAACAAACCAAATGTGGCCCCATGGAAATTTTCCATCAAAATGTCTAAAAATTCAAAACCCTTTTTCATGTAATTGACCAAGCTTTGCCCCAAGCCACATGGAGCCACGGAGCCATGCATAAGCCATATGCAAGCTTTGGAAGCCACTTTCCACATCACCAAACCATTTATGGCTAGAGAGGGAACCCCTTTCCAAACTCCTTCTTAAGACTTTTTAACCCCTTTTATGTCACACTCTAACCCATGCTTAATCAAAATTCTAAGGATAGAAACTTCTCCACCTAAAGTCAGCTGAGCCAAATGATTCATTTCAGCCCAAATCAAACTCTTGGAGGGTGAACCCAACCCATTTCCATGGCTTGACCAAATTAAGCTCAAAATGACTCTTCCCCTTACCACTTAAATCAAACTCCTTTACACATGTCAAGCCTCAATTGACTGCACCATTGCCAACCCCTGACCCTTCTGAGCCAGATGGTGACCTAACCCTACCGGCCAGCCGCCTGGGTCGCCGGAAAACACCATGGCCGAGAGCTCCATGTGAGCCAAAACTTTCAATTCTCCCTTGCTGAGTTGTCCCAGTCCAATTGAACACCATGGCTGTTCTTCTCTTACATAGAGCAGCTGATCCCAAGCATCAAACCCCCCTGGGAAGCCCTCTAGCCATGTCTATTTAAACCCACCACCCTCTCAGCCAAAGGAGGTGATGAACCAAACCTTACCAAAACTCTACCAAAATCACTCCAGAATTCTCTCCAGACATAGAGAACTTGATCCCCACTGAAATCAAGCCCTGAAACCCTCTCTCGCGAGCTCAATTTCCGAGTTGAAAATCCACCCAAAAAATAGGACACTTCACCACGATGAGCCAATCTCCAAACCGATTCATCCTACACCTTCACCGAACAAGAGGAGAAGTTCCCCGAGCAAAAGCCCCCTCACCGGGCCAGCCATTGCTTCCGACCTCCAAGCTTTGTGATCGGCCTTGGTCACTTTCATACTTAGACAATTCCCAGAGCCAGAGACTTCATCTGGAGCTTGCCTGGACTCAATCGAAGGTGACACAACTCTCAGATCGAAGCTTCACTTCTCTGAGCAAAGGTATGAACTCATTCTTCCTCCCGAGCTTCTAGCAATTCTCCATTTTGTTTGGGTTAATTTCATAGCATATAAACTGTATGGATGTGTTCGTCACTTTAAGATGAATCGATAGAGTATAAGAACACGAAAATCCATTTAGAATCGAGAGAGATATTAGGGTTTGAGTGTGGACGGTCACGGGTGCACACTAGTCGTAGACGATGACCAACAGCCGTTGGATCGCGTGTGTATCGAGCGGACGGTCGAGATCTAGCAGGACAGCGCAATGGTACGTGAACCGCGGGCCCCTGGAGAGCTGAGTCAGATGGCGGCGCCGAATCACAGCGTGAGCTGCCGAGGTTGACGAGGCGCCGCGTGGATAAGTAGAAAATTAGGGTATTTTTGAATTATTTAAATGCCCTGAACTTCAAAAATTTATATCTTTGCATAGAAAAATCACAAAAATAAAATAAAAATACCCTCTTTCTTAGTGAACAGAGGAGAATAATGTGAAAAAGAAATCAAGTTAATTGGATGAGTATTTTATTTTTAATAATTTATTTACTGTTTTCAATATTTTGATTATCCATTTGCATAGATAATTCACATAGGGCTTTTGAAGCCTCTGATCTTGGGAACATTCCCTGAATTTTTCATGGTCAAAGGCCACCTCTGTGAAAAGTTATTGATTTTTCAAGTTCATGTCACTATTTTAGGTATTTTAATTCCAATAATTAGCATGTTGTAAAATAAATTCTAGGAAAATTTGGTGATGTTTCTTAGGACTAGGGGACCCTATGAAAAATATATTTTGAATTAATTCATTCATAATAACCTTAATTGGCCTAAACCCCTAAAATTGAATTTGAATTAATTAGGGTTAACCACACATCAAATTGACTTGAAAATAATTCTCCATTACTTTTTAGGGTCAGAGGAACCTTACATAAAATTTTGAAATCAATTGGACTTGATTAACCCCACCAAATGGATTGATTAAGCCTCATAAGCAAAATGGAACTTTAAAAATTCATAACTCCAAAAATACTTTTCAAAAATTCACAAAAATGATTTTGGAGCTTCTCTGATATCAGGGGAGTTCAGGAAAATTAAAATTAGAATTTTGTAAAAAAGTTGATTTTTCACAATATTTTATTATTTTAATAATTAAAAAATAATAAAAATCATGAAAATATTAAAAATCATAAAAAAGTCACATTTTGACTTCTAATCATTTAGGAACAAACTAAATATTTTTTATAAGTCCCTAGGGTAAGATATTGAATTTTAAAGGCTTAATGTAATTTTTAATATTAAAAAATGAATTTTTAACCTTCTTCACTAAAATAATTCTAACAAATCAAAGAAAAATCAGAAAATCATAAAATTTATTTTCATGGACTCCTTGAGGTCAGAGAAATTTAATAAAAATATAAAATCTATTTTTTAACTTTTATTTTATTTTAAAATTAATTAATACTCTAAAACTCCAAATAATTATAATAAATAAAATATAATTCAAAAAATCACAAAAAATTGGTCCAAGTGGTATTCTAGTCATTAGGAACATCCCATAATGTTCTTAAGGATAGAAACCTTTCCTTGGTCATGTTGTTGAATTTTCTTTGAAAGCCCCTATTTTCTACTAAAAATAATTATATAAATAAATTGAATTCAGAAAAATCACATTTTCTCCTCTAATGTCTTAATTGACATGTGAGTGAGGTGAAATAAAAATTTCAAATTCATTTGAACGTAATTTAGTGAGTTATGAAGTAAATAAGCTTAAAAGGGCATAAAGGTAATTAAAAATTTTAACCCTTAATTAAAGCTTTAGGTTTAATCAAAATGTGGGGTAAAATATTTGATTTTAACTTTCTCTTGGATGATTGAAACTTAGAAAATTAAGGGGTAGAAACCCACTAAACACTTTGAAAATACCAAAATGAAACTTTAATTAATTGAATGATTTAAATTTTGGAAAAATATATTTAAAATTTTGATTATTAAGATATGGGTATTATTAGCAGGATATTTATTCTTTAATTTAAAAATCCTTAAATAAGTCATTTTAACAATATTTAGTTCTTAATTAAAAATTAAAATAATAATCCAAATTAACAATTAAAACTAAAATTAAATTAAATTAAATTAAAATTAAATTAAAATTAAAGTTAAACTAAAATTAACAATTAAAATTAAAATTAAAATTAAATTAAAATTAAATTAAATTAAATTAAACTAAATTTAAATTAAACTAAAATTAAATTAAATTAAAATTAAATTAAATTAAAATTAAAATCATCTAACAACAAACTTGAGTGAAATCATTAAGAGTTAAATCAAAACATATCAATAATTTCAACATCTCTTTCTATCTAAGTAAATTTAAAACATGAACATCAATCTTAAATACTAAGATAATTGAAAGTGTAAAGATTTAAATTAAATCTAAAAATAACTTGAACACTACTCTAAACTTAAAATTATTAATTAAAACCTCATAATTAAATTAAAACACTTTTAATCATTAACTCAAACTTTTAATTAAGTATGATTAAAATTCTCGATAAACCAACTTGCCCTTAAAGGCTTTAATTATTATAATTCTTAAATAGAGTATTAAGTGAGATGTCACTTCATTCATCAGGTAATCAAATACCCAAGTTCATTGAGCAAGAGACAAAGTTTAACTAAACTCCTTGATGATTAGTTCATATGTGCAACTAAATTTACTTGGACTCAAAATAATCCCAGAAGTATTGAAAAGATGTTTAGGAGTAGTCCTAAACACTTCCTCAATATGACGAGATGTTTTAGAAGAACAATTGAATTTAATTATTCTTTGATGAAGAAAATCATCCTTAAATCAAACACAAGAACCTAGACGTCATAGGAGATGACTAGTTATAGGATTAGAAATTTGGTAGACAACTAAAACCCTTTCCCTTAGCTTTACCTAGGTATTTCTTGCAAAATGTGTTTAAATTCCTGAACATGTGTTTTAAGTGCAGTTTGGGATGACGGGAAGACCCTCCAGGTACGCTTTTATTTTATTGCAATTTACTTTATTGCAGATTACTTATATGCACTGTACCTTACTTTTCTTGCATGATAAATAAAACTGTTGCATGAAAACCATAACCTTTAGGATAGTACTTAAACTGAAACCAAAACAAAATTAAAAGTCATTGCAAGATAAAATTCACCGCCACAACATTCTAAAATATAAAACAACTCAAAATTTAATCACAAACAGAACAACAAAACTACAATTCCAACTAAATTAAAATGTCTCGTTGAATGATCGGGAATACCTCAGATGATGTAACTGTTGACCTCATTTTTGATGAGGTCTTCTCTTCTCTCTTTAGTACTTAGGATCTAGCCTTAGGCTTTTCCTTTGACTATCTTAGAGGACTAGAAGTGGAACCCACCCTTTAGAATTCCAAACACCTCTTGACTCCCTGCAAACCCCACAAGCTTATTGAAGACCCCTAATCACCTAGAGGGTTGAAATCAAATGTGAAGGTTAAAAGGATGAGTTCCCTATAGGACTTTTTGGCCTTAGGACCACCCCCGGTGGCTCGTCCGGTGAGGGTTGACTTACACACTCACTACTCTCATACTCTACACTCTCACACACAATCCAAATCCTAAAACCACACCCATACCCAACTTGACTCCCTGACTCATGTAGGTAATTCATATGGATGGACCTTAACCCCTAAGTCCCTGGTTAAGAGGCTTAGGAACAACATAGTGAATGCCTCAAATGAGTCCTCTCATGGCTCATATAGGCTTAATATGACTTCATGGCTCAACCAAAGTGCTTCCATTTCACTTATATTTGATCAACCTTCATTCTTCAAAAATTTCAATTTTTGACCCCGGGGACCCTACACTTATCAAACCTACCAAAAACCCTTAAAATTGCCAAAATCCTACAAAATTTTTAAATCACCCAAAATTTCCCAAAAATAACCTTGAACATTTCCTCACCAATCAAATTGATCATCCATAGCCAAAAATACCAAAAATTCCAAAGGTATCCCGCAATACGCTCCAAATTACCAAAATGCCCCTCTTGACCCAAAAATACAAAAATTCAGAAAATTCCCAGAAAATTCCAAAAACTCCCAACTATTCCCAATTTTATTTTGTCCAACTACACCATGTGCCAATTTTGTCAATTTACCCAACTTTTACCAAAACCCCCAATTTAGCCCATTCTTAACCCAAGTGGACCCAATGTCAAACCAAACCTACCCAATCGACCCCAATTTTGGTCTAATTCAATTCTAAACATCAATTCAATATCCATAATATCAATCTAGACCAAATCAAAGTCCAATTTGATTGACATTTGGGTCTAATTTCATTTTTAAGCTTAAAGCCCAATTTTGGCCCATGACACAAACTTAGCCCAAACCAAACCAATTCAACTCCAATTTGACCCAAATATTTTCTAAACTTTCCCTAACATCCCCACAAACAAAACACTAACATAATTTTCCCAAAATTGGGACCCAAACCCCACTCAAATTCAACCCAAAACCAAAAAGCTCAACTTTGACCTAAACCCAAACCTAACCCAAATAAGCCAAAGTCCCAAAACCAAAACCCAACCAAAGTTGAAACCTCTTTGAAACACTCCCACAAACATTTCTAAATATTAATTTTACATCAATTTCAACCTTAGCCCAACATTAGCCTAAGTTAGCCCAATTTGGCCTACCATGGTCCCTTTACCAAATAAACCCGAATCCAACCCAATTCAAGCCCAAACCACCTCAAATTCATTTCAAATCACTCATGACACATCCCTAAACCAAACCCAACAATTACTTGGCCCAAAATTCTACAAAATTCCCATCCATGAATTCATTCTTAAACTAAGGCCCACATCCTTAGGCCTTCTTAAAAAGCCCATCCAAAGCAAGTTCAAAAGCCCAAAGTCCATGACAAAGCCCACATGAAATTCCTCTCATCATCCCTTTGATTTAAAACACTTCCTAAGTTCTATAACCCATCACCAAATAAATCCAAATCAAGCCTTATGACAATTCTCCTTAAATCCATAAAAAATTCCAACACCCTTTCTCATGCAAGTGAGACAACTTTTCCCAAGCCATATATGAGCAATGAAGCCATGCATGAGCCACATAGGAGCCATGAGAGCCATGGAATCTACTTTCCACCTCACCAAGCCATTAATGGTAAGAGAGGGGATCTCTTTCTTAGACCTTTTAAACCTTTTTTTACCTTAAACATGATACACTCTAAACCATACTTTGCCACCTAATCCTTGATGTGGACTTCACTACCTTTGGTAGGTTGACTCACATGATCCTCTCAGCCTAAAACCAGGTCATGGGGAGGTGAACCCAACCCAAACACATGGGTTGACCCAAACCAAGCCAAAATGGCCTCTCCCCCATGCCATTTTGATCTAACCCCTTTACACATGGCAAAGCCCAATTGCCTACACTAAACCCAAGCCCCGACTCACCCGAACCCGAGGGTGACTCATGCTGCCCGGCCAGCCCGCCCGGATCACCGGAAAACACCATGGCCGAGACCTTGAGAGGAGCAAAATTTTGGAAATCCACCTTGCTGAGCTGCCTCACTCCAAATGGCCATTGCAGTTGTTCTTCTCCTCACCAGAGCAGCTGATCCCAACCCTTAAACCCCCCTGGGAGGCCCTCCAGCCTCTCCTATTTAAACACCCCCTCCTCTCGGCCAAGAGAGGTGTTGAACAAAACCTTGTTGAAACTCTGCCAAAATAATACCATATCACTCTCTACTCATAGAGCATTCGATTCCCACTGGATTCCAGCCCCAATTCCCTCTAGCTGAGCTCAATTTTGAGTTCAAATTTCAGCATAAAAATCAGGACACTTACCACAGTGAGCCAATCCCCAAATTTATTGGCTCTACACCTTCACCAGACAAGAGAAGAAGTTTACCAGCAAAAGCCCCTCTCCGGAGCCAGCCATCGCTTCTAGCCTCCAAGCTTTGTGATCGAGCGTGGGCACTTTCATACTTAGACAATTCACTGTGCCAAGGGACTTCATCTGGAGCTTGCTTGGACCCAATCGAACGTGACACAACTCTCAGATCGAAGCTTCACTTCTCTAAGCAAAGGTATGGACTCACTCTTCCTCCCGAGCTTCCAGAGATTCTCCATTTAATTTGAATCAATTTCAATGCATGTTTACCGTATGGATGTGTTCGTCTCTTGAAGACGAATCCATAGAGCATAAGAACACAAAAATCGTAGAGAATCGAGTGAGAAATTAGGGTTAGAAGGTCGACGGTCACGGGTTTACACCAGTCATAGACCATGACTAGGTGCCGTTGGATCGCGCGTGTATCGAGCGGACGGTCGGGATTGAGCCGGACAGCGCAACGAGACATGAACCGCGGGCCGCATGGCATCCCAGTCAGATGGCAGCGCCGAATCGAGAGGCGACGCGTGGAGCTTCGGAGGCGGCAAGGTTGAGTCAGCGCCGCGTGGATAAGTAGGAAAATAGGGTATTTTTCTATTTATTTAATTACTAGAACTTCAAAAATTCATAACTTTGTGTAGAAATAACATAAAAATAAAATAAAAATACCCTCTTGCTCAGTGAACAGAGGAGAATAATGTGGAAAAGAAATCAAGTAATTTCATTAAGTATTTTATTTTTAATGATTTATTTACTCTCTGCATTGTTTTAATTCTCCATTTGCATAGGCAATTCACCATGGCATGAGACCATAGGGCTTTTGAAGCCTCTGAACTTGGGAACATTCCCTGAATTTTCCAAGGTCAGAGGTCATCCCTATGAGAAGTTATTGATTTTCCAAGTTCATGTTACTGTTTTGAGTATATTTAATTCCAATAATTAGCATGTTGAGGAATAAATTCTAGAAAAATTTGATGATGTTTTTTTATGACCAGAGGAACCTAGGACAAATAATTTTTGAGTTAATTCACTTGGAATAACCCTAATTGGCCTAAATCCCCAAAAGTGAACATTAATTAATTAGGGTTAACCACACATCAAATTAACTTAAAAACAATTCTCCACTATCCTCTAAGGAAAGGAGAACACCACATAAAAATTTGAAACGAATTGGACTTGGTTTGATCCACCAAATGGGTTGATTAACCCCCTTAAATAAATTTGAACTTTAAAAATTCATAACTCACAAAATACTTTTAAAAAATTCACAAAAATAGTTTTGGAGCTTCTCTGATATTAGAGGAACTTAGGAAAATTAAAATTATAACTTTCTAAAAAAGTTGATTTTTATCATTATTTTAATATTTTAATAATTAAAAAATAATAAAAATCATAAAAATATTAAAAATCACCAAAATGTCACATTTTGAATTCTAATCACTTAGGAACAAACCAAATATTTTTCTTAAGTCCCTAGGATAAGATATTGAATTTTAAAGGCTTAATGTAATTTTTAATATTAAAAAAAGTATTTTCTAACCTTTTCATTAAAATAATTCTAATAAATCAAAGAAAAATCAGAAAAATACAAAATTTGTTTCTCTAAACTCCTTGAGGTCAGAGAGATTTAAGAAAAATATAAAATCCATTTTTCAACATTAATTTTATTTTAAAATTAATTAATGCTCCAAAACTTAAAATAATTCTAATAAATAAAATGTAATTCAAAAAATCACCAAAATTGCTCCAAATGGTTCTCTGGTCATTAGGAATATCCCATAATTTTTTTAAGGACAAAAACATCTCCTTGGTTATGTTATTGAATTTTCCTTGAAAACCCCTATTTTCCATTAAAAATAATTACATAAATAAATTTAATATAGAAAAATCACATTTTCTCCTCTAATGTCTTAATTGACATGTTAGTAAGGTTGCATAAAAATTTTAAGTTCATTTGAGCTTATTTTAGTGAGTATAGAATTATTAAGCTTGAAGGGCAAAATTGTAATTAAAAATTTCAACATTTAATTAAAATTTTAGGATTAATCAAAGGGGAGGGTAAAATATTTGATTTTAAACTGATTTTGGATCATTGAAACTTAAATGATTAAGGGTAGAAATCTACTAATCATTTCAAAAATAATTAAAATAAAATTTTAATTAATTAATTAATTGAAATTTTGGGAGAATAATAGAAATTGAAATTATTAAAGTAGGGATATTATTTAAGAAGATATTTGTTCTTTAATTTAAAAATCCCTAAATAAATCACTTCAATAATACTTAAGTCTTAATTAAAAAAATTAAAAGAATAATCTCAATTAAATTAAAGTTGAAATTAAAATCAAATTAAATTAAATTAAAAGAAAAATAAATTGAGATCAAATTAAGTTAAATTAAATTAAATTAAATTGAATTAAATTAAATTAAATTAAATTCAAATTCAAATTAAATTAAATCAAAGTAATTTAAATTAAATTAAACCAAATTAAAAATTAAATTAAATCAAAGTTAAAATAAATTAAATTAAATTAAAATTAAATTAAATGAAGATTAAATTAAATTAAATTACATTAAAAAAATCAAATTAAAATGAAATGAAATTAAATTAAATTAAATCAAATTAAATTAAATTAAATCAAATTAAATTAAATTAAATTAAAATTAAAATTAAATTAAATTAAATTAAATTAAAATTAAAATTAAAATTAAATTAAATTAAATTAAATTAAATTAAATTAAAATCAAATCAAATTAAATTAAAATTAAATTAAATTAAATTAAATTAAAATCATTTAATAACAAACCTAAATAAAATCATTAAGAATTAAATCTAAAAAGACTTGAACACTATTCCAAACTTAAACTAACTTTTATAATTAAGTCAAAATTCAAATTAAATCATTAAGTTTAAATCATTAAAGAATTTAATAAGTTGATTTGCCCTTATAAAGCTTTTAGTATTATAACTTTTTAAATGAGGTATCAAGTGAAGTGTTACTTCACTCATGGGACTTTCAAATGTCCTAGTTCACTGAGTAAGAGAACAAAACTAAACCCCCTGGATGATTAATTCACTTGTATAATTAAATTCTCTTGGACTTAAAACAATCCTAGAGGTATTGAAAAGATGTTTAAGACTTGTCTTAAGCACTTCCTCAATATGATAGGATGTTTATAAGAACAATTGAATTTAATTGTTTCTTTGATGAAGAAAATCGTCCTTAAACAAAGACACAAGAACCTAGACGTCATAGGAGATGACTAGCTATAAGATTAGGACTTTGGTAGACAACCAAAACCTTTCCATTAGCTTTACCTATGTACTTGTTGAAATATTTAAATGCCTTAACATGTGTTTCAAGTGTAGCTTGGGATGACGAGAAGACCCTCCAGGTACGCTTTTATTTTGTTGCAATTTACTTTATTGCAATATTACTTACATGCACTGTACTTTACTTTTCTTGCATGATCAACAACTGTTGCATGAAAACCAAAACCTTTAGGGTAGCCCCTGAATTGAAACCAAAACTAAATTAAAAGTCACTGCAAGATAAAATTCACCGCCACAACATTTCAAAATATAAAACAACTCAAAATTTAATCACAAACAGAACAACAAAACTACAATTGCAACTAAATTAAAACGTCTCATTGAATGATCGGGAATACCTCGAATGATGTAACCCACGTGTTGTTAACGGGATTTCCCAAGGTCTAAATGAAAGTGTGGAACTCATTTAGTTGAGTTTAGCAAATTCATCTGGACTAAGTGAATTCAATGAAAATAACGGTGCCGGGATGACGGAACCGTGGGATCTTAATCGGTTTTGTTTAATCAACTTTAAAATTTATTTTAATTAAAATACTCAAGACATTTGGACTTTAAGATTTCTCTAAACCAAAACACTTCTCTCTTCTCCTGATTTATGACTTCTAAAACTAAACCTCCGCAACAACAAGGAGCTTGGAGCACGGTGGGCAGCACGGCCATCAAAACAACTCTAGATCAGCTAAACATTCCTAGAATTAAACAACAAAGTCATAGGATTTCGAGGTAGTTTGTCTGGTGCAACATAAATCTTCAACTCTTCGTTAGGCATTTGCATGATCATGTCATGTAAATTAAGCCCTAACCGGTCTTAGGACTCCGAGGTAGTCGTTCGGTACGACATAAACCCTCACATCTTCGAGGTACGTTTGTATGATTCTTTCATACGAATATAAGTCCTGATTAATTAAAACAGGCAAGCTGAAACACTAAGTAAATTTCCAAATTGAAGCAAAACAATAGGATACTCGGGAAGTTGCCAAGATTCCTCTTGGATCCTCAACTTCCCCTACTCCTCTTCCTTTGGACTCCTAAAATAAACCGTTCCAAATTTGATCCATTCCCAATTGAAATTTCCAAAATTCAAATCCTTTGAAAACCTTAAACTTTAAAATTCTTGAGAGCAAAACTACTGATCATTATCGAGAGTTTTCTTAAATGATTCACTTCATTTAAGATGTAATTAACTATAGGGGCTTGCCCTTATAGGGAACTTTAAGAACCCAGGTAATATAAACCCTGCTTAATTCTTTTATATTAAGCAGGAGAACTTGTCGGCTTATAAATTGGTTTGTAGACCAAATGGATGTCACAAATCTTCTAGTTTATTTAATCGAGCCCCATCGTCAAGCAGTGTGTCTATTCTTCGGGATAGATACACGGTTTGTTGTGCGGTGCTCGTTTATATAAACTATTCGGGATGTGAGATCAGTTTGATTTCATATCTTAAAATTTTCAAATTTAAAATTATTTTTAAAAATCAAATACTACTACTTTTCAAATTATTTATTTAAAATTAAAAATTCGCCGACAATTTCTGTAGGCGACCTCTTTTAAAAAATACAACACTCAACCTAAAAATATGCCGACAACTTCTGGCGACTCCGCTGGGGAACTCCTTCATCTCTCCATTTTGATCAGATGGTTTTGCTTTCATAAATCGGTAGTGAGCCCATGCCCCTAGTGGACCAAACTACCATTCTTCCGTTGGAATACCCCGTTCATTTCTGTCTTGAATGAGTATAGCCAACTCCTCTCGGATTTAGGAGCCACTGTTTAGACACCCCTAAACGGAGAGGTTCCGAGATCCTTTTACCTCTTTCCTGAGGTGGGGTGGACCCCCAATAGGTGTTAGTTTAGGAGCGGTTCTTCGAGTCGAGAAGTCTTGCATAAGACTTTCTCTTCCTTTCAGATTCTGAATCAGATTCCTTTGAACATTCCGTTCCTAATAAACAAATCCTCTAATGAACGACTCTTTTAACAAATAACTCCTTTTTATAAATACATGAACAAAAATGTGTTCGGACTCTTTTCGATTCCTTTCTTTTAGTCCTGATGAGAAGGAGCATAACTTGGGACTGACAATCAGAATCTACCTTGCAGAAAATGTCTACCCCAAAGCTGATTTTCTCCTTTACCAACGGACTTGACCTAGTTGTCTACAAGGAGGAGCTTCCTGACAATGGAATCATCCGTTTCGGGCAAGGATTCGAGAATACAAATATCAACAAAACTTACGTCACCCTTTTCACACTTACAGACAAAGTGCCTGAAACTGAAAGACCTTTGATCGAGTTCAACCTCAAGTCAACTCAAGAGTTCCCTCACCTGCAAAGGGTTCCAGTTGAGAAGAGTACTACTGTTCACAGGAGGACTGTTGTTTCTACCCTCGCTGGTCTAGTCGTCTCTGCACCTACCCCGGCTTCCGCCAAACTGAAGGGGAAGGAAATTCAAATTTGTGACGAGCATGTTACCGTGGAGGGTACAGATCTCCATGCGAGACCTTTTATTTTCGAAATTGGGTCCAGCTCAAGGGTTCCACCCCTAACACGAACTCAGAGGAGAAACAAGAGTAGAAAGATTGCAAGGAAAGCCAGAGCTGCTGAAGTTGCTTTCTTGGAAGAACTGCCTGAGTACACACCACTACCTGAGTACATACCATTGCCTGAGTATACACCGCTTTTGGAAGGAAGTAGATTCCATCCCCTCTCCACAGCAGCTGACGAGAAAAATGTCCACAAGATTGCTTCTACATTACCTCGACCCGCATACTATAACAACAGCCGAAAGAAAAGGGCTAGGATTACACCATGTGCCCGACTGCAGATTGTGATTGAGAAGTTAGCAAAGAAAGAGAAATGTCCTGTATCAGAGATTTTAAGAAGAATAGGGCGGGTGCCAGCCAAATCCTGTCTTGGGCTGTGAGTAGAACCTGTTAGCGCCACAGAAAAGCAGAATAAGAAGATGAAAACTAGTCCACCTATTGTTGTTTCAGGTTTACAGATCAGGGAGGATACCACCTTCCAGCATTCAGCCGACAGACCATCTGGTCCTAGGCCTTCTGCTGCTAGAAAGATGGTATGGCATCCTACGACTAGCCAATTAAGACTGAAACAATGACCTGAAAAGGAAAGTCTCGTCAAGAGACTCGAGTCCGAAGAGAGCACCACTGCGATGAAGGGGACTCCCAAGAAGGAGATCCAACGGTCATCGCATGATAACTGTGAAACCATACGAAAAAGACCATTGGAGGACGTTATGGAAAAGCTAAGAACCGACATTCAACGATTAGCAAGAGAAAGAGAAGAAAAGTTTGGAGATGAAGTTGACTCGTCGGAATTCATGGATAACGAATATGTTAAAATCAACATGGTTGAGACACGGGCATCGTCAGCTTCGCAAGGTGCTCCGACAGCTGCGGAAAGAGATGAACCAGAAATGTTAAGAGCACAACTTCGAGAAAAAGATAATACAATCTCTCAAATGGCGAAAAGGATGGAAGAGATGGCTGCAGCCTTAGCCACTCATCAGAGTCAGGTTCAACCCCCAAGAGAAACGCCTCCAAAAGTTATTCATATTACATACGGAGGAAAAGAGATTACATCCGTTAACAGAGACGATCAGCCAAAGAAAGATTCTACTCAGAATATGATTCCAAAGAAGGACATCAAGAACATGGTAGAACAGCAGGTGCGAGAAGCCTTAGTACAGTCTAAGAGCGGAGCATCTATTCAGACGGGTAGACCTTATCCCGAAGAATTTGATGCAGTACAATACCCAAAAGGATTCGTACCACCACTGTTCAAGACTTTTGATGGTACTGGAAACCCTCGACAGCATGTTGCACATTTTTGCGCTAGTTGTTGCAATGCCAGTGGAAGCGACGCCTTACTCTTCCGACAGTTCGTCGGCGACATCGTCGTGGATAGCCTTCGATTGGTACGCAGAGTTACCGAACGGTTCGGTAAAGACATTTTCAGAATTAGAAAACCTCTTCGTGAAATGGTTTTCCGGAGCTTAGCACCATATCACCATCGGTGATCTAGTGGTGGAGAAACATAAACCGAACGAAACTTTAGTGGACTACATACTTCGATGGAGAAATCTAAGCATGAAGTGTGAGCCACAGCTACAAGAGCAGCATGCAGTCATTATCTTGCTTAAAAGCAGCTCGATAGCACTTCTCCTTAAGGGATTTATGATTAAGACTTTCGAGAAGTTGTTAAGTAAGGCCGGAAGCTTGCAAGAGGAAGCGAAACGGCTAAGTTTCGTCGACAAGACGAGAAAACGAAGCACTGCGAAGGCATTTGAAAAGAAATCCGGGATCGTCGCGGCGATCGATAAGGGCAAGCGATCGATGCAAATACGGACGGAGCGGCAGCAGCCTGACTATCGAGCAACCTCGGCAGAACTACCAACAACCTCGACTCGGTTATCGGCCAACTCAACAACATGAGCAACCGCCTCGCCGCAGCCGCACGTTAAAGGAACTCATAACGAGAGTATCAATTCAAGAATGAAGCGAGTGCTAAAGATGTTCCTCGGTTTGATGAAGACTTCGGATTTTCAATCGCCGGAACCCAAGAAGCCAGAGGAAGTTAATAAGAAAGATCATCCCAACTACTGCCCTTACCACCGGATGCTTGGACATAAGATAGAGGATTGCATCACCTTCAAGAGTTGGCTTGACAACAATCTCCGAAAGGGGAACATAACGATCCCAAAGGAATACATGAAAGAACCCCAGAAAGGAGGTTCTGTCAAAGTTATTTCAATGGATCCCATTGTTCCGATAGACCCTTACACGACTGATCATGGATGGAGTACTGTCTGGACAAAATCATCGAAGAAAATTTTGGACCACATCCAGGCCGCTCCGGAGCATGCTTCAACTCAGAGTTTGAAACCTGCCAAGCCGGCACTATCACTAGCAATTGAAGAACCGCCCCAGGAGGAAAAGACTGTAGAAAAGAAAGAGATCGTAGAAGAAGAAAAGACCGAGGCTCTTAAAGCTAGACTAGGGGCTGCTTATCCTAGGATGGTTGTTTCCGATTCGGGGGAGAAATTCCTCGAACCTCTGACTCTGTATGATTATTTCCTCGCTCCGGCGGGATCTTATAATGATAAGAGTTATGGCGTTGGCTACGTTTTGACTGTTTCTAACGATTACGCAACTAACGACAACCAATCTAATCCGGATCTCGATTCCGATACAAACAATAATTCTCAAATCATACACAACCTCGACAATCACGATGACAAAGAAGACATTCACCAAGAAGGCTACGAAAGTTCAACAAGCAATGGATCTATTTGTGAATTTCGAGGAGCTCCAAACACAATAGAGTTAGAGCTTTCAGATTCCGAACCGACTCTAGAAGAACCTGTCATGCCGATTCAAAAGGAGACACCAAGTAAACTCGGCACTGCATTCGAAGAAATCACGAAGTCAACTTAAGGAGCGGAAGGGTTCTACCTCCGAGAATGGGTCCAAAAGACAAAGGAAAGCAGGTGGTTGTTCATGAAGAATCAACCCCAGCAGAAGAATTGCCCATTCGGGAAGAATTTGAGACACATGGTAATAAAGTCGACTATAACGTGCTAGCCCATCTTAGGAAACTACCAGCCAAACTGAGCATCTACGACGCTCTCATCTTATCAAAAGAGATGAGGAAAGCTCTAATCAAGGCCTTACTTGATCCAGAGATTTGTTTAGCTCAGATGGTCGGAGATTCCTTAGACGAGGTTTGCTTGTTAAAGGAACAGCGAGGTGTTACCTTCACAGACAGTGATCTACTACTTGGGACAGCCGATCACAACCGACCGTTGTACATTTCGATCACAATCAAAAAATTTACGCTCTCCGGAGTATTGGTGGATCCAGGAGCGTCAATCAACATAATGAATCTTCGCACGCTAGCATACTTGGAAATTGATGCTCGCGAGCTTGAAGCGGACAAGATGATACTGAGAAGATTCAACCAGAAAGGAGAAAGAGCCCTTGGATCAATAACACTGTTGATGAAGACCGGTGACTTAGCAAAGACAACCGCAAAATTCCGCATAATTGATTTTGAGACATCGTTCAACGCTCTACTGGGCCGATCGTGGATACATGAAAACTGGATGGTACCATCATCTCTGTATTAGTGCATAAAATACTACGAAGGAGGAGAATAGTGCATTAAAGGTGATTTGCAAACTTTCTTCGTACATGAGATTGGAATCCATGAAGATGCAGCTTATTACGCACCTCCGAAGAAGACAATCTTTTCCAGGAACACCATGCCAAATGAAGCAAAAGAAATTCAAGATGATGAAGAACCTGAAGTTCTAGTCCAACAGTCACTCACCACTCCCTTACGGCTAGATGGTGAAGGTTTCTCCAGAACTCGCATCCGAGGTCGAGGCCGGGGACGAGGTCGTGGAAGAGACACTGGGATAGTTGGATAGAAAAAGCCAGTGATCAACGTTGATTGGGAGAACAGCTCTGAGGAAGAAGAGGAAGTCAAGAAAGAAGCAGCTACAATAAACCAGAAGAAACCACAATTCAAGATTTCTCTCGAAGATGAAAAGAACGAAGAATACAAATTGATGTATGAGAAGATTAACCACTATGTGCACACTATGACCCTGACCCCGATCCAGTCTAATAAGATCGAGGGTACGGTGGTCAAAGAAGTACATAGTAGTGGTACAAAGCCAATCAAATTTTACCGTGGCACTTCTTCTTCCAATACTGAAAACGATGTACAATTTGAAGATGTCACTTCTTCCGAATTAATGGAATTACCTTTTGAGTGGTACTCTCCCTGTGTTCAAAATTTAATTCAGCGTGGTGTCTTACCTCGACAATGGACATAAGGTCAATCACCACACTTCGAAAAATTATGGAATAACGTCGGTCGGCCTCCCAATGCAAAGCATGGTCTCGGATTAGGTACAGTAGGATCAGTTGACGATACGGAATTTTGCTTCGTTGTCACTTGTGAATCTAATGAAGACTGCTTGGAAACTACAAAAGATCTTGAAGATCTACAAATTGGAGACGCTCCACCAGAGTTCGAAGAAGAAATCAAATCTACAATAGACGAGCTAATGGAAGTTAACTTAGGTACTAGCGAAGAGCCTAGGCCAACCTTTGTTAGCTCCTTACTCAATAAAGAAGATTCCGAGGAAATAATCAAGCTACTAATGAAATTCAAGGACTGTTTTGCTTGGAGTTATGAAGAAATGCCAGGATTAGCTCCAGAAGTCGCAGTTCACAGGCTAGGAGTGGATCCTACTTCCGTTCCAGTCAGACAAGCTTCTAGAAGAATGCTTTTGGAAATTGAACAATAAGTCATAACTGAAGTTAAGAAGCTAATAGACGCTAAATTTGTCCGTGAAGAACAATACCCGACTTGGCTAGCCAATGTGGTACCGGTCAGAAAGAAGAATGGTCAGATCAGAATCTGCGTGGATTTCAGAGATTTGAACAAAGCATGTCCGAAGGATGAATTTCCACTACCAATCCCAGAATTGATGATCGACATTACTTCGACACATGAAATATTTTCATTCATGGATGGATCATCAGGATACAACCAGATAAAGATGGCACTAGAAGACGAAAAGCTCACGGCATTCAAAACACCAATCGGAGTGTATTGCTACACAGTAATGTCATTCGGATTAAAGAACGCAGGAGCAACATACGAAAGAGCGATGACAAAGATTTTTGATGATCTCATTCACAACCAAGTTGAGTGCTACGTGGATGATGTGGTCATCAAAAGCAAACTGAAGGAAGATCACCTGTATGATTTGAGAATTATTTTCGAGCGACTAAGGCAATACAACCTTAAGATGAATCCCTTAAAATGAGCCTTCGGCGTCACCTCCGGGAAATTCTTAGGATTTGTTGTCCGACATCGCTGAATCGAAATTGATCCGGAAAAGATTAAAGCTATCCTAGAGATGCTCCCTCCCAAAACCTTAAAACAACTACGATCCTTTCAAGGGAAGTTGGCATATCTTCGACGCTTTATTTCGAACTTGTCAGGTAGGTGTCAGCCCTTCTCGGCATTAGTTTAAAAGGACGCCAAATTCGTTTGGGAAGAGAAATGCCAACGGGCCTTCGAGGACATTAAGCAATACTTAATGACACCTCCTCGTCTTAGCAGCCCCGACCTCGGGTAGACCGTTGATACTTTATACCGCGACTCTAGACGACTCCCTTGGAGGCCTGCTAGCTCGGGTCAATGATGAGGGAAAAGAAAATGCTCTCTACTACTTAAGCAGTCGTTTGAATCCGATGGAAGTAAAGTATCCTCCAATTTAGAAGCATTGTTTGGCCCTGATCTTTGCCTCTCAAAAGCTCAGCCATTACATGCTCTCTCATAAGGTCAACCTTATCTCGAAAGTTAATCCAATGCAATATTTGATGACCCGTCCAACACTTTCTGGCAGGCTTGCCAGGTGGACGATGATACTATTGCAATTCGACATAACTTTCGTGCCTCTTCGTACCGTAAAGGGACAAGTCCTAGCAGACTTCCTTGCAGCACACCCTTTGCCGGCAGAATCACCTCTCAACGACGACTTGCCAGACGAGCATATAATGAGCCTAGAAGACACTGATGATCGATATTGGGAACTATTCTTCGACGGAGCATCCTCAGCACAGAAAGACAAAGAATTGCAAACGATAGTGCCCGGTAAGTCAGGAATCGGACTAATCTTTATAACACCGGAGCGGGGGATGTTAAGATACTCCTACCACTTAACAGAGCCGTGCACAAACAACGAGGCAAAATACGAAGCCCTCATAACAGGACTAGAACTGACCATTCAAATGGGAATAACGGATATCAATATCTATGGAGATTCTTAGTTGATCATTCAACAGATCACCGGACAATACAGAATTTTAAAGCCAACACTCGAGCAATACTTTCAGTATGCCATGAAACTATTGGAACGAATTCTGAATGTAACAATCTACAAGATCCCCATAAGAGAAAAGGCTCTCGCGGATGCGCTAGCTCGCCTTGCAAAAGAATTTGCCTGCTTGCAAGATGAGTCAGTTGAAGTGTCAGTTTAAGGACGACAGGTCCTATCACAGCTCGACATAGACATGATACAGAAATCAGAAAAAGCAGAAGAATCAGTTGCAGCAGTGACAGAAAACACAGAAATTGGCTTCAACCACTAATAGACTACCTTCAAATAGGGAAATTACCAAACGATAAGTCATTAGCACATCAAATCAAGAAAAGAACTCTGTCTTATGCATTAATAAACAATACATTATATAGAAGGTATTTTGATCAGATGTGGTTAAGATGCATGAGCGGGTCCGAGGCTCGTGAAATTGTCAGAGAAGTGCATTCAGGACTTTGTGGCACTCATCAGTCGGGTCCGAAAATGAAAATTAAAAGACTAGGGTATTACTGGCCCTCGATGATGACCGACTGCATGAAAGTCTCCAAGAGCTGTCACCAGTGCCAAGTCCACGGAGTGGTTCTACACCAACCTCCAAATGTGCTACATCCGATAATTGCATCGTGGTCATTTGAGTGTTGGGGCACAGATATAGTGGGTCCGATAGAACCACCTTCTTCAAAAGGACATCGCTTCATCCTTGCAGCTATAGACTACTTTTCTAAATGGGCAGAAGCAGTTCCACTCAGAGAAGTAAAGGCACACCACGTGCTACAATTTTTCAAGAATCAAGTTTTCTACCGTTTCGGAGTACCACGCAGAATCATTTCAGATAATGGGTCCACATTCAGAAGCACAAAAATCAATAATTTTGTCAGAAGACATGGAATCGATTGGCGATACTCAACAATTTATTACCCAAGAGCAAACGGCTTGGTCGAGGCTTTTAATAAAAATCTCGTTCAAATTCTAAAGAAAACTTTGGACGACAACAAGAGAAATTGGCACGAGAAATTGTTAGAAGCCTTATGGGCCTACAGGACAACTTTTAGGACTCCTACTCAGTCTACGCCTTACACTTTAGTGTACGGGTCCGAGGCCATTTTACCTTTGGAGGTTCAGCTTCCATACTCGAATTGCAGTTGCAAATAAAATTACTACGGAAGAGAATGCCGGATTACGACCGGAAGAAGCTGGAAAACTCGGAAGGGAAAAGACTTGCAGCGCAACAAAATTTGGAACTGTACCAAGCTAAGATGATCTAGCCCATGATAAACTGGTCCGACCAAGAACTTTCAAAGTTGTTGACTTAGTTCTTGTTCTCAGAATACCTATTCTTGCACATCGCAAGATAGGAGACAAATTTGAACCGACTTGGGAAGGATCGTTTATGGTCGAAGCAGTCTACTCAAGAGGCTCCTACCAACTTGTGAATTTCCAAGGAGAACGACAAATGCTTCCAATCAATGGACGATATTTGAAGAAGTATTACGCAACCTGAAGTTTCAAAGGAATGAATTCTCATCCCTAGAAACACAGGTGAAGTAACCACTTGTGACTGGGTCCGAACCCAAAAACATGAGAAAATGAATAAAAAAAACAAAGAATCATTAACAAAAAATATGTACTAAAAATAAAATATGTGGAATCATAATAAGTTTTGCCCTTCCTTTCAAATAAAATCTTGTTCCTGGTCTTTCCTCATCTTTTCCTACCTTCCTTTAAATTAAAATAAGTGAATAAGAATCTTCAGTGATAAATATTTTCCGAATGTTCTTGATCTTAGTACAGCCCCTGATCCTTTCCTTGTCTTCTTCGCAGGGAAATGTTGAACGGGCGGTTGGTCCTAAACTTTAAAAATGGCGTGAGTCTCGCACTAGATGAAAAGAGGGTGAAGGATGGAGCGAGTGATAGAAATTGATTCGACTTCACACCGACCGACCTTACAGTATGAAGAAAATGATTGGGTCCCAGTGGACCGGGAAGAACTTCATAGCCAGACAGTGATGAAGATGGGTGGCCCAAGCCACCAATCCAGCAACAAGAAAAGAAAGACAAACACCGAGGAAAGTAAGAAAATCAAGTCAGTAGTTGCCACGGCAGAGGGCAGGCTCCTCAGATGATGTAACTGTTGACCTCATTTTTGATGAGGTCTTCTCTTCTCTCTTTAGTACTTAGGATCTAGCCTTAGGCTTTTCCTTTGACTATCTTAGAGGAATAGAAGTGGAACCAACCCTTTAGAAGTCCAAACACCTCCTGACTCCCTGCAAACCCCACAAGCTTGATTGAAGACCCCTAATCACCTAGAGGGTTGAAATCAAATGTGAAGGTTTAAAGGATGAGTTCCCTATAGGACTCTTTGGCCTTAAGACCACCCTGGGTGGCTTGGTATGGTGAGGGTTGACTTACACACTCACTACACTCATACTCTACACACTCACACACAATCCAAATTGTAAAACCACACCCATACCCAACTTGACTCTCTGACTCATGCAGGTAATTCATATGGATGGACCTTAACCCCTAAGCCCCTGGTTAAGAGGGTTAGGAACAACATAGTGAATGCCTCAAATGAGTCCTCTCATGGCTCATATAGGCTTAATATGACTTCATGGCTCAACCAAAGTTCTTCTATTTCACTCATATTTGATCAACCTTCATTCTTCCAAAATTTCAATTTTTAACCCCGGGGACCCTACACCTATCAAACCTACCAAAAACCCTTAAAATTGCCCAAATCCTCCAAAATTTCCAAATCACCCAAAATTCCCCAAAATTAACCTTGAACATTTACTCACCAATCAAATTGATCATCCATAGCCAAAAGTACCAAAAATTCCAAAGGTATCCCCCAATACCCTCCAAATTACCAAAATGCCCCTCTTGACCCAAAAATACAAAAATTCAAAAAATTCCCAAAAAATTTCAAAAAATCCAAAATATTCCCAATTTCATATTGTCCAACTATACCATGCACCAATTTTGTCAATTTACCCCACTTTTACTAAAACCCCCAATTTAGCTCATTCTTAACCCAAGTGGACCCAATGTCAAACCAAACCTACCCAATTGACCCCAATTTTGGTTCAATTTAATTCTAAACTTCAATTCAATATCCACAATATCAATCTAGACCAAATCCAAGTCCAATTTGATTGACATTTTGGTCTAATTTCATTTTTAAGCTTAAAGCCCAATTTTGGCCCATGACCCAAACTTAGCCCAAACCAAACCAATTCAACTCCAATTTGACCCAAATATTTTCTAAAATTTCCCTAACATCCCCACAAACAAAAAACTAACATAATTTGCCCAAAATTTAGACCCAAACCCCACTCAAATTCAACCCAAAACCAAAAAGCTCAATTTTGACCTAAACCCAAACCTAACCCAAATAAGCCCAAGTCCCAAAACCAAAACCCAACCAAAGTTGAAACCTCTTTGAAACACTCCCACAAACATTTCTCAATATTAATTTTACATCAATTTCAACCTTAGCTCAACATTAGCCTAAGTTAGCCCAATTTGGCCCACCATGGTCCCTTTACCAAATAAACCCGAATCCAACCCAATTCAAGCCCAAACCACCTCAAATTCATTTCAAATCACTCATGACACATCCCTAAACCAAACCCAACAATTACTTGGCCCAAACTTCTACAAAATTCCCATCCATGAATTCATTCTTAAACTAAGGCCCACTTCCTTAGGCCTTCTTAAAAAGCCCATCCAAAGCAAGTTCAAAAGCCCAAAGTCCATGACAAAGCCCACATGAAATTCCTCTCATCATCCCTTTGATTTAAAACACTTCCTAAGTTCTAAAATCCATCACCAAATAAATCTAAATCAAGCCTTATGACAATTCTCCTTAAATCCATAAAAAATTCCAACACCCTTTCTCATGCAAGTGAGACAACTTTTCCCAAGCCATATATGAGCCATGAAGCCATGCATGAGCCACATGGGAGCCATGAGAGCCATGGAATCTACTTTCCACCTCACCAAGCCATTAATGGAAAGAGAGGGGATCTCTTTCTTAGACCTTTTAAACCTTTTTTTTACCTTAAACATGATACACTCTAAACCATACTTCGCCACCTAATCCTTGATGTGGACTTCACTACCTTTGGTAGGTTGACTCACATGATCCTCTCAGCCTAAAACCAGGTCATGGGGAGGTGAACCCAACCCAAACACATGGGTTGACCCAAACCAAGCCAAAATGGCCTCTCCTCCATGCCATTTTGATCTAACCCCTTTACACATGACAAAGCCCAATTTCCTACACTAAACCCAAGCCCTGACTCACCTGAACCTGAGGGTGACTCATGCCTGCCGGCCAGCCGCCTGGATCACCGGAAAACACCATGGCCGAGACCTTGGGAGGAGCAAAATTTTGGAATTCCACCTTGCTGAGCTGCCTCACTCCAAATGGCCATTGCAGCTGTTCTTCTCCTCACCAGAGCAGCTGATCCCAACCCTTAAACCCCCCTGGGAGGCCCTCCAGCCTCTCCTATTTAAACACCCCCTCCTCTCGGCCAAGAGAGGTGCTGAACCAAACCTTGCTGAAACTCTGCCAAAATCATCCCAGACCACTCTCTACACATAGAGCATTTGATTCCCACTGGATTCCAGCCCCAATTCCCTCTAGCTGAGCTCAATTTTGAGTTCAAATTTCAGCATAAAAACCAGGACACTTCACCACAGTGAGCCAATCCCCAAATTGATTGGCTCTACACCTTCACCAGACCAAGAGAAGAAGTTTACCAGAAAAGCCCCCTCTCCAGGCCAGCCATTGCTTCTAGCCTCCAAGCTTTGTGAGCAGATGTGGGCACTTTCATACCTAGACAATTCACCAGGCCAAGGGACTTCATCTGGAGCTTGCTTGGACCCAATCGAACGTGACACAACTCTCAGATCGAAGCTTCACTTCTCTGAGCAAAGGTATGGACTCACTCTTCCTCCTGAGCTTCCAGAGATTCTCCATTTAATTTGAATCAATTTCAATGCATGTTTATCATATGGATGTGTTCGTCTCTTCAAGACGAATCCATAGAGCATAAGAACACAAAAGTCCGTTGAGTATCGAGTGAGAAATTAGGGTTAGAAGGTCGATGGTCACGGGTTCACACCAGTCGTAGACGATGACTGGGAGCTGTTGGATCGCGCGTGTATCAAGTGGACGGTTGGGATCGAGCCGGACAGCGCAACGGGACATGAACCGCGGGCTGTGTGGCATCCCAGTCAGATGGCGGCGCCGAATCAAGAGGCAACGTGTGGAGCTTCGGAGGCGCCGAGGTTGAGTTAGCGCCGCCTGGATAAGTAGGAAAATAGGGTATTTTTCTATTTATTTAATTATCAAAACACCACATAAAAATTTGAAACCAATTGGACTTGGTTTGATCCACCAAATGGGTTGATTAACCCCCTTAAATAAATTTGAACTTTAAAAATTCATAACTCACAAAATATTTTTCAAAAATTCACAAAAATGGTTTTGGAGCTTCTCTGATATCAGAGGAACTTAGGAAAATTAAAATTATAATTTTCTAAAAAAGTTGATTTTTATCATTATTTTAATATTTTTAATAATTAAAAAATAATAAAAATCATAAAAATACTAAAAATCACCAAAATGTCACATTTTGAATTCTAATCACTTAGGAACAAACCAAATATTTTTATTAAGTCCCTAGGATAAGATATTGAATTTTAAAGGCTTAATGTAATTTTTAATATTAAAAAAATATATTTTCCAACCTTTTCATTAAAATAATTCTAATAAATCAAAGAAAAATTATAAAAATACAAAATTTGTTTCTCTGAACTCCTTGAGGTTAGAGAGATTTAAGAAAAATATAAAATCCATTTTTCAACTTTAATTTTATTTTAAAATTAATTAATGCTCCATAAATTAAAATAATTCTAATAAATAAAATATAATTCAAAAAATCACCAAAATTGGTCTAAATAGTTCTCTGGTCATTAGGCAGATTCCATAATTTTCTTAAGGACAAAAACATCTCCTTGGTCATTTTATTAAATTTTCCTTGAAAACCCCTATTTTCCATTAAAAATAATTACATAAATAAATTAAATACAGAAAAATCACATTTTCTCCTCTAAAGTCTTAATTGACATGTGAGTAAGGTTGCATAAAAATTTCAAGTTCATTTGAGCTTAATTTAGTGAGTTATAGAATTATTAAGCTTGAAGGGCAAAATGGTAATTAAAAATTTCAACATTTAATTAAAATTTTAGGATTAATCAAAGGGGAGGGTAAAATATTTAATTTTAAACTGATTTTTGGATGATTGAAACTTAAATGATTAAGGGTAGAAATCTACTAATCATTTCAAAAATAATAGAAATAAAACTTTAATTAATTAATTAATTGAAATTTTGGGAGAATAATAGAAATTGAAATTATTAAAGTAGGGATATTATTTAAGAAAATATTTGTTCTTTAATTTAAAAATCCCTAAATAAATCACTTCAATAATACTTAAGTCTTAATTAAAAAAATTAAAAGAATAATCTCAATTAAATTAAAGTTGAAATTAAAATCAAATTAAATTAAATTAAAAGAAAAATAAATTGAGATCAAATTAAGTTAAATTAAATTAAATTAAATTGAATTAAATTAAATTAAAATTGAAATTAAATTAAATCAAAGCAATTTAAATTAAATTAAATCAAAATTAAAATAAATTAAATTAAATTAAAATTAAATTAAATGAAGATTAAATTAAATTAAATTAAATTAAACTAAATCAAATTAAAATTAAATTAAATTAAATTAAATCAAATCAAATTAAATTAAATTAAAATTAAAATTAAATTAAATTAAATTAAATTTAAATTTAAATTAAATTAAATTAAATTAAATTTAAATTAAATTAAATTAAAATCAAATCAAATTAAATTAAAATTAAATTAAATTAAATTAAATTAAATTAAATTAAAATCATTTAATAACAAACCTAAATAAAATCATTAAGAATTAAATCTAAAATGACTTGAACACTATTCCAAACTTAAACTAACTTTTATAATTAAGTCAAAATTCAAATTAAATCATTAAGTTTAAATCATTAAAGCATTTAATAAGGTTATTTGCCCTTATAAAGCTTTTAGTATTATAACTTTTAAATGAGGTATCAAGTGAAGTGTTACTTCACTCATGGGACATTCAAATGTCCTAGTTCACTGAGCAAGAGAACAAAACCTAACCCCCTGGATGATTAATTCACTTGTATAATTAAATTCTCTTGGACTTAAAACAATCTTAGAGGTATTGAAAAGATGTTTAAGACTCGTCTTAAGCACTTGCTCAATATGATAGAATGTTTATAAGAACAATTGAATTTAATTGTTTCTTTGATGAAGAAAATCGTCCTTAAACCAAGACACAAGAACATAGACGTTATAGGAGATGACTAGCTATAGGATTAGGACTTTGGTAGACAACCAAAACCTTTCCATTAGCTTTACCTAGGTACTTGTTGAAATATTTAAATGCCTTAACATGTGTTTCAAGTGTAGCTTGGGATGACGGGAAGACCCTCCAGGTACGCTTTTATTTTGTTGCAATTTACTTTATTGCAATATTACTTACATGCATTGTACTTTACTTTTCTTGCATGATAAACAACTGTTGCATGAAAACCAAAACCTTTAGGGTAGCTCCTGAATTGAAACCAAAACTAAATTAAAAGTCACTGCAAGATAAAATTCACCGCCACAACATTTCAAAATATAAAACAAACCAAAATTTAATCACAAACAGAACAACAAAACTATAATTGCAACTAAATTAAAATGTCTTGTTGAATGATCGGGAATACCTGGGATGATGTAACCCACGTGTTGCTAACGGGATTTCCCAAGGTCTAAATGAAAGTGTGGAACTCATTTAGTTGAGTTTAGCAAATTCATCTGGACTGAGTGAATTTAATGAAAATAACGGTGCTGGGATGACGGAACCGTGGGATCTTAATCGGTTCTGTTTAATCAACTTTAAGATTTGTTTTAATTAAAATACTCAAGACATTTGGACTTTAAGATTTCTCTAAACCAAAACACTTCTCTCTTCTCCTGATTTATGACTTCTAAAACTAAACCTCTGCAACAACAAGGAGCATGGAGCACGGTGGGCAGCACGGCCATCTTCGTCAGCAAAACAACTCTACATCAGCTAAACATTCCTAGAATTAAACAACAAAGCCATAGGATTTCAAGGTAGTTTGCCTGGTGCAACATAAATCCTCAACTCTTCGTTAGGCATTTTCATGATCATGTCATGTAAATTAAGCCCTAACCGGTCTTAGGACTCCGAGGTAGTCGTTCGGTACGACATAAACCCTCACATCTTCGAGGCTGTTTGTATGATTGTGTCATACGAATATAAGTCCTGATTAATTAAAACAGGCAAGCTGAAACACTAAGTAAATTTCTAAATTGAAGCCAAACAATAGGATAGTCGGGAAGTAGCCAAGATTCCTCTTGGATCCTCAACTGCTTAATTCTTTTATATTAAGCAGGGGAACTTGTCGGCTTCTAAAATTGGTTCGTAGACCAAATGGATGTCACAAATCTTCTAGTTTATTTAATCGAGCCCCATCGTCAAGCAGTGTGTCAATTCTTCGGGATAGATACACGGTTTGTGGTGCCGTGCTCGTTTATATAAACTATTCGGGATGTGAGATCAGTTTGATTTCATATCTTAAAATTTTCAAATTTATAATTATTTTTAAAAATCAAATACTACTACTTTTCTAATTATTTATTTAAAATTAAAAATTCGCCGACAATTTCTGTAGGCGACCTCTTTTCAAAAATACAACACTCAACCTAAAAATATGTCGACAGTAATCCATGTGTTGCTAACGGGATTTCCCACGGTCTAAATGAAAGTGTGGAACTCATTCAGTTGAGTTTAGCAAATTCATCTGGACTAAGTGAATTCAATGAAAATAAGGGTGCCGGGATGACGGAACCGTGGGAACTTAATCGGTTATGTTTAATCAACTTTAAGATTTGTTTTAATTAAAACACTAAAGACATTTGGACTTTAAGATTTCTCTAAACCAAGACACTTTTCTCATCCCCTGATTTTCACTTTCCAAAACCAAACCTCTGCAACAACAAGGAGCCCGGAGCATGGTGGGCAGCACGGCCATCGTCGTCAGCAAAACTAGAAACTACTTCAGCAAAACGTTTCTTAGTTTTAAATAACCAAGTCATAGGACTTCGAGGTAGTTTCCCTAGTGTAACATAATTCCTTAACTCTTCGTTAGGCATTTGCGTGATCATGTCATGTAAATTAAGCCCTAACCGGTCTTAGGATTCCTAGGTAGTTGTTTGGTACGACATAAACCCTCACATCTTCAAGGCTATTTGTATGATCATGTCATACAAATATAAGTCCTAAATAATTAAAATTGGCAGGATTGAAATACTAAATAATTCTTCCTAAATTTAAGCCAAATCATAGGATAGTCGAGAAGTTGCCAAGGTTCCACTTCGATCCTCAACTTCTCCAACTTCTCTTTCTTTGGATTCCTAAAATAAATGTTCCAAATTTGATCCATTCCCTATTGAAATTTCCAAAATCCAATTGTTTGGAAACCTTAAACTTTAAAATTCTTGAGAGCAAAACCACTGATCATTATCGAGAGTTTTCTTAAGTGTCTTCGAACATTTAAGATGTAATTTACTATAGGGGCTTGCCCTTATAGGGAACTTTAAGAACCCATGTAATATAAACCCTGCTTAATTCCTTTATATTAAGAAGGGGAACTTGTCGACTTATAAAATTGGTTTGCAGACCAAACGGATGTCACAAATCTTCTAGTTTTTTTAAGCAAGCCCCATCATCAAGCAGTGTGTCTATTCTTCGGGATAGATACACGGTTTGTGGTGCGGTGCTAGTTTATATAAACTATTCGGGATTTGAGATCGGTTTAATTTCATATCTTAAAATTTTCAAATTTAAAAATTATTTTCAAAACCAAATACTACTTTCTAAATTATATATATATATTTAAATTAAATTTAAAATTTAAATTTTGCCGACAATTTCTGTTAAGTGACCCCCCTTTTCAAAATACAACACACAACCTAAAAATATGTCGACAGATAAGATTGAGTGTCAATTGAGAATTTCAACTTCTTTAAGCCATGGACCAAGGGAACTCCTTATTTGGATCCTCCATGTGTTCGTTCTAACCCATCCTTTACCTAGGGCCAAAAGCTTGAGGAACCACCCACATGAGTTTCCAAAAGAGTAGGGCATCAAGTGTAGGTATGTTTGGTTTAGGGTAGGAGTGGTGAGTGTAAGTGTAATGTTTAGGAGTGTGAGTGTGTCTGAACCTCACCCAGACCATACTTCCCAGGGTGAGTCCTAAGGCTTGATCATCTTATAGGGAACTCCACTTGAGCTTCCTTATGCTTGGTCTCATCCTCCTAAGTACTTAGAGGTTAGATTTTAAACATTTGAAATTCCAAGTGAAGCAAAGAAGTGTTTTGAAATTCTATGAGGTAAGGGTTCCATCACTAGTCTTCTAAGATAGTCACTAAGAGAATTATATGGCTAGACCTAGGCTATTCTAAAGAAAGAGTAAACCTCGAAAAAAGTGAGGTCAACAATAGTGTGTCTAGTGAATTTGGTGTCTGATGGGCGAGCCTGTCTTTCTTTAAGATCTCATTCATTATCTTCGGCGACACTAAGCAACCCATCCTCTTAAGTAAGTCGTGATGTAAAATCCTTCTTTGTTAGCTAACCTCTAAAACACAATATTGGTGATGGGAGTGAGCTTTTCCCTCTTCTAACCATGTTCACGAAGCGGCGGTGAGGCAGTAGCAATCCTATAGAGACTCTCTTCTTCTGTAGTATTTGACAATGGGTGGAACCTACTCCCTCGAAGGAGAGGAGAGGTCTCCTACACACTGAGTTCCTTCTGCTAAGTAATCTTTTAGCTTGTGCTCTGATGGCTCTCAGAATCTTGCGGTTGTGGTTCCTCTTAGAGACCTAGTCGACGGAGCGATTCTAAAACTAGAACAAACCTCGAAAACTAATAGAAGGGTGAAGCACCAAAAATATATACGATTTTTGCTATATGATTTTACTCATTTTTTGTGATATTACACTTTAAAAGGAAAGTATTTCATATGTTTTTTGGTTTTAGGTAAAAGAAATGGTGATTGGAGCAAAAGGAAGCAAAAATTGTGCAATTTGGAGGAAAAACAAGCAAGAAAGCAAATTTTGACTTGACATCTTTCGATAAGTTTTACTATGTTTAATCTATTTTACCCTTCTTACATATTTTTTAATGAGATTACACTTTAAAGAAAGATTATTTTCATTCTTATTTTGTAGGGTTATCTATTAGGAATGCAACGCAAGTCAAATGGGGCAAAACAGAGCTAAAACGGAGCCAAACGGAGTGAAACGGTGCAGCTGCGTAGTCTGCTCGCCGACGGCGCCCAGACCGGCGCTAACGGAGAGATTTACCCTAGAAGACTGAAAAATGACATAGAAAACTCACTGACGGCTCCCTTGAGCCCACCGACGGCGCCCCTGACAGTTTGGACGCGTTTTTGGGCGGTTATGGCCGAAATTCAATGTATTTGGACGCTTTTTCGAAGGGATGCTTAAGGGAACTCTTAGAAATTAGTCCATACTCTTTAAATTAGTGATTTTAGGAGAGAAAAGAAGGGTGGAAGGTTAGAAAAAACTTGAAAAATTTGTAGGTATCTTAGAATAGAAGTATAATTATAGATTTCTACCCTTTTAGAGAGATTGGAGAGGGGATTTTGAGAATATTTGTAAGGAGATGTTCTAGCATTGCATGTATCGGCAGAAGACTTTGTGGGAGAGATTTTCATCTTTCTTTCAAGGAGAAAAAGCTATGTATTGTGTTCTTCATTATCTTATGATTTTGTAAACACTTATTTTGTGAATATGTTTTGAAATGAAGTTTTCCGTTGTGTTTTTTTGTTCATTGTGATGTCTTTCTCTTACTCTTTCTTCTTGTTTGGAAATAGTGGCATAAGAAGTTTATGCCATTGTTTTCACTCTACTTTTATTTTGTAAGGAGTATGATTCATGTTTAGGATATTGGGATGCTTGTTAAAAGATGTTTTAATTATAAACGTGATGGTTTTTACTTGCACTTCATTTACATTACAAAAAGGGCTCATTGTATTATTAAAATTCATTGTAATTGCATTATCCCAAAATGGTGGTGTAATTCTCAACAAAGTGGAACCACATTTAATGTTCGTGAATGAATTGCGTAATTCATAGGGATTGAGCGCAAATAAATAGGGAAATATTATTTCATGGGCGTCGAATTGGAGGCTTCAGGGTGACAGGCTGAGATACCCAATTTGGTCCTAAAGTTTGGTAACTAAAGCTAGGGTTAGCCTTCAGGTGAAGGGCAGTGGGAGCACTGAAGTAAGAGTCAGTATCCTCCCAGCCTAACCTTGTGTTTAGGGACTAAGCCTAGAATTTGTCGATGTTCTCTATAACACTCTGAAAGAGAGGGTACTCGGAAGAGGGTAAAGAATAAGATTGCTCCTATTTGGCACATACAATATTTAATGCATCTCATTCCTATACATTATCCAATTCGTTACATGAGAATAATAGTTTTTATTATCTCAAATTCATCGAACCAATTTCCCAAAAACGGGTTATCTTTAGTATTAATATTTGCATTAGGGAGTAGTTTTTATTCTTACATATAATTATCTGCATTTAGAAGTAGTTGTTAGAAAAACCACTTATATCACCCTTCCAAACTAAGGCTGTTAGTAGTAGACTAGAATTTGACTAAGAACCTCTTACCTCGCTTCCATGTGGGATCGATGAACTAGACTCCATTAGAGCCCTGTATTACTTGATACGATATGTATACTTGTGTTGGATTATTGTGACTTTATAAAAATTATTATATATATATTGTTCATAAATCCTTGCATATAAAAAAAGTCACATCAAGTTTTTGGCGCCGTTGTCGGGGAAGCTTCGGTAAGAACTTTAGGAGAATTTTAGTTAAACCTATAAGACTTAGATTTGGAATATATTGTACTATATAGTGAGTTTATTTACTGTGTGTTTATTTTAAAAAAAAAATTCAAAATACCAAAAATAATTTTGTTATCTATCCTATTAGTTAAGTCTTTAAATTTGTATGCGTAGTTCAGGACCTGCCGACCTTGAATCTTACGACTCGGATTTAGAGAGAGCTTTTAGGAGGATGATGAATCAGAAAAGACTCCATGAATTTAATGCAGAAATGACAGATCGACAATATAATGATTATTCAGATTTGGATTATAATTCTAGTAGCTTTGAAAGAGTAAACCCTGAGAAAGTAATGAATTTTTAAGATGATATGCTTACTTTGTTAAGTTCTCAGGTTGCTGATATTGAGAGGAAGTTAGATAAATACATAAAGAGTTATCCTCAAGGTCCCCCGGTTATTAAGAAAAATTCATTTGGACAATTGATTGAACCTAACTATTTTGAAACTGGCCCTGAGATGCAAAATCCTTATTCTGATTATTACAATCCAGGTTGGGAAAATTATTCAAACTTTAACTGGAATACTAATTTTGAAGGAGAAAAACAATTTTGGGAAGATAATCAATTTAAGCAGATATGTGATTGTAATAATCAGGACGATTTTCGCGATGGAATTACTTTTCCTTATAGATTTTACTCTAACCCACAAGATGAGGAAAAGGAATTACTATTAGAAAAGGATGTGATTTAATTGGCATGTGAGCTAGAAAGTTAAGGGGCCACTATAAGGAATATGGAAAACCAGTTGGGGCAGATTATGAATGCAATTAACAGTTACCCCCAACAGATTTTACCTAGTGACCTTTAGATAAAACTTAAGCAGATGAATGATGAGCAAAATAAAGATATCGAACTATGACTTGGAAGAGAATTTGATGATATATTTCAAAAGACCTTTGAGTTAAAAGATGAGGATAAGGAGATTGAAAGACCATTGAAAGATTTTACAAAGGAATTAGAAAGATATATAGAAACACCACCTCAACTCTTTACTCAGTACCAAGGGGAAGAATTGGAAGATAATTTCAATCATAAGAGTAAGATAGATGAATTTGATCCAGAATCAAAATTATCTAGAGAGAATCCAATCCAAAATTTGAGAGTTCTTGAATTATCATATACATATCCATTTCCTATAAATTTCAAGGATGATATTAATATGTGGATTGAGAAAATCAATAGAAGAATATTGGATCTAGAAAGAAATATGAGGAACAATAGTATGAATCAATTTAAAAGAGAAGAGCTAAAAGAAAAATTACAATTTGAGAATTTTGTAGAAATTCCTAGATCTGAAAAAGATTGGGCGATTGATCAAGGATTACTTAATTGGAATTTTGATCCAGGAGGAATCATTTGTCAGGACCACGACGTTAAAACCAAGCGCTTTATGGGAGGCAACTCATAGTTATCAGCGTGCTTAGATTTAGTGTGCTTGAGAGTCATGATTGTTAGTGTTCTATAGTGTTTACTTTAGAGTGGATTGACTTGATCTTTATGTGTCATTATGGATTGATAAGTTTGATTGTTGATTGGTAGATGTTTGGATTGTTAGTATTTTGATTTGATCTTTGTGTGTCATGAGGGAGGTGATTCCTTAACTTCTTATTATGGTTAGCTTGTATGTTCTCTTGTAGTAGTTGGATTGATGAGTTCACTATGACTAGGGTCTTACCCATACTTGAGTTTTACATGAGTATCATGAATTTGAACAGTGATAGATCCATCTTAATTTTGTTACTTCCTTTCTCTAACTTTATTTTCATTTGGTAGGAGTCGCGAACCTATTTGATGAATAACATTATGATGATCTTACACTACAATATGTAACTATTAAAGGTGCTTAATTAAGAGGATTAGATGATGCCTGAGATTGGTGTCCGAAAACCAATTTATCAGGGATAATCTTATCTTTGGGATTATAATCTATAAAATCATTTGAAAGTACCTAATTTACTAGTGTAGTGATTCCATTAGAAATTGGAGGTAAGGTAGTGAGATTGGATGAGTTAAATGATGAATTAACCTCATTTATCTTATGTGTGTTTATGTTTGTGTTACAATTTTATATAATAATTAAAGAACATTTTTATATTCTCTTGTTGATACCTGCTATGCTAGTTAAACTTTTATTTAGTGAATTTCATTCTAAAATGATTAGTTTAGATTTACTTTGTGCTGCATATTGTTCTATCCTAATGATTACTTGTAAATGATTTTGATAGACATTTGTGGTAGACATAATTTCTGAACTATTTTTCTTCCTGCTTATATTTTCTGTACTAAATGATATATATGATAAAAATTAAGTTTGGGGGTAGGAAGAGAAATAAAATTTTAAAGTGAGTATACTTCCTTTTAGTGTTATTTTATTACAAGCATGTTTTAGGTTAGATTTACTTTCTCCTACAATCATTCTATCCTAATTATGCATGTATATGAATTTGATAGGATGTTGTAGTAGTAAGTAGATTCAACCTGTACTTTTTGTTCCTGCAACATTTTATGAAATTAATTGCAAAATATTTTAAAATTTAAGTTTGTGGGGAAGAAAAATTTTTAAAATATAACTTTATTTGTCCTCAGTAGCCTACATTTAATTTGATATCACTTTTAAAATGACTTGAGGTATGTGGTGTTACTTTTAGGTTACTATAATTTCAATTTTAGGAATGTTAGAAAAATAATCTAGTTGAAATCCTTAATGAAGAAACTGTTTTAGAGTTAAGATATTTTGTAGGAAACATTGAGAAAATGATTTTGTTGTTTTTCGTAGAAAGGAGTTGAGTATTTGAAAAGCTAAAATTCTTAGATTTATACTTAATTAGAATTGAGCCTTTATTGAAAATCTTTTTGGAACTAATACTTACACTTATAAAAAGTGAGGGAAAGTTTTGAGTTTTGGATTTTAGAGAGAGTATAGTGAAATTCAAAATTATTAAAGGCCCATCCAAATATATTAATCCTCACATAAAAAAAAGTAAAAAATAAGAGATTAAAAATGATCCCGAAAGAAAAGAAAAAAAAAGTGAGAAGAAGCTTGAGCGGAAGCCTAATCAAAAATTGGTTTCACTTAAATCTTTTTAAATGAAAAGACTTAAAAACAATCCTAAGCTTATTTTTATTTCAAAAGGAATTGGTTAAATTGGTATAGATAAGGTGCTTAAATTCCATTCTTATACTTTCTATGAATCTTTAGTTTGACAATTTTCAATAATTTTTAAAGTAAATAAAAAAATAAGAATTCCTAGGTTGAATATGAGATATTCTTACACTCTAGTCCTAGGTTGATTTGCTAGAATTTCTCCTATGTTATACTATAACATTTCTGAGATGAAATTATAGGAAACTCTATTGAAACCCACAACCACAAGTCAACATATTTAATTTTTTTAAAGCTATAATGTTACTTGAGGACAAGTAACAGTTAAGTTTGTGGGTATTGATACTCCAAAAATATATATGCTTTTTGCTATATGATTTTACTCATTTTTGGTGATATTAAACTTTAAAAAGAAGGTATTTTGTATGTTTTTTGGTTTTAGGTACAAGAAATGTGATTGGAGCAAAAATAAGCAAAAACGGAGCAATTTGGAGCAAAAACGAGCAATAAAACTAATTTTGGCTTGACACCTTTCGATAAATCATTTTATGCCTAATATCTTTTACACTTCTTTGATATTTTTAAATGATATTACACTTTAAAGAAATGTTGTTTTCATGCTTATTTTGTAGGGCTATCTGTTAGGAATGCAACGCAACTGAAATGAGGCGAAACAGAGCTAAAATAGAGCTAAATGGAGCGAAACGGTGGAGCTGAGCAGTCTGCTTGCCGACGGCGCCCAGACCAACGTCGATGGTGAGATTTACCCGAGAAGACCAAAAAATGACACAAAACACTCGCCGACTGTGCCCTCGACAGTTTGGACGTGTTTTTGGGTGGTTATGGCCGAAATTCAATGTATTTGGACGCTTTTTCGAAGGGGTGCTTAAGGGAACTCTTAGAAATTCGTCCATACTCTTTAAATTAGTGATTTTATGAGAGAAAAAAAGGGAGGAAGGTTAGGAAAAACTTGGAGAATGTGTAGGGATCTTAGAATATGAGTAGAAATATAGATTTTTACCCTTTTGGATAGATTGAAGAGGGGATTTTGAGAGAATTGGTAAGGAGATGTTATAGCATTGCATGGATCGGCGGGAGACTTTGTGGGAGAGATTTTCATCTTTCTTTCAAGGGGAAAAAACTATGTATTGTGTTCTTTATTATCATATGATTTTGTAAACACTTATTTTGTGGATTTGCTTTGAAATGAAGTTTTCCGTTGTGTTTTCTTCGTGCTTTGTGATGTCTTTCTCTTACTCTTTCTTCTTGTTTGGAAATAGTGACATAAGAAGTTTATTCCATTGTTTTTACTCTACTTTTCTTTTGCAATGAGTAGGATTCATGTTTGGGATATTGGGATGCTTGTTAAAAGATATTTTAATTATAAATGTGATGGTTTTTACTTGCACTTCATTTACATTACAAAAAGGGCCCGTTGTATCATTAAAATTTGTTGTAATTGTATTATCCCAAAAGGGCGGTGTAATTCTCAACAAAGTGGAATCACATTCAATGTCCATGAATGAATTGTGTCGTTCATGAGGATTGAGTACAAATAAATAGAGAAATATGGTTTCATGGGCGTCGAATTAGAGGTTTCAGGGTGACGAGTCGAGATCCCCAATTTGGTCCTAAAGTTTGGTAACTAAAGCTAGGGTTAGCCTTCAGGTGAAGGGCAGTGGGAGCTTTGAAGTGAGAGCCAGTATCCTCCCAGCCTAACCTTGGATTTAGGGACTAAGCCTAGGATTTGCCAATGTTCTTTATAGTACTCTGAAGAGGGGGTACTCGGAAGAGGGTAAAGAATAGGATTGCTCCTATTTGGAACATTTAATATTTAATGCATCTCATTCCTATACATTATCCAATTCATTACATGAGAATACTAATTTTTACTATCTCAAAATTCATTAAACCAATTTCCCCAAAAAGGGTTATCTTTAGTATTAATATTTGCATTAGGGAGTAGTTATTATTCTTACATATAATCATTTGCATTTAGGAGTAGTTGTTAGAAAAACCATTTATGTCACTCTTCCAAACTAAGGCTGTTAGTAGTGGACTAGAATTTGACTAAGAACCTCTTACCTAGCTTCCCAGTGGGATCGATGAACTGGACTCCATTAGAGCCCTGTATTACTTGATACGATACATATACTTGCATTGGATCATTGTGACTTTATAAAAATTATTATTATTATTATTATTACTATTATTATATATATATATATATATATATATATTGTTCATAAATCCTTGCATATAAAAAAAAGTCGCATCAATGGGCAAGAGATGCATTAGAAATATCTTCTTCATACAAAACCTCCTTCTCTTTAGCAGACGGGAAGGCTGGTGCGGTGACAGTAAATCCAGTGGCAGTAGGGACAACAATCATTTTTGGTGTGAAAGCAACTGACTTGACAGAGGCGATAGTAACCTTTGCCTTCTTAGCAGAAGGAAGTCTTTGTGGGAGTTCAGGTCGAACTCAATGGAAGGTTCTTGAACTTCTGGGGCAGGGACATTCACGATGTTGAACGGGGCTTCACCGAGCACAACTTCAAACTCACTGGAGCCGGTCCTGAACTGGATTGTGGGTGCTATGAGATGAGCTTCCCGGCCGGTGGGCAAGTTGCAAGAGAAAGTAAGTGTTGGGGTCGACATTGTAACTGTCGCTTCAAGAAAAGTTCCAAAATTTAGAAATGGCCTACACCTTGTAATCATGATGTAAACACTAGGAATTAAAAATGGTCATTATGTGAACTGGCTACATCACTTTCATTTCATTTCGCTTTATTTTCAAGCTTTTATTACATCTTGTTTTGTTCTTTCATCTTTCAAATTTTCACAGCATATTTTTATTTTTTTTAAAGATTTGAATAGTTTTAGATTTAATTTTCGGAGATTAATAGGAATTTAGGATTCCTAAAAGATTTGGCTCAATTTGCAGACAGCAAATCGAGCCTGAGAGACATGAAGGAAAAGTGAAGTACAAGACCCTATGCAGGACCCTCTTAACAGCACACCTCGCTTTGGCAAAACTTGTTCACCAACACACCTATTAGGGGACCAACCCCACACAAAAAAAAGAATCATAAAGACTCTTAAACCCCTCTGTTTATGGGTGGTTAAACAGACAGTCCTAGAATCGAGAAGAGTCGATTGTACTTTCCGAAGAAAGAAATGGGCAAAGCACATCAATGTATGAAAGAAAAATTTTCTGATCAAAATGGAGAGAGAAACTTTCCCCAACGGAGTCGCTAGAAGCTGTCGGTTGTAAAATTAGGAATTGTCGGACACAAGAATAAGAATCTTGTCGCTCTCTTTAAACTATATTTTAATTTAATATGTATAAGTAGTTTTTGGAAAGTAAATTTTCAATTTTGAAAATACGAGACAGAACTGATCCCATAAATTCAATAGTTTAAATAAACGAGAAATACATTGCAAGCCATGCATATATCCCAAAGAATAGACACATTGCTTGATAATGAGGCTCGATTAAATAAAATAAAAGATTTATGACATTCATTTGGTATGCAAAGCCTTTATGTTGATCGGTAAGTTCCTCTATCTAATATGAAAGATCAGATAGGGTTTATATTAAGTTAGGTTCCTAAAGTTTCCTATAAGGGCAAGCCCCTATAGTTAATTACATCTCAAGCAATTGATGTCACCGAAGAAAACTTTCAATATATATCGGGAAATATTGTTTTCATGAATTCAAATGTTTAGGATTTTCAAGGTCGGACATGGGAAATATCGAATGGGAAAGGTGCAAATGGGAACAGTTATTGTGGAATCTAAAAAGAGAAAGCTAGGGTTTAGGGTTCCTAAGGAGAACCTCGGTGACTTCTCGAACTATTTTACAGTTTGGTTTCCATTTCAAAGAGAAATTATTTAATGTTTCATTCAGACAATTTTATTATTTAGGGCTTACATCTATATGATACTAATCATACAAATAGTTTGGAAGATAGAAGGATTTAAGTCATATCGGATGATAACCTCAGAATCCTAGAACAAATTAAAGCTTATATTTTACAACAGGGTTACACAAAGGCCTATAAGATCAGTTGAGGATGTATGTTACACTAGGAAAATAACCTTGAAGTCATATGACTTGTTGTTTAATTCTAGGAAAAGTGTTTTCTATTGTGGATTTGTTTACTCTTTCGAGGATGTTCTTCTGCATGTCCTCATCGTGCTACCCATGATGCATGCTCCAAGTTCATTGTTGTTGAGGGTTCCAGTTGGTAGTGTAAAGTTTAAGAGGTTCAAAAAAGTTCCAAGATGTTTAAGGTGTGCATGTTAGGTTTTGTTGTTGTAATTATTATTTAAATGTCTTATTGGGAGAAGATTAAGTTGATTAAATGATATCGGTTAGGACCTCATGGTTCCCTCATTTCGGCACCACTATCTTCTTCGGATTTACTTAATCAAAATGAATTGTTAAATTCATCCAGACTGGGGAAATCTCGTCAGTCTTAGGTTGCCTCCTCCTAGGGATTCCTGATCATTCAAAGAGGGTATATTAATTTAGTTTTTTTTGTTTTGAAAATGTTGTTTAATTTTGAAAAGAAGTTTTATTTTGACTGAGTTTTGATTTTTGTTTTGGTTTAGCATGCAGGTTTGTCTTGAGTTTTGCAAGTAAAGTAAATAAATACATGTAAGAAAATGCAGTAAAGTAAAAGGAAAGGAAATTACATTGCAAAATGTAAATGCATACCTGTCATCTTCTAGCGTTCCCGCTGAAATGTTAAAACTTGCAACACACACACACACACACACACACACACACACACACACACACACACACACACACACACACACACACACACATATATATATATATATATATATATATATATAATTTTGTAGGTAATTTAAATAAATTGCAAGAATGGAAATCAAGAAAACCTGTTTAAAGTGTACCTACAGAGTCCTAGGTCATAACTTGGTGGGTTCTTATTAATTTGTTTATATCTCGGGATAATTTTCTTAAGAAAAGATATAATAGGTTCAGTTGTCCTCCAAGATATCCAAAAGGCCTTAAAGAAATGCGAGGCATAACCCTACACCTCTTTTAGAATCCTTTGAAACGTCTCGAGTTCTCCTGAACTTATTATGTTGCTAAATCATTCATCCCCGTGTAAGTCAAAGTTTAGCGGAGATGTCTTATCCCATGCTCAATGAACTTTAACGTTTTAATCATCCCTCTGAGTGAGGTAATTATCACTTATTGTTTCATTTATGAATTATATGAATTGAGACCCTTAAGGGCTAATTGATTTGCTAAGGAACCTAGCCAACTGAAATTTAGAGTTGGGCTACTAGTGATTTAAAGTATTTGTGATTATTTATAATGTTTTTTTAAGCCTCATTAAACAAACTTGGATTAAACCTAGCTCACTACTAAGCCCTTAAGATTTCACGGGTAGATTTGTAATTTTAAGAATGTTAGAATAGGTGAGCTTAATCCTGATCAAATATTATGTTATAATCCAACCATTAGCTATGGGTCTTTGATTAGTGAATTATAGTCTTCAAAAATCAAATCCCTCATCTTAGTATCACTCAATTTAATTAACCTCCAAATTAGAATAATTAAGGGAAAATTACAGTTCTACTCTTGTTAAGAAAAAGTGATGAGTTAGTTTCTACCGCTCAATCCCTTGTGTTTCAATTACTTAGGAAAGTCAATTATGATCATACATTACTTATTTACCTTTTGATTTTGTCTAAATATTAATTAGAGCTTAAATTCTATAATTACCACGTTGCCTTTTATGGCCTTATCACTTGATTATTCTTTAAATTTAACTCAAATAACTTTGGAATTTTTATGTTACCACACTCATGAGTCAGTTAAAATATCAGAGGAGAAAAGGCAATTTCTATTTTTTATTTTATTTTCAGAATTATTTTTAATGCAAAAATAGGTATTTTCAATATTTATTCATTAGCTTATCAAAAGTATACCAACTATCCTTAGGAAAATTATTGAAGGTTCACTTAGGTCAGAGGACCACTTGGTCCAACTTTCATGTTTTTTAGAATTTTATTTTAATTATTATAATTATTTATATATTTTAAGTATTAAATAAATATAAAATATTATTTAAATGAAAATTTTGGTTTTATATATTTTTTTAAATCTCTCTGCATTCACGGAGTCAAGATAAATAAATTTCATATTTTTTTGAATTTTATTTTAATTATTGTAATTTTTTGGTGTAAAATTAGGGAAAATTCCTTTTTAAATCTTTAAAAATCCATATTCATTTTTAGAATATTAGAAAAATTATTCTAACTACTCCTAAATGATCAGGAAACAATTTTTAACCTTTTAGTGCATTTTTATAATTTTGTGATTTTTATGAAATTTAATTATTTTTAGTTATTAAAAATTAGGAAAATGTGTTTAAAATGAAACTTTTACTTAGGGCTTAATTTTATTTTTTTTGGGTGCCTCTAATTAAAGGGACTCTTAAAACTAATTTTTGTAATTTTCTTAATTATATTTTAATTATTATAATGAATTTAATGCAAAAAGCCAATTCCTTAAATAATCAAATTTGGTGGTTAAATTAATTCGAATGGGCTTCAAATTTTTACAGTGAGTTAATATGATTATTATTTACAACGTTGTCTGGATCTTACGGTGCTCCGAGTTCCCATGTGGTGCTCTGTCATTTGATGCCGCCTTCCGCATCAGTTGCTACATGGCCCGCGTTTTATGGCTTGATGCTTTATGCCTTGATACTTCATTCGACTGCATCAGCGCCTTCCGTCCAATACACGCACGACCGGACGACTCTCCATCTTCATCTTCATCTGTTATACCGTGAGCCGTCCAGCTTCCAGACCTAAGATCTCCCTCTACACTTAACAAAATTGTGCGGGGTTTGTTCTAAGCTTCATCTAGTCCAGACGAACACATATATAAGGTTTATCAAGTATAAAATACAAGTCCTCTTCACAAAGTCTCAAACAGAGCTCGAAATGGAGAAAAATGATGTATACCTTAGTCTGAGAGGTGAGGCCTCAATCATATACTTGTAGAAGCTTCATTGGAGTCCAACGAACCTCCTGGAAGTGTCTCTTTGGTTTAGTGAATTGTCTATGCAAGACTTCCTCCTATAGGTGGAAAGGCTGAGGTGGAAGTATGGTGTTGGGGGCTCTAGAGATGGGTATTTCAGTGGAAAGCTTCTTCGTTTAGTCTGGGGATGGTAAGGAGCAAGTTAATTTGGATTTTGGTGGCATGTGGTGGGGTGAAAAAAGTGTGTTGGTTTTGGGTGATTTTTCGGTGGAGAAATTAACCTCAGACAATGGCTATGGATGGTTGGGAGCAGTAGGATTGAACTCAAGTGGTCTTAGAGAAGCTCTGGAAGCAATTTGTCGGAGTCTCCCCAAGGTATAATCTTCCTCCTTGGTCGTGAGAGGTGAAGCTTAAATAGGCACAACCATAATGGCCACTAGGGTTGGCCAGTAGGTGTATTGGCTTCTTAGGTGGAGGGATGAATGGCGCAGGTGACAAATCAGGGAGATCCACATTGGATGGGTGCAATTTGGGCTTCGTCCATTGTGGAGGTTTTTTGGTTTGGTATTTTTCGATGAATAGGCCGACTGGATAGGGTTAAGCTGGTAGCTAGGTGGTTCAGGTTAGCCAGAGGGAGCCTTAATTTTGATCAGGATGGGGTTTAATCAATGGGTGTTAAGCAAGAGTCACTTAACCAAATTAAAAAAGAGATCCTTCATTTTAACGGACCCTTGGTGCATGGTTCAACTAGGTTTTTCTAGCTGGATCTAGCTTGGTCTTCACGGCTCAAAAGTTGGTTGTGGTGACCATAGTTTGGTCAATTTGAATGGGTTTGGTCAAATTTTAGGCTTGGGTTCAAAATTGGGTTTTTGGTTTGAACTTGTGTCTAGATTGGGTTTGGGATAATACTTGGGTCAATTTATTGATCAATTTGATGTGGATTATTGTCTTGAGAAATTTTGAAAAAGAATTGGGTGATTTTTTATTGATTGGGAGATTCAATTTTGTGGAATTTAGCTCATAGTCAATTTTAGGGCAATAGGGTTAAACTTGGGTTTCGATTGGGCTGGAGTTTGGATTTAGTTCAATTGATGGTTCAAATTGATCCAAGAGATTTTGATGAAGAGTTTTGGATATCAATTAGGTGGAAATTGTAGAGTTAGGAAGTTCAATTTGGTGACATTTGGACTTTAGGGCAAAATTGGGGATTTTGGGATTAGGCTTGGAATTGGGTTTGAGAATGGGTTCAATTGGGTTTAGAATTGGGTTTGATTGAGGTTAGAGATAGTGAATTTTAATTTGCAATTGAAATTGGGTGAGATTGAATTAAATTTGGTGGAAATTAGGAGTAATTTGAGCATTTTGGGTTTTTAAGGGAAATTTGGAGAATTTGGTCAAAATTGGTCAATTTGGTCAAATTGGACTCAATGAAGTGGTTTGATCTGATTTTAGGAACATTTGGAGTATTGGGAATTTTTGGGATATGAATGATATTTAGGTAAATTTGAGTATTTTGGGGGTATTTTGAGAATTTTGAGAATTTTGAGAATTTTGAGGTATTTTGGTCAATTTGAGTGGATTGAAATGATTTGAAATGATTTTTGGAGAGAATTTGACAATTTGGGCAATTTTGGAAAATTTTGGGAAAATTGGAATTTAGCGGTATTTTTGTAATTTTGGGAAAGTTAGAGAAAATGGTCAAAATTAGGAATTTGGCACAATTGGGATTAATTGAGAATGTTAACCATGATTTTGCTTTATTTGAGTCATGGGCCAAGGGAACTCCTATTTTGAATCCTCTATGGCTTGGGGTATCACCCACATTAGTTTGCAAAAAAAATGGGGACGCCTAGTCAACATGTTTGGTTTTAGTGTTTGAGGTTGTGAGTGTAAGCGAGGGGTTCAAGTGTGTGTGTGTGTAAGCTTGCCCAATACTAGATCACCCAAGGTTGACCCTAAGGCCTGACTATCTTATGGGGACACTTTTTGAGTTTCCTCATATTTGGCTCCCACCTACTAAGTGCTAGACGTTAGGAACAAATATGTAGAACTCCAAGAGGAGTAAAGAAGTGTTTGGAATTTCTAATAGGGTAGGGCCCCATCACATGTCCTCTAGAATAATCAACAGGAAAGTCCTATGACTAGATCTTAGGTTTTTATGAAGGACTAGACCTAAACAAAAGTGAAGTCAACACACTCTTGAGCGTTCGCCCTGCTCAGTGAAGCCTCCAACTCAACCCTAATACCTATTACGCACGATCACTAGGAGAGAAAATAGTGGTAAGTATTTGTATTCTTTTATAGCAATTACTAATTTTTTTTATTGTAATCTATAGTAATAATTAAAGCATAACAATTATACAACCAGATTACTTCATTCGTAACAAAAACATCGCAAAAAAATGTTTTGAGGGAATCGTGGCGTAAGCATTAGATCCATAAAATAAGGTTATGATGAGATTCTGCAGTTATTACACAGAGTGGAAGAATTTGTCCACATTGATTATATTGCATTTGACCGGTCTGGTCAACATGATTTTGAGCAGGGCTATCTCATAGAGCAGATGTCGGATTGTTAAGCTCTCGTCGATCAACCTCAGATGTTCCACGTTGATCCTCTTTCACTACTGCGAGACAATCAACTAAAAATACTTCAAGAAGATCTTCACTTAGCAAAACAAAATGATCATCATTTCAAGAATCATAAGAACAACAATATCATGAGAAATTTGTTTATCCTACCCAATCAATATTTGCAGGACTCTCCGGTTATGCAAAACCCACAAGCTATGCAAAACCATCTAGCTTTGCATGACCTTTCGGCTATGCAGTATCATCAAACATATGAGATTCCATCTTTCGACTTGAAGTGGACAACCACTATTGGTGGAGATATGGATTTAAATTTTTAGAACATTCGAATGTTCGTGCCTATTTTTGATGTAGGCACGGATTTCAGCACACCACAATTTAGTCTCCACTAAATCTCAACAAAAAAATTTACTAGATGCCACGAGATGCTACAAATGACACAATTGAAAGCAATTAAATCAAAGAAAAACTTCAAGAACATCAGTCGTCGCACCAATCACTACGATCACTCTCTCGATATACATCGGGCTTGGGCGCTATTCTACTCCGACGTAGAAGATACTATTTTTAAATATTATGTCACAAAAAATATTTAATAATGAAATAAATTTTAAATATTTTATATTTTACTAGTTAATTTAATTTGTACAGTTATATGTTCTTACTAATTCAAAATTAATTTTTAAAATTTTATTTATGTAAATAACAATAATATTTATAATATATATATATATATATATATATATATATATATATATATTAAAAATAATATTATTCATAATAAATATATTTATACTAAAATTATTAAATAAAAAGATTCGGGCGCATCCTAATGTAATAGGCGCCGGCGCAACAGCTTCGTGTTCCTTCCGCATAAATCGCTATAATACAAAAATTTAGTACATTTAGCCAATCAACTATAAGAAAAATGTAAATTGTAGTTTCTGTGATTATCATTCAAAACAAAGAATCACAAAATAACATAAAATCAAAAGCAATAAATCACCACAAATTACAACTTAATTTAAAAAAGTCGTCTGGCTTGACAATCAGATTCAAGGAGTAGACTTCTCATCTCTGAAAGACTGCAAAACGTCCGCGGATCAAAGCCTACCTTCTTCCTAAACAATACTTCTCCTCTTGACCACAACTCTCATTTTAGGAAGCACCGTAGCCATCAGTTACTATATCCCTACCTTCCATTAAAAAAGAAGTACTATCTCTAATTAGAGAAAAATTTACATAGGAGAGCACACGCACTGCTGCGTGCATAATAATCCCTCAATAACCTCCAATTCGGGGATATTGTCTGGTTATTAGATATTAATTTCAATAGCTCAATAACCTCTATAACCTCCCAATAACTTTCGCGGGTAGTATTACTCATAAGTTATTATAAAGATATCGAAGGATTATTGAGAGTACGTATGCAGAGCTATTGTGCGTACTCCGTATGAAAATTTTTCCCCTGTAATTAATCCTAGAGTTCTATATATAATTTATAAAAGCTTCAAATTTTACTAACTATGGAATCATGATCCAACAAAAACATTTCCTCCATGCATAAATACACTAAAAAGGGGAAAAAAAGAAAGAAAAACTCAAACTATAACAAAGAACCAAACTCCTGCAAACAAGCATTCAAATTGGGAGAAGATAAGAACAAGCCAGGCGATACCATCGAAGAAGAAGCCGAAATCCAAGCCGATGCAGAGGGACTCTGTCCTAAAGTAAGCAGCAAAGGATCTTCTTGAACAAATTCCCTCTTTTCCTCCATCTCCTTCTCCAAATTCAACCCAGATCCCCCGCCGCTCCCCGGAGTTCTCTGGAACTCGCCGGCGTTCTTTCCGGTGAGCTGCTGTACAACGCTCATGAACTCCTGTGGCTTCGCGTGGATTACCTTTGGAGAGTGGAGGTACGTTATCATCGGAGAGTGTCGGCTGCCGCCGTAAGAATCTCGAGCACCACCATCGCCGCCGATCACTGGAGGTGACTTGCCGGCCTTCCAAGAGTCTTTGGAAACTTTGAGAGGGTGAGGCCGTGGGCCTTGAAGACTTCTACCGGAGGCCGACGGCATGTTTAGCGAAGGGGAAGAGAGGAAGGGATCAGTCTGTTTATTTATGCAAGCATGTAGATAGTTCAGAGGGTTGACCGAGAAGGGGAAGGTACGAAAAAGTCAGGTTATGTGTCGTCGGCTATAAGTTTGACCTTTGACTTCATGCTCCGGACGTCTTTTAAAAATGTGGATGAAGGGGAGCCTAGTGGTTCGCACACAATTTCGCACCCTTCGCAGGATTTTATTGGACTCCAGGTCCTAATTATAGAGTTTGAATAGAAAGCGGAAATTTTGCCCCGATTCTGGAACGTGCAGTCAAATTTATTTTTAGATAAATTATTTCATGAAAATAAGTTTATAATTGCTATATTACAAGATATTATTTATATTTTAATATATAATTATAAATATGTAAGAGGAGGCGCATCAATATGCGTCCCAAAACCTGTCGCTCTTTTCTGAATTTTGGGTCGTATTTCCATGTTCTCACGGATCTTCCAGTCTATCGCAACAGCTCCGACGCCACTGTCGCTGTCATCCCAGATACTGTCATTTCGAATCCCTTTGAGGCTCTACCTGCTCCTAGAATGTGCAGGAAGGCCCGGAGGAGCACGAGCAGATTGTCGCGGTCTCAGCAGAAGGGTCTACAGCAGGTTTCTACACTTGTTTCGGTTCCGGCTCAGGAGAAATTTCAGATTCCCTCGGCCGAGAATCCTTTTGACATTCCGTCCATCTGTGAGGAGACAGAATTGCTAGGAGGTCTTTTTCACGTCATGGAGTAGGTCGTCTTAAGCATGTTGTCCATATTGACTACACCAGAAGCCTTCTTACTAGGAAGATTGTGGGGGTGGTTTCCTTTGTGAGAGAAAAAGGTCCTATTTTTGAAAAGTTACTAACACGGATTTTTGAGACGTACGAGTGACTGATGAGAGAGCTTCTTTACTTTCCTCACCCTCGAGGCCAGCATAGCAAGAGACTGAGCTTCGCCCATCGACCCGTTGCAAGGCAAGGGTACACCATTTGTTTTGCAGACCGCCGAGGTCGCCAACGAGTTGCAAGTTACTCCTCGCGCAACACTTGATGCCACTGCTCCAGATTCTATTCTAGTTCTACAGTAGTGCTCTGGTGCAGCTCTGCCCGCACCTGCTGTAACTGGTTCTATTAAAAGTAATAAAAAGACAATAGTTTTGGCTTATTGTTCTTCTTCGATAATAAAAACAAGATGAATGTTTCCTTTGTTGATAAAGGGAGTTCTGGGGTACACCTCTTTTCATACTCACCTTACTTGTTTATAAACAAGTATTTGAAGAAGGATTATCATTCTATCCCACCCAAGTGGCAATGGGTCCAAAAGGCACCCACTTCTTTACCTCTTGGGACCTCATCTTCAATTTAGGAATCATTGAGTCGATCACGAGGGAGTTGTTCCTTCAATTGTTTGTGTCTCAAAGCCACCTCGGGTTGAGCCAGGGTTAGAGCCCAAGATCGATCTTAAAGATGACTTTTTCGGGGTCCTTTCCGATATACTGGAGGATCTTGTCAAGGAGGATGACCTTCTGGGAGAGGAACTGCATGAATTTAAGATGGCTACCGATCATGTTATGGCTCTAACTACACAATCTAAAAGCTCCAATTCTGATAAACACGCCCATGATCCCATTGAGGTTGGCCATCATGAGCTTGTTGTGGCCCAAGATATCCCTCTGATTGAAAAGAGGGATCAAAGAAAGGTTGAGACTATCTCTCTCTTACAGAAACATATTGCCCTCCATGCAGCCCAAATCGTAGAATTGTAGGCTGATAAGGTAGAGTGCTATACGGCTTCTCACCCTATAAAGGGTGATGTTCGTCAGCCGATACCACTACATCTCTCAGGTAGCTTGGGCACACTAATGTGTTTTCTTCAGACAACGAACCGCTAGAGCATGCCTCCTCTGATTTACACTTGCAATCCTTCGTTGATGCTAAAGTTATGGCTGCATTAGCAACCCAATAGGGTGATACCAATGTACAAAGGGTATACCTTATCAAGAGTCTTACAAGTACATTTTGTATCCCCAGGGGTTTGTATATCCTCATTTAAGAGCTTTGATGGAATTGGCAACCCTAGCCAGCATATAGCTCAATTTTGCGTTCTCTGTTGCAATGTTAGAAATAATGACACGCTATTGCTCTGTTTGTTTGTCACCAACTTTTCAGAGTTTAACTTTGAGTGGTACGCTGATTTATCAAAAACTCCTTTAGGACGTTCATTGAGCAGAATGATGCGTTCATTTAGTGTTTTGCTGGGGTACACCACCAAGTTATCATTAGTGACCTGAAGCGATTTCAACAAACTCCTACTGAGCTTTTATTAGACTTTATCATTCAGTGGCACAAGTTGAGTATGAAGTATGAACTGTAGTTGTAGGATCAACATGTCGTCGTATTTCTCATGGGCAAGATAAATTGCTATATCCCAATCACATGGAAGATGGATTTTATTAAGACCTTCGAGACTGTCATCGAGAAAGTGGCTAGTCTGCAGGGTACAGTAGACTCCTTGGCCTTTGAGAGCAATGAGAATGCCAAGGGCAAAATGCTCTTTTTTGGGTCCATCGAATAGGATAGAAGATAGTTTAGCTCTTTCAAAATTTGATGGTAAGCATAAAGATTATGTCATGTCGACGAAGGAAGCTCACCCATCCTTCCATAAGTGGAAGACCCCATACTTTAAGGAAAGAAATTTTAAGGTGTACTCATGTAAAAAGGAGTGCTTAGAAAGATTTTAAACAATTTAATCAAGCAAGGGATGTAGCTTCCTCCACCAAAAAGGTCTGATGAGGTAAAGTAGTCCAAAGAGCCCAATTATTGCTCATATCATAGGTATTTGGGGCATTTATTAGAGGATTATTTTATTTTCAAGAACTGGCTTGAAGCTCCCTGTAGGGCTGGGTGGATCGAGATTCTCGAGCAATTATTGGAGAAGGATCTTGGATGAGGATTAACTAAAGTAGTAGCAGCTACTCCGAATACCGTCACTTATGAGAATGTATCTTCTTTTGCTTTTGATGGAAATTAAAGAGATGATTGTAGTTCTCCTCCTTACACATTTTGTAATTTTAATGAAGCAATGAAAGAGTTTGTTTTTTTTATGTATTAGAGGATTGTTTTCTTTTCATGTGAAATTGTTGATAATGACGAGGGAAATGAGCAATATCCATTATTTCCCTTCCTAAGTGGTATATAACGCATTTGCATTGATCTTAATGATTCATCAAATGTTATATGTGAGGGCTTTGTCCATGAAAGCACTCATGAAGAGTCTTCTATTGAATGCTCCACTAAGGTAGATCCTTTGGCTCCCTTGGTGAGAATTGTCAAGAAGTCTGCCTTCCTTTATGGATAGCTATGCCTAATTCCAAGGAGAAAGTGAAAGATATTGGCACCCAAGAAGTGGATGATCTTCCCAAAGTTCCTAGTAAAGGAACTAATGATCCTTTTGATATGGCGTATTATGATGTCCTGGTGCACCTAAAAAGGTCTTTACTTGCTTTGAGCATCTATAATGTGTTCCTTCTATCCTTTGAGCCGAGAGAGACTTTGATTAAAGCTCTTCAAGTGGCTGAACTCTTTCAGCCATATTATACAAAGTAAAGAATGAACAAGATGGTGATACCGCAAGACATAGTTGTTTTCAACTTCTCAGAGGATGATTTGCTTTAGGCACTGTGGCCATAATTATTCTTTGCACGTGACGCTTTGGTGAATTTCATTAGTGTTTGCACCCTTAAGCTATTGTCCTTAAATTTGATAAGATTATGCTCTAATAGAATCATGCTTAATGGCTTCAATGAAAAGGGTCAAATGACTGTTGCCACCATTACCTTACTACTTCAATTTGGAGACCTTAAGAGAGAAAACAAGTTCCATATGATTGATAAAAACACGTCCTTTAGAGCTTTGCTTGGACAAAGGATTTATGAGTATGGGAAGGTGCATTTGACTCTCCATTAGTGCATTAAATGCATCTGTGGAGGGGGAGACTTTTCTATCCCCAAGTATATTCAAAACTTCTTTATCAATGAGGTGGAATATATGATGATGTCGAATACTATGTACCCTCCAAAAAGGCACCTCTTTCAACCTCAAATTTCATGAGATGTCATGGCTAAAGGCAAGGAGGTGATGAGGTAGGAGAACAGGTGTTGCGCCCCTCTAATGTCAAAATGAGAACTTAGGCTCCCCACACTACCATCAAATAAGATAAGAATCGAAGCTATATTGGACTCTGAATCTGATCCGGACAAGACTTTTCCTATAGCTAGCTCAAGAAGTTGTATGGCCCTACCCAAGAGGACGCTCATCAAGAGATACTTTGTTGTCATCAAAAGTCATGGCTTTCCGCTTGTCTAAGCTTTATTTGTTGTACGAGGTGTTGACTATTGACTCAATACCACAAGGGCATCATAAAGACTCGACGATTACAAATGTATCTGCAGTTAAAGAGTTTAAGACCTTTATGCACCTCCAAGATTCAAGTGTAAGAAGAAGGACATTTTAATTTAAAAGGTTGATTCTCATGTAACCAATAATAATGTAATGCTTTTGAATGATGAGTATGAAGAAACAAAAGATATTCCTCATTCTTGTTATTGTTCTTCTCTCATTGAAAAATTGCTTGATAATGAGTTTATTCCTGAGAAATGGTCGACTCGCCAAGCCAAGCTATGCTTAGCTATGTGGTAGAATAGACCCCAGGAGAATGGTCTGGATTATAAAACGAAGCATCCAGAGCCACATGCAGCATGATTTTTGCATTGGAAGGCAGTGAGGTTCTTAACTTAACGAATGTGGAGATTGAAGTTAAAAACTCCCCTTCTAAGCTTGAGGATGGTGTTTTTTTAACCATCGATGAGTTGATCAAAGTCAACCTAGGTATGGAGTTGTGTCAAAATGCTAAAAGAGTTTCCTGACTAACATGCTTGGAGTTGTGTCAAAATGCTCGTTTAGTACTCGACCGCAAATAACGCAGTAATTTATGCTTCTAAAAATATGTTATAGCCAATACTTTGACCCAAATAATAATAGCGGCTAGTGTATATAAATATAATTTTATGGAAAATATTTTACACACTAGAGGTACTACGCAAGTATATGTATTGTTTCAAGTAATATAGGGCTTTAAATAAAGACCCCAGTATTGATCCCACGAGGAGGTTTATAGATTTTTAAATATTTTAATTTTATTTTTATGTATTTCTTTTAAAGTTATAAATTTAATATTTAATTTACTAAATGCAGAAATAAAGCAGTACTAAAATAATGAGTGATGTAAATAATAATAAGCAAACAACTTTCTTCCTTTCAATTAATCCAAGACTTTTTAGATAATATAATATTGGTGGAGAATATAAATTTATGGTATTGTGCCAAATAGAAGCATTCCTATTCTTTACCTTCTGTCGATAGTATAAAGAACATAGGCTAATCTATAGATCAGGTCTGAATGTATTGTTAGTAGAATGGGTTAATTTAGGCTCACACTACTAGATGTCCAAGGGTGGCTATGGTCGGCCCTAATAGTGACCCGTTCCCTTTCTATAAACCAAATTAAAAGAATTTAGTCTGTCACTCTAAAAACTTATTAATTCTACGACCATTAAATAATATTTTCCTATTTATTTGCACTTCACCTTGACTAACCCGCAAAAGGCCTTCGATTACCCAAGGATTCATGTGATATCTACTAGTTAAGAATTCATCTCATTCTAGGTCTCAAAATTCTTCAACAGATTTTAACAACTTAAATGACCAATTTAAATAGTAAATTAAGATCTGGTATTAATATCATCACAATATTAAAACATATTTAGTTTTTAATTGTCCAACGAATTTTATATTATCATATTTATCTTTTAATAATTGAAAGGAGAAAGTAAAGTAACTACTCAGAACACATTGAATTTAAATAACAAAACATATAAACAAAACTTTGAATCAAATTACAAATACTTATCTCAAGTGTTTCTCCAACTGAACCACTGATTCCTCCTGACTCCAAAGTGAAATAGACTTCAAATGCACCAACTCTTTCAAACTCTCAATACAAACTCTAAATAAAATAAACTCACTAATTTATGAAGGAAAGTAAACTAAAAGTGTGGCCCTATATTTAAAATTATCTCTCTGATTGGGGGCTTCTCTTTCTGTAGAAATGGCCTCCTATTTATAGGCTTCCAGGTTGCCTAAAGCATGTCTTCAAAATGTGTCCAAGTTCAACGAATCTTCTAGAAACTGTGTCTGGCGCCTAGGCGCCGGACTCCGCATCCAGTTCTTCGCACCTCTTCAAGATCCAAACTATTTCCAAGCGTCTAGATATAATGTATCACATGTCCTATAATCCAGGAATAACTGTCAATCTTCTAGAAGGTCCAATAACCTATCAACCGTCAAAATAACTACATAAAGTAGTAACAAAATCGTAACTGTTTTGGTATCGAGCTGGCGCTTAGGTGTCGGATTCTGGCGCCTAGGCGCCAGACCCATTATTTTGGCAATTTTGCATTTTTGGCTCCATTTTTGCTCCTTTTTGCTCCTTTTTCATCCTTTTTTCTTTTTGAACATTTTTACATCACCTGCATCCAAAAACATAAAAAAATACCTTTCATTAAAGCATAACATCCTTTAAATTTAAAAAAAAAATCAAGGCATAAAAATAGGTATTTTTTTAATGGATCAAAAATTCCCCAAACTTAAACGTTACTTGTCCTCAAGTAACATTTTTAACTATATAAAATGTATAACACTTGGAAGAAAAGGTAAATATTTAAGATTCCTTGTAATTTTTTATTTTATAAAGGCTTTAGAAAATCATTAACCAAATTTCACTAAGTTTAATTTTAAGAATTTAAAGAATATTTAACTACCAAATCGTAAGACTTCAAAAATATTTCATTCATTTCAAAAATAATTGTAGTTTATTATATTAAGATCACATAAATTATTTACAAGAAAAACAAATCTTCATGAAAATCTTTTCTAATAATGATGTATGCATAAAAATTAAGTAAAATATGTAATTAGTTTTCTTCTTATAAGATAATTCAAGTGAAGCCAATTTTTGATTAGGCATTTCCTCAAGCTTCTCCTCTCTTTTTTTTTCACAGTGAGGATTACTGTATCTGGATAGTCTGTTAATGATTTTAAACTTCACTATCCTTAACTTATATTTTCAAACTTATACATTTTCACTTAATTACTATAACATGAATAGTTTTCAAAAAGACTTTCAATCTTTTCTTTTTCAAGTTATAATTCTTGATTTCTTAATTCTTCTAAAATTCAATTATCTCTAAAATTAATAGAAAAAATTCTTAATCTTACTTTTTTTAAGTTGAATAATTATATTCTTAAAATCAATCAAAGTTATTATAATTTTGGTTAAGTCTACTAAATTATTTATAATTTCAAAAAAATAAGTGATCTTAAATTGATTTTTCATTCCTTGTGTTATGTTAATATATTTTTTTAGAGAAAATATTAACACTTAAGGACAAATAAAATTTAAATTTGCATGTATTTTCCCTTCCCCCAAACTTAAGTTTTGGTATATCATGAAAAATTTTAAAGTATGAGAGAAAGAAATGCATAATTTAAAAAAAAATTTTATAAGTATGTAAAAACAGTCTACAAAGAAAAATTTACTTCTATACATGCTTTTTATGAATATCACTAAAATAATGAAACATATATAAAAGTAAGCAAGTTCCATTTTTATATCAGTAGCTAAATGAAACGACTATACAAATCACAATAGCATAAATAGAACAGCATCAATAACTAAATAGTACGACATAACATCAAAAAAACATAAACCAATCATACTACTAAGTCTAACACACCGACAAATAAAACAAGATCATAATCTTGAATCTAATCATCACTCGCAGTCTCCTCCTCATCATCATCATTGACGCCAAAGGAAAAATCCTCAGTCTTCTTCGGATCATCAGGTGTGAATCAAGACAAGTAGGGAACTGAACAGACTGTTCTCCCTTCAGGAATCTAACAAGACCTTCATCATAATCAGCATCATAATTGCACTTCCTATGGGTTAAATCAGCAAGTTGATCAAAGTTCGCATCGATCGTATCTATGCAAAAATGAGTTAAATGTAAAACATTCTGCATCTCTGAATACCTCTCATCCATAGTCTCCCAAAAACTAGGTGGTGGTGTAGCAGAAGTAGAAGGTCTAGAAGTAGAAGCACTACCTGGAGTAGGTACAGAAGTAGAAGGAGCAGTAGATCTCTTCCCGCGAAGACGATCATAAATACTAACACTCTCCTGCCCAATAGGCTTTGTAATCTTCAGCTTCTCCTTAGAAATATCAACAATAACTCCATCGCCCACGCATAAAGAATATATCAAAGATGGGAATCATAATCCTACAGAAGTACTAGATCGTGCAGTTGATTCTACAGAATCATAGATAATGCTGCCAACATCAATCGACATCCTTTCCTGAATGCAATAGTTCAAGATAGCTCTATCTCTGGTAACTTCACTCAGGTCGTTGGAAGGAAGTAATCTAGCAGAAATAAAATAGTGCCAAGCCTTTGAATTACCATTAAGCTTAGAAGATTTAAAGTTTACCCGTTTGTCGTTCCGGATCTTCCAAGCTCCAATGCCATCAGTCAGATATGCAATGATCATCTCCAGATCTCCTTTAAATAGAAATAGACCAGAATAGTAGCACTCGACAGTAGGTGGTAGGCCGTAGAAAATGTTGATCCGCTCTGGCGTGAATCCCACTCCGACACCTTTAACGAAGACTTCATAGTCTTCTGTATCCATAAAGTTGGCGTAAAATTCTCGTACAACAGGAATAATAGCAACGGCAGTGAAATAACAGAATCGCTGCCAGTCGTGTGCAACGATCGTGTTCTCGATCATCTCTCCAGGACTGTAAACCTGTGCTCCAAGATAAATTTCCTCGATGTCCCAAATTCGTGGTAACGAAAGTGCGCTGCCGCAGTAGCGAACTTGCTGCGATCAAAATTTTCTCATTTTTTACGCGCTTAGATTTAGGTGTCACCTAAATGTGAAAGAAAATACAAATAAATTAAGGAATCAAATAAACTAAACTCTTTTAAGCTTGAGAAACTTAAAATGAGTTTAAAAATCCATGGAAAAATTTCCAAAAATCAAAATTTTTCTCCAAAATTTTGGTTTTTAGCAAAAATAGGAAGATCCATGGTAGAAATAAAAAATAAATGGATTAGAAGGTAGATCTGACCTCAAGATGAAGAAATAGAGTGATTTCGGGCTCAAAAACGTGAAGATTTGGCCTCTAGATGGATCTAGGGGTAGGTTTTTGCGAAAAAGAGGAAGGGGATGAAGCTTAGGCGTCGTCAATGGCTAATGAGGGTTTAAATCCTGATTTTCGATTAGTAGGCCGAACCGGCGCCTAGGCTCCAGACTCGCCTTTCACAAAAATTGTTTTAAAAATTTAATTTTCTACCAAAACTCACAACTTCAACTTTTAATTACTCATATAAGAGTATTGCTTTAGTTTCTAACTTCCAAAATATTTTCCAAAAATTTTGAAAAATTATAAATTAAATCCACCAATTAAACACAAGTTTAAGTCAAATTCTTCTAATTCCATTCATAATCTTCAATTTCGGGCTCAATACATTTCAGATAAGTATAATAATAAGATTCAAGTCTTAACAAACACTCAAACAACACAATTTCAAAGCAAATACAACACACATTGAACAATAAAACAAACACACAAACATCACATTCAATTTACCAAATTGATGCAACGACACACTAGATAAAGTCTTGATCTAACCACATTTACTATCTAATCTTCAAATTTGAAATTTCCACTCTCTTTGCAATGAAGATTACTCGGCCTACTTGGGAAGAACACTAACGCCCTTGGAAAATTTACAGCTGTTTTCTCGTCGATCCATTTGTTCTTCACATACATCTCCACTTGAGCATCTTGAGAGGCTGCTAGATGATTGAATTGAAGCTTTGCCTGCCATTCCAAATGCTCGATTTGATGATACATCTCATGGAGGTGATCTCCAATAATTTTGAATTCCGCTTCAAACTTATCTAGGCGACTCGAAAACTTCTCCAAACTAACAACAATAAAACCATTGAAGAAAGGTTGAGGATCCTTTGAACTCTTGTCCCTAGCCTCTTATCCAAGATTTATTCTCTCCATTGCTTCAAAATCTTCTCTTATTTCCTCAAGAATGAAGTGTAATGGTCGTATCTATGATTGCTTAGGGATTGGGAATGAATATGGGGTAGTTTATAGAAGAAAATCGAGTGAAAAACTGAAAATTTTCCATTTTTACACGACTCAGTAACTGTGGCGTTTAGGCGCCAAAACTGGCACCTAGGCTCCGGACCCATGGATACACGGTCTACTCTGGCGCTTAGGCGCTGGATTTTGACGCCTAGGCACCGGAACCATGTTCGACTCCGTTTCGCCTAACGTCAAATTTCAAAGTTTGATCTTAAAAATAGGTAAATTAGAATGGTAAGATCAATATAAACTCAGTAATTAAAATTAACTCAAATCAAAAACAATCATAATGAAGGTTAACTTGATCTCCTTTTTACTCACATACAAAATGGAGTGATCCAAAGTCCAAACTTTATATACTTCGAGATAATCTTTAGCTTAAGTCGATAAAGACTTGTTAGCATCCAATTTTCTAAAGTTATATAAAATTTAGTCAAGACCGAGGCATAACCTTACATTAAAAATGTAAAAACACACAAAAATAACTATGGTTTTCCTCCCACAAAGCACTTGGCTTAACGTCATCAGCCCGACCTAATTAAGTCTTTAATTAGGTAGACTCAACTCGTAAGCCTCTTTATAAATCATTTTTATGTCTCCCAAATAAGGCTTTAGTCTTAATCCATTAACTTTAAATATTTTTCCCGTTTTGGGGTCTTTAATATTCACAGCTCCATAATAGTATACTTTCTCAATTATATATGGTCTCATCCATTTAGATCTTAATTTTCCAGGAAAAAGTCTTAAACGAGTATTAAATAATAATACTTCTTGTCCAGGCTCGAATATTTTTCCTGAAATCTTTTGATCATGTAATATCTTCATTTTCTCTTTATAAATCTTTGCATTTTCATATGACTCATTTCTTATTTCATACATCTCATTTAATTGTAATAATCATTTTTCTCCTGCAGTATTCAAATCAACATCAAACTTCTTTATCACCCAATAAGCTTTAAGTTCAAGTTCAACAAGTAAGTGACAATGTTTACCCTAAACTGACCGGTAAGGTGACATTCTGATTGGTGTCTTACAAGCTGTTCTATAAGCCCATAATGCAGAATTAAGTCTATCAACCTAATCAGTTCTTTTTGGATTAACAGTTTTCTCTAAAATTCTTTTAATTTATTTGTTTGATACTTCAGCCATTCCACTTGTTTGTGGGTGATAAGCAATTGCAATTCTATGTTTGATTCCAAATTTTTCTAGTAATGATTGAATTCTTATATTTCTAAAATGACTTCCACCATTTGTGATAATTACCTTAGGCATTCCAAATCTTGAAATAATCATTTTCTTTAAAAATTTCGAAACACTTTTGGAATCACAATTAGGTAAAGCTACATCTTCAATCCACTTTGAAACATAATCAACTGCTAATAAAATATAAATCTTTCCAGATGATGGTAAAAATTGTCCCATAAAGTCTAAACCCCATATATAAAAAATTTTAACTTACAATATATAGTTTAAAGACATTTCATCTTTCCTAGATATATTTCCCATCCTGTAACATTGATCACATATTTTCACATATTGTCTCATATCTTTGAATAAGTTAGGCCAATATAATCCTGAATTTAAAAATTTAAATGCAGTTTTATCTACTCCAAAGTGTCCTCCGAATTCGGAATCATGACATTTTTGAATAATAGCAAAAGTTTCTTAAAAAGGTACTCATCTTCGAATTATAGAATCTCTTCCCAATTTAAATAAATGAGGATCTTCCCAAATATAAGATTTAGCATCATTTTTAAATTTTATAATATATTTGTTATTCAATCCATAAGGTAGAATATTGCTAACTAAATAGTTAACTATATCTACATACCAAGGTGTTTGGCATAGTTGACTAACATATAACTGTTCATCAAGAAATTTTTCATTTATATTTTCTTCAATATTAATATCATTCTTAATTCTAGATAAATGATCAGCAATTTGGTTATCAGTTCCTTGTCTATCCACTATTTGAAAATCAAATTCTTGTAGAAGTAAAACCCATCTTATCGCCTAGGTTTAGCATCCTTTTTCGACATTAAATATTTAATAGTGGAATGATCAGTATGAACTATGCATTTGGTACCAAGAAGATAAGGTCTAAATTTATCAAAGCTATGAACTATACATAAAAGCACTTTCTCGATGGTAGTGTAATTTCTTTGAGTTTCAAGTAAGAGTTTTACTAAGCATAATATATAACTTTGAAAATTTTCTCATATTTTTGTCCCAATATAGCTCCAATTGCAAAATCACTTGCATCACACATTAATTCAAAAGGTTTATTCTAATTAGGTGCAATAATCATAGGTGCAGTTATTAATTTTTCTTTTAAAATATTGAAAGCATTAACACAGTCTTCATTAAATTAAAATTTAGCTTCTTTTTCCAATAAATGACAAAGAGGTTTAGCAATTTTAGAAAAGTCCTTTATATATCTTCTATAAAATTCTGCATGTCCCAGAAAACTTCTCACATCAGTAACAGTAGTAGGTGGTTGCAGTTCAGCAATAATTTTCACTTTTGCTTCGATCAACTTCCATCCTTTTGTGAAATTTTGTGACCAAGTACAATGCCTTCTGCGACCATAAATCGACATTTTTCCCAGTTAAGAACAAAGTTTGTTTGTTCACATCTTTTCAGATCTTTGGAAATATTTTCCAAACAAGATTCAAAAGAAGTTTCAAAAACTGAAAAATTGTTCATAAATATTTCAATTCCTTTGTCAATTAAATCACAAAATATTAACATCATACATCTTTGAAAAGTTGCATATGCATTACATAAACCAAAAGACATTCTTCTAAACGCAAATGTTCCATAAGGACTTGTAAATGTTATTTTCTCTTGGTCCTCAGGAGCGACAGGTAATTGATGATAACCAGAATATCCATCCAAAAAATAGAAATATGAGTGTCTAACTAATTTATCAAGCATTTGATCCAAGAAAGGTAAAGGAAAATGATCCTTTCTTGTGGCGTTATTTAATTTCTGATAATCAATGCAAATTCATCATCCAATAACTTGTCTTGTAGGAATTAGTTCATTTTTATCATTGACAATGACAGTTACACCTCCTTTCTTCGAAACATAATGAATAGGACTCAACCATTGACTATCCGAAATAGGATAAATAATTCCAGCATCTAACCATTTTAAAATTTCTTTTTTAACAACTTCTTTCATGATAGGATTTAATCTTCTTTGAGGTTCAATAGTAGGTTTAAAATCTTCTTCCATTAAAATCCTATGCATACAAATGGAAGGGCTTATTCCTCTTATATTAGCAATAGTCCAACCAAAAGTTTTATTATAATTCTTTAACACTCCTATTAATTTTTCTTCTTGATCTAAGCTTAGTTTAGAAGAAATAATAACAGGTAAAGTTAATGAATTTCCAAGAAAAGCGTACTTTAAATGTGTAGGTAACATTTTTAATTCCAGTTTAGGGGCTTTTTTAATTAAGGGTATAAGTATATCATTTTGAGTTATGTCCAAAATTTCCCAGTTATCTTTTATATAATGAGTTTCTTTAGATAATTCTTCTTCTTTTAGTTCTTCATTTTTGTCAGTTAATAATTCAATTTTTTTCTTTAGAAATGACTTTACATTTTTTTATAACGTTTTTCAATTATATAATCAATAATATCCATTCGATAGCATTTTTCTTTGTCAGGATACTTCATTGATTTAAGGACATTGAATTTAGTCTCTTGATCATTAACTCACATAGTTAATTCTCCTTTTTGCACAACAATCATAGCCCGTCCGGTAGCTAGAAAATTTCTCCTTAAAATAATAGGTATTTCTTTATCTTCTTCCATATCAAGTACAATGAAATCCACATGGAAAATAAATTTATCCACTTTAACGAGAACATCTGACCCACAAATTTATATTATGATATTTTAATTTGATTGCAACGAAGCCAAAAACTTGACCCCGCTATATTATATGTATAGAATTGTAATTTATGTTATGGATGCTACGCAAGTATACGTATCGTATCAAGTAATACAGGGCTCTAGTGGAGTCCTGGTTATCGATCCCACAGGGAAAGAGAAAATTAAATAACAACTAATTTAAAATAATAATAATAATAATTTTTTAAATAGTATACGAAAATTTGGAGTTCTAAATTTAAGCGCAGTAAAGTAAACTAAGTATTCTAATCAGGTAACTTAACTAAGTAGAAAATTAATACTAATTGCGAAGTGCGGAAATAAAACTAATTGCTAAATAAGTTTTAAATATTCGAAAAAGTATCTTTCCCCTTGTTTTAGAAATTTAAATGATCGATGAATTTAAATAAATAATGTTAAGGTATTGTGACAAATAGGAGCATTCCTATTCTTTACCCTTTGGTCCAGTGTAAAGAATATCGACTAATCCTATGTTTGATTACCGAATCCGCGGCTGAGGCCGGGAGGATACCGACCGTCACTTCGTAGCTCCCACGTTCCCTCGCCCGAGGGCTAACATCTACACTTCAGCTCTCAAACAATAGGACCGAATTGAATATTTTAGTCTCGTCACACTAAAATGCTCAATTCTACGCCCAAAGGATATTATTTCCCTATTTATTTGCACCCTCCTTTCAAGGCTTTTGAATTTCCCCGAATATCAGATGTAATCTTTACTATAGTTGATAATCAACATATTTTAACAAATCAAATGGCCAGTTTGAAAAGTAAATTAAGTTTTAAGTAAAAATTATCACAATTTATTAATATATAAAAATACTTCTATTTTATTTTCATCAAGTAAATTAATTTCATAAACAGGGAGAAAGACTAAATAAACTACTCAGAATGCATGGAAACTAAACTAAGCATCGATTTCATTTAAAAATAATAAATACAAATACTTATCTTAATTTATCCCCAAACAGACTCCTCGCAGTTCCTTTGACTCTTCCTTCCAGTACAGCACGACTCACTAACTCACTAAATACTTACTAAACACTCAAAATAACTCACTTATAACACTTAGAAACTTTCTAAGACTCACTAAGACACACAGACTGCACACATCACACACTAAGTCACACAATTTTGGCTTCTATATATAGAGGTGAGCAAAGGACCAAGAGGTGTGTAAGCATCCTTTCAAAAAGTGTCCAGGTTCAATGTATCTGCACCATTTGAACTAGCTCGCCGTCGGCGACGAACTACCTCGCTGTCGGCGAGGCTTCTAGAAGATCTTCAACCGCTCTAGCTCGCTGTCGGCGAGGCTTCTAGAAGATCTTCAACCGCTCCAGTGTTCCTTCATCCTCCAGTCAATGTGATCAAATAAATCAGATATATTGTCGATTAAATCTCTCACATTCTGTAGTTCTTTCTCCATTCCATTAATTTTCTTCATAAGTAACTCCGTTTTATCTGAAATAGGCCTCGCTATAGGATGATTCCGTGAAGCTCTATCGAGATAAATGTAATGTCTTCATTATCGTCCAAAGTAGGGAACATATCCGTAGGATCGAGCGGCTTCCAAGGTAACAGAACCTTTTCCCAAGCTTCATAAGAAACCCGGTACCGATCGCATAATGCAAAAATAGTAGATGGGTGTCCTAGTCCATGAACCGACCCATGCACAATTAAACCCAATGCAGTACTTAACAATTATTGATCCCACATCAATAGTGTAATCCAATTTGAATACAATAATTTAATATAAGTGCATTCTTTCGAAACCTTGTTTACCCTCATAAGTAGGTAACAATTTAGATGAGATGAAAAAGTGCCGTTGCTTCGAGACAGGATTTAAAAGTGATGCAGAGAAACTAACATACCCGTCTTCACGCATTTCCCAATCTTTCGTTTCATCAGTCAGATATCGAAATATCTCATTCATATTATATCGAGAAGGCACAAAATTTGAATAATGACATACCGGGGTGTTTTCTATAGAGAATAACTCATTTACTCTGGATGGAGTAAACGTCACCCATCTTTCTCGGACGTAGATATTCCCATTGTTGATCGCATGTAAGTTAGAGTAGAACTCTTTCACAATTGGAATAACAACAGCAGACGTAGTGTAACAGAGTACCTCCCAATGCCGCAGTGCGATCATTTCTTCTATCTTCGTAGTGGAATTCTCTAATCTTTGATTGACAAATCCCCATTCCTTGATAACTCTTTTCTTTACCAAAACCTTGTTGAAGATCCGCTGCGCTTCCGCACTCACAAATTTCTTCCGGTTAAACACTCCAGATTTAGAAGAATCTAAGAACTTGGAGGCCATTATGGTGAATGGAATGAATTCTATTGAAGAAGGCAGACTTAGAATAGTTTAAGAATGGTTTTTCACTAAGGATTTGGTGTTGAAACCGTCCAGATTTGGCTTTAAAGTATATATAACTCATTTTTATAACTTCCTCGCTGTCGGCGGGAGGTTTCTCGCTATCGGCGACTTAGTTATAAAAACTGCCTTTCAGGTTCTCGCTATCGGCGGGCTCGTTTCTCACTGTCAGCGAGCTTATAAATAAACTGAATTAGGCGCGAACCTCGCTGTCGCGACCTCGACATCGGCGAGATTTCAAAATAATGTCCAATTTCGCTCTAAATCGAATAATTTCTTTTCTCATCATAATGGTTCGAATATGTGATGATTCTTAATAAAAATTGAGTAGTAAAGTTTCAATAATATAAACTAACTATTAAAATAAAAATAAAAATAGATAACTAATATGGGTTGCCTCCCATAAAGCGCTTGGTTTAACGTCGTCAGCCCGACCTAATTTCAATTATTAATCAGGTTGACTAAGCATTAAAACCTCTTTATAGTTAGGTCTTATACCTTCGAAATATGGTTTTAATCTATGTCCATTAACTTTAAATTTATGTCCAGTTTTTGGATCTTCGATCTCTATAGTTCCGTATGAAAATATTTGAGTTATGGTGAAAGGTCCTAACCATCGAGACTTCAATTTTCCAGAAATAATTTCAATCTAGTATTATATAGCAAAACTTCCTGTCCCGGTTCAAAATTTCTCCGATTAATCTTCCGATCATGCCATAATTTCATCTTTTCTTTATAAATCCGATCATTATCATATGATTCATTTCTTAATTCTTCCAATTCATTTAATTGTAATGAATCTTTTCTCACCAGCTTCCTTCATATTATAATTAAATTCTTTAATCGCCCAATGTGCTTTATGTTCTAATTCAACTGGTAAGCGGCATGTTTTTCCATATATAAGCTCGTAAGGAGTCATTCCAATCGGAGTTTTATAAGCAGATCCTATAAGCCCATAATGCGATGTCTAATCTAATAGACCAATCTAACCTATTTGGGTTTACAGATTTTTCTAAAATACGTTTAATCTCACGATTAGATACTTCAGCTAGTCCTCTAGTCTGTGGATGATAAGCAGTGGATATCTTATGAGTAATATTGTATTTTTCTACTAGTTTGTAAATGTATTTATTTCTAAAATGAGTTCCTCCATCAGTGATAATCACTCTCGGCATTCCAAATCTAGTAAAAATATTTTTCATCGAAATTTTGAAACACTCTTAAGCATCACACCTAGAGTAAAGCTTGTGCCTCGATCCATTTGGAAACATAATCAACAGCTACTAATATATATTAGTTTCCAAACGAAGGAATAAAAGGTCCCATAAAATCTAATCCCCAAACATCAAAAATTTCAACTTCTAATATAAAATTTAGAGGCATTTCATTTTTTCTAGATATATTTCCTACTCTTTGGCATTTATCGCAAGTTTTAATATATCTATATACATCTCTAAATAGAGTAGGCCAGTAAAATCCAGATTGTAGAATCTTATAAGCGGTTTTATCAATCCCAAAATGTCCTCCAAAATCGGAATCATGACATTTTTGAATAATTGGTTCGATTTCTTCATAAGGTACACATCTTCTAATAATTAAATCCTTACATTGCTTATATAAATATGGTTCATCCCAAAAATAGGTTTTCGTATCATGGATAAATTTTTTTCGTTGTTGCAAAGTTAGCATAGGTGGCAAAATATTACTAACTATATAGTTTACTATATCGACATACCATGGTATTTTCCACTCATTGATATTATATAGTTGTTCATCAGGAAAACTGTCTATAATTTCATTTTCAATATCAGATAATTCATGATTTTCTAATCTTGATAAATGATCCGCAATTTGATTATCAGTTCTTTTCTTATTAACGATCTCAAAATCGAATTCTTGCATTAATAGCATCCATCTAATTAATCTTGGTTTGAAATATTTCTTTTGCATTAAATATTTGATAGCAGAATGATCAGTATGCACGATACATTTTGTTCCAATCAGATAAGGTCTAAATTTATTAAAACCATATACTACCGCTAATAATTCTCTTTCTGTAATTGTATAATTTATTTCAGCATCATTTAGAGTTTTACTAGCATAGTATATAACTTTAAAAATCTTTTCATATCTTTGCCCAAGAACTGCTCCTACAGCGTAATCACTAGCATCACACATAAGTTCAAATGGTTTCTCCCAATTAGGTGAAACTATTATAGGTGCTGTAATTAATTTTTCTTTTAAGAGTTCAAAAACATTCAGGCATTCGATTGTAAATTCAAATTTCTTGTCCTTTTCGAGAAGTTGGCGTAGAGGTTTAGTAATTTTTTAAAAATCTTTTATATAGCGTCTGTAGAATCCAGCATGTCCAAGAAAACATCTTACCCCTTTTACCGTAGTTGGAGGTGGTAATTTAGCTATAACTTGAATTTTTGCAGGGTCCACTTCCATGCCTTTTTCCAAAATTTTATGCCCTAATACAATGTCGCCAGCAACCATAAATTGACATTTCTCCCAATTTAGAACTAAATTTGTTTTCTCACATACTTCTAATACTTTTTCAAGATGAGTTAAGCATGTGTCAAATGATGTTCCAAATACAGAGAAATCATCCATAAATACTTCTATTCCATTGTCAATTAACTTACTAAATATAGACATCATACATCTCTCGGAATGTTCTTGGTGCATTACATAATCCAAAAGGCATTCTTCGAAAAACGAAAGTTCCATAAGGACTAGTAAATGTAGTTTTCTCTTGATCCTCAGGAGCAATTTGTATTTGATGATAACCGGTGTATCCATCTAGAAAACAAAAATACTTATGTCCGGCTAATATATCTAACATCTGGTCTAGAAATGGTAAAGAGAAGTGATCTTTCCTGGTGGCGGTATTTAATTTCCTATAATCAATACATATACGCCAACCAGTAACTTGTCTTATAGGAATAAGATCGTTATTTTCATTGGCATTGACGGTCACTCCTCCCTTCTTAGGAACACAGTGAATTGGGCTTACCCAAGCATCGTCGAAATAGGATATATAATACCATTATCTAACCATTTTAAAATTTCTTTCTTAACTACTTCTTTCATTATCGGGTTTAATCTCCTTTGGGGATCCGCTTTAGGTTTATGTTCATCATCTAAAATAATTCTATGCATACATGATTGAAGGACTAATTCCTTTAATATCTGCTAAAGTCCAACCAAAAGTTTTCTTATATTTTTTTAAAGTTTCTAAAAGTTTTTGTTCTTGAGATTCGTTTAATGTAGATGAAATAATAACTAGTAAAGTTGAAGAATTACCTAAATAAGCATATTTCAAATGATCAGGTAATATTTTTAGCTCAAGTTCAGGAGGTTTAATAATTGATGGAACTATGTTCTTGTCAGTGTTTTCAGTATTATCCAAAAATTCAAATCTTTCCTGAATATAATCTAGTTCTTCATTATTATCTTATATTAATTCAATATTTTCTTTTTCTAAATTATCTTCATAATATTCCTTAAATTGTTCACGTTGTAATTGTTCAAGTATTTCCATTCGAAAACATTCATCATCTTTTTCTAGCGCAGGATATTTCATTGATTTTGCAATATTAAAGGTAACTTTTTGGTCATTTACTCTCATAGTTAATTCTCCTTTCGAACATCAATCTTAGCTTTTCCAGCAGCCTAAAAATGGTCTTCCTAAAATGATAGGAATTTCTTTATCTTCCTCCATATCTAAAACAATAAAATATACTTGGGAAGATAAATTTATCCACCTTTACTAACACATCTTCAATAACTCCCTTAGGATAGGTAACCGAACGATCAGCTAATTGAAGGGTTACTGAAGTAGGTGTAATTTTTCCTAATCTTAATCTCTTAAAAATCGATAGAGGCATTAGATTTATGCTTGCTCCTAAGTCACAAAAAGCTTTTCCATAAAATTTTTCTCCTATAGCGCAGGGTATAGTGAAACTAACAGGATCTTTCAATTTTTCAGGAAGCTTCTTCTGAATAATAGCACTACACTCTTCACTAAGTGCGACTGTTTCATTATCAGTGAATTTTCTTTTTTATTTAGAATATCTTTCATAAATTTTACATAATTTGGCATCTGATCTACAGCTTCGACAAAAGGTATATTGATCGTTAATTTCTTTAATATTTCAAGGAATTTAGCAAATTGTTTATCTTTTTATGTTGAGCTAGTCGTTGAGGAAATGGTGGTGGAGGTGTTTCAACAGAAATTTTCATAGGTATTAAAGGATGTTCCAAGTTTGAATCTTGTTCAATTGTTTCCTTTTCAATTTCCACTTCCTCATTTTGGCTTTTAAGTTCTTTTTAAATTTGAGGTTTTAGTTCTTTTTCACTTCTTAGTTGTATTGCTTTAATTTGTTCTTTTCCTTGATCTTTAGGATTTATTTCCACATTACTAGGAAAAGTTCCAGGTATTCTATTATTTAGCGCAGTAGCAATATGTCAAAGTTGAGTTTTGATATTTTTAATAAATGTTCCTTGAATTTGTAGTTGATTTCCTTGAATTTGTAGTTGATTTCCTTGATTTTGTAGTTGATGACCCATATTCAAAATTAATTCATCCATAGATAATTTCTTATCTTTGAATTGTGGGTTATTGTTATTAAATCCAGTGGGTAATTGAGGTTTATAGTTTGGATTTGTTTGATTAGGTTGATTCATCCATTGTTGATTAGATGTGTTATTCCGATTAAAATTTGGATGAGTTTTCCAACCATGATTATAATAGTTTGAATAAGGGTTATTAGTTCTATTATTAATAGCATTTAAAGTTTCATAATTAGATTGAGATTCTATGATTTGTCCGGATGAGTTTTCTTCTAAAGTAGGAGAGTAGTTCATTCCAAAATGATCTAATTTCTTAGATATTGCAGCAATTTAAGAAGCTAACATAGATATTGCATCGTTTTCATGAATGCTGGCTATTTTTTTTGGATTTATTCTATCTGCAGGCCATTGGAAATTATTTGTTGTCATTTCTTCGATTAGTGCATAAGCTTCATCAAATGGTTTAGACATTAATGAACCTCCAGTAGCAGCATCGATGATTGATCTTAAAGATCCTACTAATCCATTATAAAAGGGTTGAATAATCAGCTAATCTGGTAGCGCATGATGTGGGCATTTCCAAAGAAGTTCCTTAAATCTCTCCCAAGATTCATAAATTGATTCTCCATCTATCTGACAAAAAGAAGTTATATAATTTCTAAACTTAGCAGTTTTAGATGGTGGAAAATATTTGGATAGAAATTTTTGTGATAATTCTCCCCAAGTTTTAATAGATCCAGGTGCTAACGAATTCAATCACATTTTAGCCTTATCCCTTAATGAAAAAGGAAAAAGTCTAAGTCTTATAGCATCGTCAGATACTCCTTGATATTTAAAAGTAGCACAAAGTTCTAGAAAACTAGCAAGATGTAAGTTAGGATCTTCAGTAGGTGAACCACTAAATTGATTGTTTTGTACCATTTGGATAATTGCAGGTTTAAGTTCAAATGAATTAGCATCTACATCAGGGTTTTGAATAGTTAAATGAATTTCATCTGATGTAGGGTTGGCATAATCTCTTAATGGTCTTTGTTGGTTCATATTTTGAATTTCAGGAATATTCGCCATTTGTGTTAAATTTATAGTTTGTTTTTTTTGTTTTCTAATTCTTTTAATTGTACGCTCTAATTCAGAATCGTAACGTTTCCAAATTTGCGCATACAATTTTAGAATAGATATTTATTTATTATGATTATTTTAAAATAGTCCGTTACTTTAGTAAATTTTTCTTACTTTCCCCGACAACGGCGCCAAAAACTTGACCCACAAATTTATATTATGATATTTTAATTTGATTGCAATGAAGCCAAAAACTTGACCCCGCTATATTATATGTATAGAATTGTAATTTATGTTGTGGATGCTACGCAAGTATACGTATCGTATCAAGTAATATAGGGCTCTAGTGGAGTCGCGGTTATCGATCCCACGAGGAAAGAGAAAATTAAATAACAACTAATTTAAAATAATAATAATAATAATTTTTTAAATAGTATACGAAAATTTGGAGTTCTAAATTTAAGCGCAGATAAAGTAAACTAAGTATTCTAATCGAGTAACTTAACTAAGTAGAAAATTAATACTAATTGCAAGTGCGGGAAATAAAACTAATTGCTTAAATAAGTTTTAACTATTCGGAAAAAGTATCTTTCCCTTGTTTTAGAAATTTAAATGATTGATGAATTTAAATAGATATTGTTAAGGTATTGTGACAAATAGGAGCATTCCTATTCTTTACCCTTTGGTCAGGTGTAAAGAATATTGACTAATCCTATGTTTGATTATCGAATCTGCGGCTAGATCTGGGAGGATACCGACTGCCACTTCGGAGCTCCCACGTTCCCCTCGCCCGAGGGCTAACATCTACACTTCGAGCTCTCAAACAATAGGACCGAATTGAATATTTTAGTCCGTCACACTAAAATGCTCGATTCTACGCCCAATGATATTATTTCCTATTTATTTGCACCCTCCTTTCAAGGCTTTTGAATTTCCCCGAATATCAGATGTAATCTTTACTATTGTTGATAATCAACATATTTTAACAAATCAAATGGCCAGTTTGAAAAGTAAATTAAGTTTTAAGTAAAAATTATCACAATTTATTAATATATAAAAATACTTCTATTTTATTTTCATCAAGTCACTTAATTTCATAAACAGGGAGAAAGACTAAATAAACTACTCAGAATGCATGGAAACTAAACTAAGCATGGATTTCATTTTAAAATAATAAATACAAATACTTATCTTAATTTATCCCCAAGCAGACTCCTCGCAGTTCCTTTGACTCTTCCTTCCAGTACAGCACGACTCACTAACTCACTAAATACTCACTAAACACTCAAAATAACTCACTTATAACACTTAGAAACTTTCTAAGACTCACTAAGACACACAGACTGCACACATCACACACTAAGACACACAATTTCGGCTTCTATATATAGAGGTGAGCAAAGGACCAAGATGTGTGTAAGCATCCTTTCAAAAAGTGTGCAGGTTCAATGTATCTGCACCATTTGAACTAGCTCGTCGTCGGCGACGAACTACCTCGCTGACGGCGAGGCTTCTAGAAGATCTTCAACCGCTCTAGGTCGGCATCGGCGGGCTCGGGCTCGTTGTCGACGAGACGGTTATAAATTCTTCGAGAATTTTCTTCTCGTAACCTCGCCGTCGGCGGGCTCGATCTTGCCATCGGCAACTCAGCACAAATTGCATGATTTTGCTCCAAATTCGCTCCTTTTTATGATTTTTGCTTTTATCACCTGAATTCTTCATTCCTGCAATAAAATAAAGAAAATACCCTTCTTTAAAGTGCAATTTCATCAAAAATAGGTATGAATTTCTTAATAAAATTTTCAGCGATCAACATCCTCTATAACTCTTTTAGGGTAAGTGATAGATCTATCAGCTAACTGAAGGGTTACAATGGTGAGAGAAATCTCTCCAAAATTCAACCTTCGAAAAATAGAAAATGGCATGAGATTAATACTTTCTCCTAAATCACATAAAGCTTTCCCACAAATTTTTTCTCTAATAGCCCAAGGTATAGTGAAACTTCCAGGATCTTTAAGTTTCTGAGGTAATTTCTTTTGAATTATTGCACTACATTCTTCACTTAATGCAACAGTTTCAAAAGCTTCAAATTTTCGTTTCTTACTTAGAATATCCTTCATAAATTTTGCATAAGTTAGCATCTGTTCCAAAGCTTCAGCAAAAGGTATGTTAATGGTAAGTTTCTTAAAAATTTCAAAGAACTTAGAAAATTGTTGATCAAGCGTCTGTTGTTTTAGTCTTTGAGGAAAAGGTGGTGGTAGTTTTTCAGCTTCCACATTAATAGGAATAACAGTCTGATCTCTACTAGGAGAAGGAGTTTCTTTAGGTTTTTCAATCTCTTCAACCTCAATCTCATTTTCAATTTCATCATGAATTCTTTCTTTTAATTCCTTTCCACTTCTAAGTTGTACAGCTTTAGCATGCTCATGTTCTTTTCCAGTTTCTTTAGGGTTGATTTCAACATTACTAGGAAGTATTCCTGGAGGTCTGTAATTAATTAAATTAGCGATTTGTCCCATTTGATACTCAATATTACGAATAACAGTGTTTTGATTTTGTAATTGATTACTCAGTTGTAAAATTAATTCTTCTATAGATAACTTTTTCTGTTGATTATTAAATCTAGGAGGTTTATAATTTGAATTTACTTGATTGTTCCAATTTCCAGTTAGATGAGATTGATTATTACCCCATTGTTGTTGTGAATTATTCCTGTTAAAATTAGGGTGATTTTTCCATCCATGATTATAATAATTTGAATAAGGGTTATTTTTACTAGTAATAGCTTGTAACGTTTCAATAATTTGAGAATCTTCAATATTAGCAGAGTTGTTATGTGATACATTGATAGCAAAATTATCTAATTTCTTAGATATTGCAGCTACATGTGAAGCTAAGATAGAAACAGTTTCATTATCATGATGACTTGCCATTCTTTTAGGATTAACCATTTCAGAAGGCCATTGAAAATTATTGTTAGTCATTTCTTCAATTAAAGTATAAGCTTCTTCAAATGATTTAGCCATTGAAGAACCTCTAGCAGCAGCATCAATAATTCATTTCAGTGATCCAATAAGTCCGTTATAAAATGTTTGAATAATTAACCAATCAGGTAAAGCATGATGAGGACACTTTCTTAATAGTTCTTTAAATCTTTCCCAACTTTCATAAATTGTCTCCCCGTCAAATTGACTAAATGAAGTAATATCATTTCTTAATTTAGCAGTTTTAGAAGGAGGAAAATATTTAGCAACGACTTTTTGTGTCATTTCAGCCCATGTTTTAATAGAACCTGTTACTAATGAGTTCAGCCACATCTTTGCTTTATTTCTTAAAGAGAAAGAAAAGAGTTTAAATCTAATAGCATCATCAGAAACATTGTTATATTTAAAGGTAACACAAAGTTCTAAAAAAATAGCAAGGTGTAAATTTGGATCCTCATTTGGTAATCCCTCAAATTGATTATTTTCAACCATTTGAATAATAGATGGTTTAAGCTCAAAAGAATCAGCATCTAAAACAGGTATTTGAATACTAGTATGAAGTTCATCAGCTGTAGGGTTAACATAATTCCTTAATGGTTTGTAAACATTTTGTTCATTAATTTCGATTGGATTCTGTAACTTGTTATGTAAATTAGCCATCTCTTGATATTTTTGAATTTGTTTTCCTTTTTTAATTCTTCTTACAGTTCTTTCTAATTCAGAGTCTAAAGTTAATAATCCTTCAGATCTAGAACTACACATAAAAAGAAAATAAAAAGTAAAATAAAATAGCAAGAAATAAAATCTCTTCTTTCTTTGTTTTATATTTTTTTTCTATAAATGTTTTTTTATTTTATATTTTTGTATTTTGACAATAAAAGCAATAAATAAAAAAATATTTAAAATCTAAAAATTTGACTCCCCAGCAACGGCGCCAAAAACTTGATCCGACCGCAAATAACGCAGTAATTTATGCTTCTAAAAATATGTTATAGCCAATACTTTGACCCAAATAATAATAGTGGCTAGTGTATGTAAATATAATTTTATGGAAAATATTTTACACACTAGAGGTATTGCAAGTGTACGTATTGTTTCAAGTAATATAGGGCTTTAAACAAAGACCACAATATCGATCCCACGAGGAGGTTTATAGATTTTTACATATTTAAATTTTATTTTTATGTATTTCTTTTAAAATTATAAATTTAATATTTAATTTATCGAATGCAGAAATAAAGCAGTATTAAAATAATGAGTGATGTAAATAATAAAAAGCAAACAACTTTCTTCCTTTCAATTAATCCAAGACTTTTTAGATAATGTAATATTCGTGGAGAATATAAATTTATGGTATTGTGTCAAATAGAAGCAGTCATATTCTTTACCTTCGCTCGATAGTATAAAGAATATTGGTTAATCTATAGATTAGGTCTGGATGTATTGTTAGTAGAACGGGTTAATCTAGGCTCACACTACTAGATGTCCAAGGGTGACTATGGTCGGGCCTACTAGTGACCCTTTCCCTTCTATAAACCAAATTAAAAGAATTTAGTCTGTCACTCTAAAAACTTTAATTCTACGCCCATTAAATAATATCTTCCTATCTATTTGCACTTCACCTTGACTAACCAGCACAAGACCTTCGATTACTCAAGGATTCATGGGATATCTACTAGTTAAGAATTCATCTCCTTCTAGGTCTCAAAATTCTTCAACAGATTTTAACAACTTAAATGGCAAATTTAAATAGTAAATTAAGATCCGGTATTAATATCATCACAATATTAAAACATATTTAGTTTTTAATTCTACAACAAATTTTATATTATCTTATTTATCTTTTCATAATTGAAAGGAGAAAGTAAAGTAACTACTCAGAACACATTGAATTTAAATAACAAAACATATAAATAAAACTTTGAATCAAATTACAAATACTTATCTCAAGTGTTTCTCTAACTGAACCTCTGATTCCTCCTAACTCCAAAGTGAAATAGACTTTAAAAGCACCAACTCTTCCAAACTCTCAATACAAACTCTAAATAAAATAAACTCACTAATTTATGAAGGAAAGTAAACTACAAGTGTGGCCCTATATTTAAATTATCTCTCTGATTGGGGGCTTCTCTTTTTATAGAAATGGCCTCCTATTTATAGGCTTCAAGGGTTGCCTAAAGCATCTCTTCAGAATGTGTCCAAGTTCAATGAATCTTCTAGAAAGTGTGTCTGGCGCCTAGGTGCCGGCATCTGGAGCCTAGGTGCCGGCATCTGGCGCCTAGGCGTTTGACTCCGTCAAAATAAACTACAAGTGTGGCCCTATATTACAAATACCCATCTTCGTGATCCAAACCATTTCCAAGTGTCGAGATACAATGTATCACATGTCCTATAATCCAGAAATAATTGTCAATCTTCTAGAAGGTCCAATAACCTATCTAACCGTCAAAATAATTGCCCAAAGTAGTTACAAAATCGTAACTATTTTGGTATCGAGCTGGCGCTTAGGTGCCGGATTCTAGCGTCTAGGCGCCAGACCTATCATTTTGGCAAATTTGCATTTTTGCTCCATTTTTGCTCCTTTTTGCTCCTTTTTCATCTTTTTTTTCTTTTTGAACATTTTTACATCACCTGCATCCAAAAACATAAGAAAATACCTTTCATTAAAGCATAATATCCTTTAAATTTTAAAAAAATCAAGGCATAAAAATAGTTATTTTTTTAATGGATCAGTTAGCACCAGAGGTATATGTGAATCATTTATCCATTGATCTAAGTATTGTTTCTATAAAATAATCTCCTCAGAGAATGTGGTCCAAAATAGAGTGCATAATCAATGAAATCTCTAAGAAACATATTGAGCTTGGCTTTATCAGAGAGGTTTCCTACCCTGTGTGACACTCTAACGTCGTACATGTTCAAAAAGAGAATGGACAGATACAAGTATGCATTGAATTTTAGGACCTGAATATGGCTTTCCCACAAGATGATTTTCCTTTGCCAATACAGTATCTTATGATTAAAATGAGCTGAAATGGAGAGAAAATCCATTATTTGTTATGTCTGGGTTTCATTAGCTAAATTAAGAAGGGTTTCTAATAGGTTATTCCAAAAAATTAGTCTTTTTTAGCAGAGGCATAATTTCACTTAATCTCGCATTTCAACATAGCAACGAACTTAAAAACATTTGAGATGGTGCCAGAAAGGGTTTGCTTCCTCACGGAAGAAGACATGCAAACCAAAGTATTCATTATAAACTAAACATAAACATTGCACTCCTAACTCTTTGGTAATTATGAATGAAACTTAGTGGAATGTACAGATGTTACACTAGAGTTCTCAGTCAAGGGAGTAGTCTTTTTTATGGTTTATTTGGTTGATAAACCAATGGTCCTAAGAAAGGAAATGAAATTAGGTTTTTCATGGATTAAACTGAGAAACGATCTATTAAGGGCAATCCTTTGTCATATTTACTAAACTAAAGCATTAAATTGCACAACTAACTATGATTGACTTAATTTTAATGAACTTGATTACATCCTGATGGTGTTCAAATAGAATTCCTCCAACATCAATGAATTAAAAAGTTTAAACCTGTGAAAAACTATTCAGGGACATATTAGGCATAATCCCTAATTCTTAGGTATTTAATGAATGATGCTAGGAATTTTTTGAAAAAATTATATGCTAGACTTACTAAGCTAAGATGTACTCCTAATCAATCATTATTTCACTAAAATAAGAACTAGAAAACCTAGGGAAAGGAAAGATTTAAAAAGGTATTCTTTATACAAATCTATTTAAAAAAGCACTTTTGGTCCAATTCTAGATTTATGAGTCTATAATACCAAATTTCTTGAATCAAGTAATTCAAAATAAATAAAAAACATTTCTGATTATTTGTAAGTATAATCTATAGTAGTCATAGTACGATAATACTAATTTTTTGTTTTCAATAACTGCCACAAGGGAAGCTAGAATTGTGCTACACTAGGCTTACTCAATTCGTCGACAGCCCTTATCAAGGCTAGTTTAGTAGAAAAATCTATATATGCTGAGAAAAGCATTTTTTAGGGGCCACATCCCTTATGACACTTACAAACAAAAAAAACGAACCTAGATGTCAACAATTACTAAATTGAAGCTAGTTGACCCAACCAAATCGTGATAGCACCCCAAGAGGGACTGCTCTAGCAACAATGGGACCACGAGGAGAGTATATGTCATTTGATTAGTCATACTGAGAAAAAAGACTCAAATGAAATTTTGGGGTAAATTTTAATATCTTCATTTATGGATCCTCCACAAACTAATTCTTACAAAACAACTTAGTGTAGTCATCTTCTTTGCTCAGCTTGATATTTATGTGCCTTTCTTCTATAGCACCAACTTGTCGTTCACCTATCAACTTGAAGTTCTAAAAAAAACAATTTACTAACATCCATCTCAAAATGCCCATATGTAAATTTTCCTATCATCACAAGTTTGAGAAATTCCGCCAACACTTCTGAGAAAAAAATTGTGGTTTTGTAGTTTTTCCTATTTTCTTTATTTATATAACCAACCTCACTATTTTCATCAGAATCCACATGGAGAGATTAAGGGAACATCAAAGGAAAAACATCAACATGTTTACCTCCCATAAGGAGATCAACAAAAAAGGGATAGACATGCTCAATCCACAAACCAGACCACTAACCCCTTGAACAACTTCAGGAACAAACAAAAGCAAGAAAATTTAATGGAACCAAAATTGCACTCCAAAATTGCAAAAGGAATAAAATAAAAAAATCACAATACAAAAATCATAGATAATGAAGAAACGAAGGCAGTCTAGAAAAATCAACCTCTATAATGGTGGAAAGGAAGACTCACACCAGCCCCCAGTTCATCCCTGATTCTTATATGGTGAATGATTTGTATATAAATGATCAGATGCATAATATAAAGAAAGATATATTACCCTAAAAGATAGAACCATTATTTTAAAGTGGTTCAAACAACTCATATGATGGAAACCTTTATAATTTATGATTTTACAAAACCCTTCGTTTTTTCTCCAAATATTCTGAAACACAATATTTCTATGAAGAGAAGCCATCATATTTAATTACTTCTCAGTTGTTATGGCTCCCATGAATACTCTGATCCACTCTTTGATATTTATGCTTATGATATATATATATATATATATATATATATATATATATATATATATATATATATATATATATATATATATGTATATATATATATATATATAATTTTATACTCCTTTTAATGATTTAATGTGGCTACTACGCAAGTATACGTATCATTTATCAAGTAAGAAAAAACTTTATGATTAAGCCCCGAGATATCTAACCCACAAGGAAAGTTATAACAAAGAAAATATTTTCTCACTTAGAAAACATAAAATTTATTTTTTTAATTTTAGAAATGATCTTACTCAAATTAAAGATAATAGTTTAGGAAACAGAATTCCACTCTTTTTGTTAATTTTATAAATAGAAATGAAAGTAAGCAAAAACTTTAACTAAACTTTGTAAGATAAAAACTTATGCAAATGAAATATTTTTTTTCCTTTATATGAATCAGTAAAAAATTGTGGAAAATATTTATTGTGTAAGTATCTAAAATGTGTTATGCTAAATAAGAGCAATAATATTATTTACCCTTACTAGAGATGCTATAAAAAACATATTTTAATTCACTGTTCTTAAAATATTAAAGACGGGTTAGATAGGAAAGATACTAGCTTTCACTCTAGAGTTTTCTCAATTCTCTCCACCTGGGGGCTAATATATCGTATCAAAACATAAAAAAAATAAATGAAATTGGGGGCTTTAGCCTGTACTCTAAAATCCTCTAATTCTACACCCATCAAAGTATATCTCCCTATTTATTTGCACTCAACCATATGGATTACATTCCCACCCATACAATCTCATGTGATTCTTTCCAATTGTTGATTGAGACAATACCTCACTGGATCTTACATATTCTCACAACATATTTTAACATTTTAATTGCCCAAATAAAAAAATAAATGAAGTGCAAGGTTTTGAATCATCACAACTTCTTCCAACTTTAAAATACTATACTTCACACATATTTCCATAACTTAATTACTTCATCACATTAAGGAAAAAGATAAAGAAAACTACTCAGAATTTATGGAGAAAATATAATAATAACTTGATTTAAAAGTAGAAATCATAGTGAAAATACAAGAAGTTCGAATTAAAAACCAAATGTAATACAAAGATAAAGACTTATCTGTCAATCCTTGACACAAAACTTTTGAAGTTCCTTTGAATATTTTGCTTTCCCTTACAATATTCTATTGAGGTTGACGCCCAACTCCATAGACTTCAAATCTCAACTCTACTTCTAATTCAAACTATATAAAATAAAGTAAAGATGGTGAAGTGGAGAGGTGTGTTCTAAGATAACCTCTTAACATAAACCACTCTAAAACACCAACCACATCTGTCTTCGTATCTCTTCAAATTGTGTCCCGATTCAATGTATCTTCTAAGAGATGCATCCATTCAAAAGTAATTTAATGAAAATTGGCGTCAATATATAGTTACCCATGTTCTCACCAAGAGGTTCTTTGAAAACCTCTTCAAAATTGTGCCTAAATTAAAATAACTCCCTTTCTTAACTGTCATGCTTAAGCATAGGGTACTGGTGCTTAGACGCGAGCATGCTGGTGTGTAAGCTCCAACTCTGGCGCAAAGTCATAGGGCCTTGTTGCGTAAGCGTGAGGTCCGGCGCTTAGCCTCCACTCATCACTTCTTCAATTTTCTTCATTTTTTCTCCAAATTTGATCATTTTTCCTTATTCTCATCACAATCATCCACTTAATCATATCTGTAAGAAAAACATAAAAAATATTTTTCATTAAAGTGCAATATCATCAAAAATAGGAAGAAAAATGTGCAAAAAAACATAATATTTTTTAGGTGTATCAAAAATCCCTCAAACTTAAAATTTTACTTGTCCTCAAGTGACACTTTAATCATTTAAAAATCATACAACTAAATTATGTGATGAGTTTCTTTATAAGTTTTTCAAATTTTGTTCTAGAAATGTAGTAGTCCAATTTAGAAAAAAAATTTAGTAAATGAGACCAACTTAAAGTTTAGAAATCTCTTATGTAAAGGTTAATTTAAAATACTAGTTCTTATCTTATTCAGAAATACTTATAGATTCCTTAACATATATGGATTAGGCATTTTATTTTCTTTACCAAAAACGTTTACTAAAAATAATTATACTCCCAACATTATATTTATAAGGTTCAAGATTTTCATCAAATCTTATACTCTAAAATGATTAGGTGTGGAACCAATTTTTAATTAGGCCCTTAAATCCAAGCTTCTCCTTCCTTTTTCATATTCTCATTTTTCACTTTTTCTTTTCTTTTCTTTTTATTTTTTATGTTCTTTTTCTTCTTTTCTTTTTATTTTTATGAGGCAATAATGACTATATCTAGATAGGCCTTTAATGATTTTGAATTCCACCCTTCCTTTCCTAAAGCATAAGGTATATATATATATATATATATATATATATATATATATATATATATATATCTATCTTTAACTTAGAAATATAATAAAAGTTTTGAAAATTATATTCAATAAAAGAAATTTTAGCATTAAAAATAAAAGTCTAATCCTTCTATTTTTTTCCAAAAATAGAACTTCTCTTACTAAAGATAGTTACCAAATATTCATCATTTCTTTACTATGATTTTTTTAACTTAAAATTTTTCAACATTACTATAGATTTTAACTAAATTTTCTTAATCATTTTTATATTCAAAATTTTATTTTAATATAACTTAATACACATAATTATTTTTCATTCAAATTAAATTTTTAGTTCATTTAACAACAAATAAAATTTTTTAGTTTTTGAAAAATGTTTCTTATTGCCCCCAAACATTAAAATTTTCATTATAATGAAACATTTAAGCATGGTTATAACATACATGAGTAGGAACATAAAACTAAAAATATTAATTTTACAATAATTTTTAATATCCTAAATATTCAGGTATTAAAAATGAATGATAATGACTAGATTCAAAAATTTTAAAAATTTTGATTTTAATAAAAAGATATTCAAAAGACTTCTAAAGTAGTGGAGGATACCAAAGCAAATTCACACTTAAACAAAAATTCAAACTAAGACATACATATGGCAGTAAATTGAAAAGTTAAGCATAAAATTTAATTAGTGGATTTTGATAGCATTTTAAAACCTTCCTAAATAGTTTCTAGAAAATTTTCTGAACTATCAAATAAAACACAGTAACAAATTACTAACATATTTACTACCACAAACAATCACATAACATATTACAAACACAAAACATCCACAACTAAAATAACACCACAATCTAAAGTATTTTAGCAACTTTTACAGCAACATGAAATACATAAAGTAGCCTTTCATAACACCCACAAATAACAATAAGAGCACAACATGAAATATAGAAATAATCCACAAACACATCACATAACAAACATAAAGCAAATAAAATAACAATCTTAATCATCATCATCCTTATCTCCTTCACTCCATGTGTGAGTAGGCACATATGGGTTATATTGTGAATGAGTAGGTAGAACAACACTAAAATCTCCTCTCATCAATCTATCCATATAGCTGTGATAATTCGCCTCATACTCACTATGTCTTTGAAGATAATCTCCCATATGGTCTACATTCCCATCTAAATCATGCACTCGATCCGTAGTAAAATTAACATTATCTCTTATCCTATTTAAAAGCTTAGTCTGTGAATCAATGAACCAACCTGAAGATCCCTGGGATGTAGAAGCACGAGTTGTAGAAGCAGTATAAGCTGATGCACTGGATCCTCTAGAAAATCCTCCTCTCCAACCAAATATTGAATGCTCAGCATAAGTCTTCAACTTTGAAATGTTGAAGAACCTCTTCCCAATTTTCAGATCTCTCACTACCCTGCTCAGACAATGAATGTATCAAAGAAGCAAATCTCATACCTACAATAGTGGCAGCTCTAGCAGAAATCCATATACAATCATAAATAATCCTTCCAATGTTTACCGATTTCCTCTACTAGATACAATAGTTCAATGTGGCTCTCTCTCTAGTCACTTTGCTAAGATGATTTGTTGGAAGTAGCTTGGATTATATAAAGTAATGCCATGCATTGGATTTAGCATTTAACCTTGATGCAGGGAAATCAACTCTTCTCTCATTAGTTAATTTCCATAACCACCTTCCATCAGTCAAAGTTGAAATAATCTCATCCAACTCTTCCTCAGTAGGATTGTAATTTGAATAAAAACATAACATACTAGGTAGTAGTATGTAAAATCCCTTATTACCTCCAGAGAAAAGTGGTTTAGCTGCCCTCACATGAAAACAAGTTATCATCTAATTCTAGGAGGTTTGCATAGAACTGTTGAAAAATAGAAGTAACATAAACAGCAGTTAAACAACAAAACTTATCCCAAAGGCGATTCACAATTATATCTTCAATTTCTCTGCCTGGTTTATCAAAACCTCAATCTTGGATCAACTTACGTGACTGTAACGCTTGCGCATAATGATCTTGAGCTTTATAACTGACGAACTTGTCAGAATCGAACGTAACTCTTGATTTGCTCCTTTTCTGTGTCATTTCTTAAATTTGCATAAAAATCACTACAAATTACATATTCAACTTAAAATCACTAAACTGAACTCCACAAGGTATAAACTACTAAATCCAACTAATTTCTCAAACTATTACTCAAATTTTCATCATGAATAGTGATTTTCAGATTTACTCAAAATATTTGGTGAAAATAAAAAAAATTAACTTAGGAGAAGTGCTCTTACCTCAAGTAGATAGAATCTAACAAATTTTGCTTGAAATGACTTAAGATTAGCAAATGCAAGGAAGACCTAACCCTCCAAATCATGAAATGTCGAAGGAAGAAGATGACGGTGGTGAAAATTTTTGTGATTTTTTGGGTTTTTAAACCTAAAAAATGATTTTCGCGAACCGGCGCTTAAGCGTGAAAGTATGGCGCTTAGTTACGAAGCTCTGGCGTGTAAGCGCGTGGCCTCGACGTATATCGGCCAACTCACAGATTTTGATTTTTTCTTTAAATAAATATTCTTTCTCCTCTAATCAACCCTTAATCAATTTTATAAGTATATCAAAACCTTATAATCTTCTTATCTCTAAAAAATTACTTATTTTTTTAAGATTAAGATCGATTCAAACCAAGTTTTATACAAATACAAACTTTACTTAATTAAACTCATACAAATTACAAGTACAAACCACAAGTCTTTAATCCAATATACTTGAATAAGATCTCATCTTCTCTACTCATAATAAAATACTCAAACAAAACACTAAACAATCACATAAAAAAATATAAAACACATCACACACATTAACATTAAACATCAAACACTTAACACAATTAATTAAACATAAAACATACGTAACTAACACAAAACACACCATAGAACTTAATTCCAGTCTCCATTTGGTGGAACATATCCAGTACCTCCATTAGTTCTATCAGAACTATTTGCTATATAGATTTGATAAAATGGACGATGATGAAGACATCAGATAGAATCATCTTCAATCCACTTATTTTTCAAATACATCGCCTTGTTCGCTTCTTCAACATAAATTATATGACTAACTTGCATTTTCAATTGTCATTCAATATGAGGTAAATGTGCATTTATATCATTTACCTTTGCTTCCATTCATGCAACATTAGCCTCGATCTTTCCAATCTTTTCTATTATTCCTTGAATACTAAAGGCCAGAAATCTGTTATATAACTTCTGCGCACTCTCACTAAAAAACTTTATCTTGTTGGAATCCTTCATCTTCTTAACTTCATTCTCCCATGAAGACATTTTTCTTACTTAAACTTCTTCTTAAAGCTTTTGGGATGGAAATTTGGAATGGGATGAATTTCTTCTAATCCTTTCTCTTTTTATAGACTTTAGATGGCTAAAAACCATCCTTCCACGTTCATAAACCGTCCCTTAACGGGCCATGGAACTTCCTCATGATAATGGCTTCTAGAAGCACATTTTCAACTTTTTTGATAACTCTGGCGTCTAAGCGCTAACTGCTGGCGCTTAGCCGCAAGTGCTCGTTTTAGTGCAGTCTGCTAAACATCTGAAAACTCATTTTATCTCCTCCAAATGGTCAATTTAGGTCACATTAGACTCCATTAACTTAATAAAGGAAAAATACTACCATATGACACTCACTTTAAACCAAATAAAACATAAAAACAAACTTAAAAGTAAAACAAACCTATAACTATGGGTTGCCTCCCACAAAGCGCTTGGTTTTACGTCGTCAGCCCAACGTACCCAATACTAAATTTGAGTGACCCAAAATCAAGTCCTCATCAGGTTTAAGTTGATCAACTGAGAAATAAGGTTTCATTCTATGACTATTTACTTTATTTTCTTAGTTTTAGGATCTTTAATGGTCACAGCTCCATAAGGATAAACTTCATTACAATAAATGGGTCCATCCATATGGACTTAAGTTTTCCAGCGAATAATCTCAATCTGACATTATATAGCAAAATTTGTTGTCCTGGCTCAAGATTTTTATACAGAATCTTACGATCATGCCACATCTTCATTTTTTATTTATATTATCTTTGCACTTTCATAGGATTCATTCCTTATCTCTTCAAGCTCATTTAATTACAATAACTTTTTCTGACCAGTATCCTTCAAATTATAATTAAACTCTTTAATAGCCCAATATCCTTTATGCTCAAGCTCAATTGGTAAATGACAAGCTTTCCCAAAGATTAGTCTATATGAGGACATTCTTATAGGAGTCCTATAAGCAGTCCTCTAAGCCCACAATGCAAAATCTAGTTTGATTGACCAATCCTTTCTGTTAAGATTAATAGATTTTTCGAAAATTCTCTTAATTTCACAATTGGATAATTCAACCAAACCACTAGTCTGAGGATGATAAGAAATAGCAATTTTATGGATGATATATTATTTCTTTACTAACTTTTCTATAATTGCATTTTTAAAATGTATTCCCCCATCAATTATGATTACTCTTGGCATTCGAAATCTACTAAATATGTTCTTTCTTAAAAACTTTGCAACACTTTGAGTATCATATCGAGGTAAAGCAACAACTTCTATCCATTTAGATACATAGTCTACTGCCATCAATATGTATAAATTTCTGAAAGCTGGTATAAGTGGGTCCCATTAAATCTAATCCTCAATCGTCAAATATTTCAACTTACAACATATAATTGAGGGGCATTTCATTCCTTCTAGAAATATTTCCAACACGTTGACATCGATCACAATTTTTAATATAAGCATTAACATCTTTAAAAATTGTAGGCCAATAAAATCCAGATTGTAGAATTTTATATGAAGTTTTATCAACTCCAAAATGTCCCCCATAATTAGAATTATGAAATTTTTGAATAATTTCATAAGTTTCTTCTAAATGCACACATCTTCGAATAATAAGATCCTTTCCTTGTTTATATAAAAACGGTTCATCCAAAAAATAAGACTTAGCTTCAGATAAAATTTTCTTCCTCTATTGGTATGTCAATCCATAGGGTAATATGTCACTAACCCAATGAAAATATGTTAAAATTTTCATGCTTTTTTTATATTGATTTTAATGATATTACACTTTAAAGAAGGGTGTTTTTTATGATTTGATATAGATATGAAGATTTAAGGACATTGGAGTGAAAATATGCAAAAAGGAGCGAATATGGAGCAAAAATGACAAAAATTAAGAAAATTTGATCTAGGGCGCCAACGGCGAGAATGATGGCGCCGACGGCGTGTTTTTCCCGAAGTTCAAAATATATTACAAGGGAGCCCGCTGATGGTGACAATTGAGGCCGCCGACAGCGGGGCTTATGCAGAACGGTCCAAGGCTAAGTATTCTAGAAGGCCACCGACAGCGAGCTCGAGGCCCCCGACGGCGAGATCGACGGTTCTCTCACAAGGTGCATTGAATGTGGATGATTTTTGAAGGGACGCTTGGAAAACTCTTGGAAACTCTTTAACTAATTTAAAAGGAATAATTTGGAGCCAAAAAAAGAGTCCACTAACGTTCATTTGTGCCCACGACGTTTTTATCAAATCCATTAGAGAGTCAAGTGTGTGAGTATAGTGAGTCCATAGAGTTTCTAGAGTGTTAATTAGTGAGTTCAGATAGTGATATTTGTGAGAAATTCTTCGAGAGATTGTAAGAGTAGAAGGGAAGTGAGAGATCCCTTCTTCATTGGCATTTCGAAGGAGAATTCTGCGTACTATAAACAAAGGAAGAGATTCAGAGGAACTTCAAAGAGTTTGCTTGGGGAGGAATTTAAGATAAGTTGTATTTATTTATTTTAGTTTGTAGAACTTTTCTTTTACATTTCCTGTGAACTTTATCATTTTAGATATAGAAGAAGATAAGGAAAAACCAATCATTTTAGGAAGACCATTCCTAGCTACAGGAAGAGCCATGATAGATGTTCAAAAAGGAGAATTGACTATGAGAGTAAATGATCAAGAAGTAACCTTTAACATCTCAAGTCAATGAAATATCCTTCAATAGAAAAACATAATGAATGTTTCAGAATGGATATATGTGATTATCTGAAAAACGAATATTTCAAGAAAAATTTTGAAGAAAAAGAAGATATGGAAAAAGATAATTATGATGAAATTGATAGCGAAGAAGCTGATTATATTTAAGAGAAATTTGAAACGCTCAATTCAACAGCATTAGAAAATGAAATATTAAATCCATCTACTATAAAACCCCCTGAACGTAAATTTAAAAATCTTCCAAAGCATTTGAAGTATGTATTTTTAGGAGATTTTTCAACATTACCAGTATTTTTTCAACATTACCAGTAATTTGATCCTCGGACTTAAATGAAATTCAAGAACAAAAATTAATGGATAGATTAAAAAGGTACAAAAAAACTTTTGGATGGACTCTAGCTGATATTAAGGGAATTAGTCCTTCGATTTATATGCACAGAATTTTATTAAATGATTAACATAAACCAAGAATTGATCCACAAAGGAGATTGAACCCTATTATGAAAGTAGTTAAAAAAGAAATTTTAAAATTGTTAGATGCTGGAATTATATATCCTATTTCGGATAGTACTTGGGTAAGTCAATTCATTGTGTTCCTAAGAAAGGAGGAGTAACTGTTGATGTAAATGAAAATTATGAATTAATACCTATCAGACAAGTTTCTAGAAGGCGTATTTGTATTGATTATAGAAAAATTAAATGCCGCCACTAGAAAAGATCACTTTCCTCTTCCTTTTGTAGATCAAATGTTGGATATACTTGTTGGACACAAGTACTACTGCTTTCTGGATGGATATACCAGTTACCACAAAATACCTATTGCTTCTGAGGATTAAGAGAAAAGAACATTTACTAGTACTTATGAAACTTTTACTTTTAGAAGAATTCCTTTTGGACTATGTAATACACCTGAAACATTCCAGAAATGTATGATGTCTATATTTAGTAAGTTAATTGATAATGGAATAGAAGTATTTATGGATGATTTCACTGTGTTTGGAACATCATTTGACACATGCTTAAATCATCTTGAAAAAGTTCTGGAGCTATGCGAAAGAACTAATTTAATTTTCAATTGGGAGAAATGTCAATTTATGGTTGCAGGAGGAATTGTATTAGGGCATAAAATTTCAAAAAATGGCATGGAAATAGACCCTACAAAAAATTCAAGTTATAGCTAAATTACCACTTCCTACTAGAGTGCGAGGGGAAAGAAGTTTTCTTGGACATGCTGGTTTTTACAGGTGATATATTAAAGATTTTTCAAAAATTACTAAACCTCTATGCTAACTTTTAGAAAAGGACAAGAAATTTGAATTCATCGAAGACTGCTTAAATGCCTTTGAGTTATTAAAGGAAAAACTAATCACAGTAGCTGTAAAAGTTTCACCTGACTAGGAGAAACCATTTGAATTAATGTGTGATGCGAGTGATTATGCTGTTGGAGTTGTTCTTGGTCAAAGATATGATAAATTTTTTAAAGTTATATAATGTGCTAGTAGAACTCTTAATGATGTTCAAATTATCTATACGGTTATTGGAAAAGCGTTACTGGCTATTATGTATGCTTTTGATAAATTTAAATCATATTTAATTGGAACTAATGTATTGTGCATACTGATCATTCTGCTATTAAATATCTGATACAAAAGAAGGATGCTAAGCCAAGATTAATCAGATGAGTACTTTTAATGCAAGAATTTGATTTTGTGGTGATTGATAGAAAGGAAATTGATAATCAAATTGTTGATCATTTGTAAAGACTAGAATATCACGAATTATCTGACACTGACAATGAAATAACAGACAGTTTCCCTAATGAACAACTTTATAATATTAATGAGTGGAAAATACCTTGGTATGCTGATATAGTTAATTATATAGTAAGTGATATTTTGCCACTATGCTAACACTGCAGCAACAGAAAAAATTCATTCATGATGCAAAAGCATATTTTTGGGAAGAACCATATTTATATAAGCAATTTAATGATCTTATTATTACTAGATGTGTGCCTTATGAAGAAACTGAACTGATTATTTAGAAATGTCATGATTCTGAATTTGAAGGACATTTTGAGATTGACAAAACTGCGCATAAAATTTTTAAAGCTGGATTTTATTGGCCTACTATTTTTAGAGATGTTTACAAATATATCAAAACTTGTGAAAGATGCCAACGAATAGGTAATATATCTAGAAGAAATGAAATGCATCTGAATTTCATGTTAGAAGTTGAGATTTTTGATGTTTGGGGATTAGATTTCATGAGACCATTTATTCCTTCATTTGGGAACTTATATATTTTGATTGCAGTTGATTATGTATTAAAGTGGATTGAAGCAAAAGCTTTACCTCTTTGTGATGCTAAAAGTGTTTCAAGATTCTTATTGAAAAACATTTTCACAAGATATGGTATGCCGAGAGTGATTATCACTCACGGAGGATCCCATTTTAGGAAGAAATATATTCAGAGATTGGCAGAAAAGTTTAATATTGTTCATAGATTCTCTACTGCTTATCATCCTCAAACAAGTGATTTAGCTGAAGTTTCTAATCGCGAGATTAAAAATATTTTAGAAAAGACTGTAAACCCTAGTAAAGTAGATTGGTTTGTGAGACTAGATACTACATTATGGGCATACATGACTGCTTATAAAACTCCTATTGGTATGACTCCCTACAGACTTATTTATGGAAAGACTTGTCACTTACCAGTAGAATTGGAACATAAAGCATATTGGGCGATTAAAGAATTCAATTATAATTTGAAAAATGCTAGTGAGAAGAGATTGTTACAATTGAATGAATTAGAAGGATTAAGAAACAAATCTTATGATAACAATAGAATTTATAAGGAAAAACTAAAGTTAAGACATTATCGGAAGATTAATCAGAAGAACTTTGAACCAGGACAAGATATTTTCCTTTACAATACAAGGTTGAAATTATTTCCTGAGAAATTGAAGTCTTATTGGTTAGGACCCTTTACTGTGACTCAAGTTTATACTTATGGAGCTGTTGAAATTGAAGATCCGAAGACTGGGAATAAATTTAAAGTAAATGGACATAGATTAAAACCATATTTTGAGGGTAAAAGACTGAATTTTAAAGAGGTTTTAATGCTCGGTCAACAGGAATAACACCTGAATAGGTCGGGCTAACGACGTTAAACCAAGTGCTTTATGGGAGGCAACCCATAGTTATCTTTATTTGTATGTTTGTTTGTTTGAATTTATCGTTAGTTTGTAGTAATATTGAATTCTATTGCTTGTATTCACCCTTTGATCATCATAGAATTTGGATCCATAGAGAAAATTTGGAATATATTTGACCACGGTATTTTTGTGCAAAATTTTTCGTAGAGCGCGACGATAGCGGGTTTTTTCCGAGACCCCTGGAATTTAATTGCACAAAGCTTGCTGACGGCGCCATCGAGGCCGCCGACAGTAAGATCGGCGAGTGGGTAGTTTTTCGAGTTTGAAACGACGGCCTTTGGGGGTTTTTAGCGAATTTGTCACATATAAACATCTACGGATAGTTCCTAAACACTCCAATTCCCAAAAACAAATGGAAACTTCTTTGAATTATTCTCTAATGGCTTCCAATCTAGTAGATTACCCTAGATTTAAAGTGTACAACTGGCGAAAGTTTGTCAATGCTGAGGCACAATAACTTTTCAACAAGGTGATGTCAAAGAGAAGGCTAATCAAGGAAAGAGGATTTGTCAATCGAGGATTAAGCAATTCTTCATCAGGAATTGAAGAAATGATTGTGCAGCAAAGATGGGAAGTATTTTGCTATACTACTGCTGCAGTAGTCGTTCCAATGGAGAAAGAGTTCTATGCCAATCTGCATGGAATCAACCAAGGAAGCGTTTATGTGCGAGGTAGGTGGATAACATTTAACTCTGGATGAATTAATGAATTATACATGTATGAGAATGTTCCTGTCTACCATTATTCCAATTTTGTGTCGACGAGAGATAAGATGAATGAAATTTACCAATATTTGACGGACGAAACTGAAGACTAGGAAGTTACAGAAAACGGCTACGTCCGTTTTTCTACAACACTATTAAATCCCGTATCAAAAAATTGACACTTTTTCATATCTGCAAAATTATTACCGATAATGAAAATCGTTAAAGTCACCAAAGAGAGTGTTATATTGAACTACTACATTCAAATGAGATGGCCAATTGATATTGGATTGATTATTGTGAAGTCTGTTTTTGGCCTGATCGTTCAAGGATCATCTCAAGGGCTTGGACATCCTTCAACAATTTTCTCAATATACAGTCTGTTTCAAGTATCGTACGAGATTTGGGAAAAGGTATTACTACCTTGGAAACCTTTAGACCAAACACATATGTTCTTAGCCAATGATGAAGAGAATGATATGGGCGTGATTATGGATCAAGCATTGCAAAATTCTATTCCTATTTGACCTTTAGTAGCAGACAAGAAACCAATGATTTTACACAAAATCAAGAATCTAGAGAAGCAGGTACAAAATTTAACGAGTACACTTAACAATATGTATGATTTCTTTGATTATATCGAGTGGAGGATGAAAGAACATTTTGATCATACTGGGCATTTTGAAGCGAGTGTGATACGCATAATGAGGAAGATGGGATGGATTGAAGAACATTCAGATGAACAATTCCCATTCTGACCTTTTTATAACATGTTTGTCCATGTTCAAGCGATGGGTGATATCAGAGGAGAAACCAGCATTGATTCAAAAGAGTAAAAGAATTGCTTTACTTTATTTGTTTCTTTATGTTAAACTTGATTTGAACTATGTTTGTGTGTGTGATTTTTTTGTTTGCTTTTTAATCACAATATAGTTGAGATTTGTTTGAAATGTTTGTTTTCAGCATTTTGACTGTTGTGGCTTGGATTAAGACGCTGATTAGATGAATTTAGGTTGAGAAAATACATGCTTATGTGTGTTATGTAATGTATATTGTAAACACTTGGATTTAATATATAATTGTGAAATTTTGTTGTGTGTATGTTTATTTATATTAATACATCACTTAATCACTTAAAATATATGATTAAAATGATCAAATGGAAGACGACGAGGCTTAAAATTGATCGAAATCACAAAAATTTTAAAAATGATCAATATTTGAGAATCTCACCGACGGCTTGATTTTCCCGAGGCTATTGGAATTAAATCCATTGGAGTCCACCAACAGCGCAAACGACCCCGCCGACGGAGAGATCCCAAATTTTACCTTTTAATCGTGATTTTGACCAGTCAACCACCACTATTCATCATCTTCTTCCCCGATTTACCGAAAATTTGGACCTAGGGCTTTATAGATCTCGGATTTGGAGCGATTTCAACCCATTCTAACACAGGATTTCATCTTCCCTTGGTAAGAGCTGCACTCCTATGTAAAAACTTTTTATTTCCACCATGAATTTCTTCCACATTAAGAAATTTTGGAAAAACTGAAAATGTGGAGAAAATACATGGAAGGAATTCATGGAACTTGATTTAGATTACTTTAAACCACCTTTAAAAGCCATTGTATTATTATTTTGGAGTTTAGTTTGGATTTTGTAAATTTGATATATCAAACAATGGCTCCACATCAAAAGAGGAGACTTGAATTCGATGAGACTCGATTTATAAATGCAAAAGCGCAATCGAGATACACTTCAATCTTCCAAGGAAAGAAGTTTATACAAGATCGAGTTTTCGATAATACCGAAGGAGAGGTGGAACGAGTCATTAGAGAGAGGAAATGGGAGAATTTCTGTTACAGTACAAATAAAGCTGTTATTGAAGTTGTATGTGAATTCTATTCTAATCTGACTAAACTTGAGGACGAGGTTGTCCAAGTAAGAGGATTTTCTGTAGATTTTAATGCTACCAGCATTAATTCTTTTTACGAGCTTCACGATTACTTTTCTAGAAAGTATGAAACATTTGGAACTATGGAAGGTCCGTTAGACGATGTTATTGAATTTCTCACTGATTGGAAAGGCAATTGGAAAATTAAGAATCGTGAACAGATTAACTTTCCTCTTTCTATGATGAATGCCACAGCTAAGGCTTGACATTATTTTATTTGTTCTACTCTGCTACCCACTTATCACCATAGTGAAGCCTTAAGAGAGAGAGCTATTCTGAATTTCTGTATTCATAACAATAGAAGTAAATATGTGGGGAGAATAATTTACAAGAATATTATGGATACGACGAAGAGTGAATCAAGTGGATATTTAGGACATCCTGGACTAATTTATGCACTTTATCAATTATCTGGAGTAGAAGCTAATGACGATGAAGAATGGGTATACCCTATGAAACCCATTCGTAAAACCAATTTGAAGACTTATGAATCCCATAAGGAATGGAGAACTGGGAGTAGGAGCAAGGCACCTTCTACTAGAAGAGACATCCTTCTACTAGTTATGACCCTCCTGCAACTAGCTCCCCTACTATGTATGATTTGTTGAATGGGATGTCCCTGTAGTGAAAAAGTTTGAAAATTTAGATGAAAAACTGGAAAGAATTGATCATAGGATTGAAGGTTTAGAGCGAAGACATGATCACGATAGTGAGTATCTTTAGCGACACTCTGATTTTGAGATTGCTTATTATGATGCTCAGGCTAGATACAACAGAGGAGAGCCTGATGTCATTTTTCCTGAATGCCCCCGTTATACTGATTATCAACCTAATCCACCTGCTGACCAGGGAGATGAAGACATAGCATGGGATTTTGAAGACTGATCTTTATGATGTGATGTGATATATGTGTTTGTCTTGTTGTAGTACTTTCATTTTTATTGTTTGTATTCTGTGGACTATGTTTTTTTTCTGAGTTGAAATGAAAATGTTATTTCGTACTGTCCTGTGTAGTGTAGTTAATTGTTGTTGTTAAAAGTTTATTTTATATACTTGTTTTAAATTTCATAACCCCAACAAATTCTCTAAACTGTTATATGTGTAGAAAGGATTTTAATATTACAGGTCAGTTGAAGTTAAAATTTTTTGAGAAGAACCTGCAAAATTTCAAAAAGACAAAAATGCCTAAAGTGCGAAGGTATGATTTATATTCAGAATTTTCCTTCCACCCTATATCATTTCTATTATGGAAAAATTTAAGTTTGAGGGGGAGAAAATTATTAACTATTATGTGTTCTCAATTAACATATTTTCAAATTTATAAATATGATTTTTGTTATAAAATTTAATTTAGATAACAAAATTTAGATTTTATCTAAATATTATAGAAGATTCAAAGAAATATTTTTGGTAATGAAAATTAATTTTGTAGGTTAAGATATTTAGTATAAGAGGATAAGAATATAGTTAATTATTTAAAGTAAAGAAAACTATATTTTGAAATATTAAAAATCTTAGGAATTTAGTTGAGAAAGAAATTATTGGGACTCAATGATGTAAAAACTATGAATTATATTTAAGGCAAAGAATATTTTAAAGTTTCAAATTTAGGAAAAGAACAGTGAAGTTCAAAATTTTTAACATGCTATCTAAATATAGTAATCCTCACTTGAAAAAGAAAAAAAGAAAAAAAAAGGATTGAAAAACAATCCTTGAAAAGAAATATATATATATATATATATATGATTGAAAAAAATTCAAAAGAAAAAAAAGTTAAGTGAGGAAAAGCTTGAGGAGATGTCTTATAAAAAATTGGCTTCACTTGGATTAACTTAAAGAGAAAACTAAAAACATTTTTGAACTTATATTTATGAGTAGTTGCTTTACTAGTAGTGTCCTTATAGATTTCCTATCTTTTGAATATTCTAAGTGAATTGATATTGCAACATATAATCATTCTTGAAATGAATAGAAGACTAGAACTCTTAGACTTGATGACTAGATAGCCTTACATCTGCAAAATTAATCTAATTACTTGAAAATCATTCTAAGAATTCTTACTATGATATTTATTTAAATCAAAATTATAGTATTTCTGAATTAAAATTTTACCACAATGAATCATAATTTTTAAGTAGTACTAAAGATTACTTGAGGACAAGTAATAGTTAAGTTTGGAAGATTTTGACCCAATAAAAATATGTTAAGATTTTCATGCTTATTTTATATTGATTTTGATGATATTGCACTTTAAAGAAGGGTATTTTTGATGATTTGCTGCAGATATGAAAATTTAAGGACATTGGAGCGAAAATATGAAAAAAGGAGCAAATTTGGAGAAAAAAAGGACCCAAATTATGAAAATTTGATGTAGGGCGCCGATGGCGAGGTCGATGGCGCCGACGACATGTTTTCCTGAGCGTTCAGAATATATTACAAGGGAACTCGCCGACGGTGACGATCGAGTCCGCCGACAGCAGGGCTAATGCAGAAGGGTCCAAGGCTAAGTATTCTAGAAGGCCACCAACGTCATGCTCGAGGCCGCTGACGGTGAGATCGATGGTTCTCTCACAAGATGCATTGAATGTGCACGATTTTTGAAGGGATGCTTGGAAAACTCTTGGAAACTCTTCAACTATTTTTAAAGGAACAATTTGGGGCCGAAAAAAGGGTCTACTAGCGTTCATTTGTGTCCACAACGTGTCTATCTAATCCATTAAAGAGTCAACTGTGTGAGTCTAGTGAGTCCATAGAGTTCCTAGAGTGTTAATTTGTGAATTCAGATAGTGATATTTGTGAAGAATTCTTCGAGAGATTGTAAGAGTGGAAGGGAAGTGAGAGATCTCTTCTTCATTACCATTTCAAAGGAGAATTTTGCGTACTGTAAAGAAAGGAAGAGATTCAGAGGAACTTCAAAGAGTTTGCTTGGAGAGGAATTTAAGATAAGTTGTATTTATTTATTTTAGTTTGTAGAAATTTACTTTTATATATGAAATCCAAGATTTATTGTATCATCTCCATGAATTCTGAGTAGTTTTTCTGTCTTTCTCCTTGTTTTGATATTTTTGTGAAATGTAAATTGAATTAGTGTGCCAAGAAAAGTTTAAAGAAGTTGTGATAATCTTTTATTTAAATCTTAATTTACTTTCAATCTGGCCAATTGATTAGTTAACATATGTTGAGTTTAACAACTATAGTGAAGATTACTTCCGAGATTCAGGGAGGTCAATGTCCTTGGAAGTAGGGTGCAATTAAATAGGGAAATAATATTCATCGGGCTTAGAATTGGAGATTTTAGAGTGACAGACTAAAATTCTCAATTTGGTCCTATCATTTGGGTGCTGAAGTGTAGATGTTATCCCTCAGGCGAGGGGAACGTGGGAGCTCCGAAGTGAGAGCTGATATCCTCCCAGCCTAGCCGTAGATTCAGTAACCAAGCATAGGATTAGTCAATTTTCTTTATGACTAGACCAAAGGGTAAAGAATAAGTATGCTCATATTTGGCACAACACGGTTTTAAACTAATTCAAATTATCCATTCACTTAAATTTCTTAACAAAGGAGAAAAATTCTTGCTTATATATTTGAACTTCACTTTATTAGTAGAATTAGTTATCTTTTAGTGGAATTAGTTTACTAAAACTTCATATTATTGTCAATTGCATATTAGTGACAGATAGGCAATTTTGATTTCCTAGTTGTGATTCTGAATTGATTTCTATAATTCTAGTTAGTAACCTCTAAAATATTCTATGTGGGATTGATATCCAGTACTCCACTAGAGCCCTGTGTTACTTGAGCGATATGTATACTTGCGTTGAATAGAAACTCTATGATTAAATAAAATATTATATACTTGTTATAGAAAATTAAAATTATGTTAAGTGCGAGGAGTGGTTCAGTCACTAATGATAAAATTCACAATTTCTGCATACCATGGAACACACCACTCATTAATAGTGAAAATTTTTTCATCAGGAAAAAATTAATTAAGTTCTTCATCAAAAAAGAGAGATTTTTCTTTATCAAGCCTTGACAGATGATCAGCAATTTAATTATCAACACCCTTCGTATCTACTATCTCAAAGTTAAATTTATGTAAAAGAAGAATCCATCTTATCAGCTTGGTTTTGCATCCTTCTTTCTCATTAAATACTAAATAACAGAATGATCAGTATGCACCACACATTTAGTCCCAATCAAATATGATCTAAATTTATCAAAAGCATATATTATAGCTAGTAACTCATTTTTAGTTGTGGTATAATTGATTTGAGCTTCATTCAGAGTTCTACAAGCATAGTAGATCACTTTGAAAATTTTATCATTTCTGTCATAAAACAACTCCAATGGCATAATCACTTGCAACACACATTAATTCAAAAGGTTTTTCCCAATCTAGTGAAACAATAACTGGTGCAGTGATTAATTTTTCTTTTAATGACTCAAAAGCTTTCAAACAGTCTTCATTAAAATTAAAAATGATGTCTTTTACAATAATTGGCATAAAGGTTTAACAATATTTGAAAAGTCTTTAACATATCACCTGTAGAATCTAGCATCTTCCAAAAATCTTCTAATTTCCCTTTTATTTGTTGGGCAAGGTAAATTAGCGATCACTCAAATTTTTGCAGGGTCTACTTTCATACAATTTTCTAAAATTTTATGTCCAACAAAATTTCCTCTTGCTATCATAAATTGACATTTTTCACAATTAAGGATAGATTTGTTTCTTCACGGAGTTTAAGAGCTTTGGATAAATGTTCTAAACATGATTCAAATGAAGTTCCAAACACTGAAAAATCATCCATAAACTCTTCAATTCCTTTTTCAATTAAATCAGATAAAATTATCATAATACATCTTCTAAATGTAGCAGAGCATTATATAAACCAAAGGGCATTTTTCTAAAAGCAAATGTAAGGACTAGTAAACGTTTTTTCTCTTGATCCTCAGGAGCAATTTGTATTTGGTGATAACCAGTATTCCATCCAAAAAACAAACGTATAGACTATCCAACATTTAATCAAAAAAGATAAGTGGAAAATGATCTTTTCTTGTGACAGGGTTTTATTTTGTTATAATTAATGCATATTCGCGACCCTATAACTTATCTTGTTGGTATTAATTCATTCTTTTCATAAACAGTTGCCATTACTCATCCTTTCTTAGGAACACAGTGAATAGGACTAACCCACGCGCTATCTGAAATATAGTAGATAACTCCAGCATCCAACCACTTTAAAATTTCTTTCTTAACAACTTCTTTCATGATAGGATTTAATCTCCTCTGAGGATCAGCCCAAGGTTTGTAGTTTTCTTCTATAAGAATTCTGTGCATACATATTGAAGGATTGATTCATTTAATATCAGCTATGGTCCATCCAAAGGCTTTCTTATATTTCTTTAGAATATTAAGCAAACTATCTTCTTCTTCTGTAGTTAACTTTGAGGAAATTATAACAGACAAAGTTGAGGAATCACCTAAAAAGACATATTTTAAATGTTCAGGAAGTAACTTCAATTCAAGTTCAAGAGATTTTTCAATTGAAGGATAAAATAATTCATATTTCTTTGTCATGTCCAAAACTTCAAAAATTTCTTGAATATAATTTAAGTCTTCCTCAATAATATCATCAGAATATTGTGTTTCCTCTTCTTGATCGTGTTCCAACTGTTCTCTTTTAGAATTTTCTTTATATGTTGTTTTGAAATGACATTCACTCAAATATTTTATAACATCCATCCTGAAACATTCATCATTTTACCTCTGCAGGATATTTAATTGATTTTGAAATATTAAATGTAATAGTTTGATTATTCACACACATAGTTAATTCCCTTTTCTGCACATCAACATTGCTCTTCTTGTAGCTAAGAAAGGTCTCCCTAAAATAATACTCATTTCTTTATCTTCCTCCATATCAAGCATAATGAAATAAACATAAAAATAAATTGATCCACCTTTACTAAAACAACCTCTATAACTCCTTTAGGATATGTGATTGAATGATCTGCTAACTGCAGAGTTATAGTAGTAGGGTTTATTTATCCTAATATTAGTCTTTTAAATATAGATAATGGCATAAGGTTAATGCTTGCACCCAAATCACATAAAGCTTTTCCAAAAAATCTGTCTCTGATTGCACATGGAATTGTGAAGCTACTAAGATCTTTAAGCTTTTCAGGAAGCTTCTTCTGAATTATTGCACTGCATTCTTCACTAAGTGCAACAGTCTCATTATCTTCAAACTTCTTCTTCCTATTTAGAATATCCTTCATAAACTTTAAATAGCTTGGCATTTGTTTTAAGGCCTCAGCAAATGGAATATTAATTGTAAGCTTCTTAAAAATCTCCAAGAACTTTGAAATTTCTTATCCAACTTTGTTGTCGAAGTTTCTGAGGAAATAGTGGTGGTAGCTTTTCTAAATCAATCTTAGGTAGAGAAATAGGTCTGTCCAAATCTTTTTGAGTGTCTTCTTTTGGTTATTCAATCTCTTCTTTCTCTACTTCAATTTCTTTTTGAACTTTACCTTCCAACTCCCTTCTACTTCTCAATTGAATAGCTTTTACTTGCTCTTTATTCTTGTCTCTTGGATTTACTTCTGTATTACTGTGAAGCGTTCATTGGGATCTATTACTTAATGAATTGTCTATCTGTCCCAATTGATTCTTAATATTTCTAATTGTAGCTCCTTGACTGTACAATTGATTTCCCATCCATAACACCACTTCTTCAATAGATAACTTCTTCTCCTTAAATTTTAAAGCATTGTTAAAAACTAGAGGATAAGTAGGTCTATAATTATTATTCCCTTGGTTGTTCTAATTCCCTAATGAGTTTACTTGATTATTCCCCATTGCTGAGTACTACCACCCTGAATATTAGTATTCTAGTTAAAGGTTAGATGGTTCATCCAACCTGGGTTATAATAATTGGAATATGGGTTATTAGGCTTGTTTATGACATTCAATGTTTCTAAAGATTATTGAGAATCTACCATTTGGCCTAATGAATTTTCTTGAAACATTGAAATTGGTTGAGAATGTTTCATTCCAAATTGGTCTATCTTCCTTGAAATCGCAACAACTTGATTTGCTAGCATAGCAAAAGAATCATAATCATGAATATTGGCTTCCTTTTTAGGATTTAACCTTTAAGAAGGCCATTGAAAATTATTTGTAGCCATCCTTCAATTAAAGAATAAGCATCAATAAACTGTTTAGACATTAATAAACCACCAGCAGCAGCATCAACAATATATCTAAGAGATCCAACTAATCCATTATAAAAAGTTTGAGTTAGTAACAAATCTGGTATCGAATGATGTGGACACTTTCTTAGGAGATCATTAAAACTTTCCCATGCTTCATAAATAGATTCCTCTTCAAACTAGAAAAAATATGTAATATCATTGCTAAGCTTAGCAGTCTTTGATGGTGGAAAATATTTAGCAAGGGATTTTTGTGCTAAATCACTCCAAGTTCTGATAAATTCAGGTGCTAATGAATTTAACCATATCTTAGTTTTATCCCTTAACGCCAAAGGAAAAAAATCTAAGTCATCATCATCTGAAACACCATTGTATTTAAATGTAGCATACAATTATAGAAAATTGGCAAGATGCAAATTTGGATCTTTAGTTGGTGCTCCCCCAAATTGATTATTAGATATCATTTGTATAATTGCAGGTTTAATTTTAAATGAATTATCAGCTACAACAGAATTTTAAATACTACCATGAAATTCATCTACTATAGGGTTAGCATAATCTCTTAAAGGTCTAAATTCTTGATGTATTTCAGCATTTTGATTATCTTTATTAGCCAAATAATTTTATATTTTTCAGTATTTTTATATTTTCTGATTTTTCTTACATTTCTTTTTAATTCAGAATTGTAAGGCACAAGTTCTTCAGAACCTGAACTATGCATGCAAAATTAAATAAAACACAATAAAATTAAAATTGCACACTAAAAACAATTACTTCCTAAAATAAATTTAACAAGTTTAAATAAGACTTTAAAGTAAAAATTAATTTTCTTAAAGATTTTCGTTATTAACTTATTTCCCCAGCAACGATGCCAAAAACTTGATCCACGCTTTGATATTTATGCTCACGAATATATATATATATATATATATATATATATATATATATATATATATATATATATATATATATATATATATAATTTTATACTCCTTTTTATGACTTTTAATGTGGATACTACGCAAGTATACATATCGTTTATCAAGTAATAAAGGACTATCTGATTAAGCCCGAAGATATCGAACCCACAGGGAAAGTTATAACAATGAAAATATTTTCTAACTTAGAAAATAGAAAATTTACTTTTTACTTTTAGAAAAGATCTTACTTAAATTAAAGATAATATTTTAGGAAACAGAATTCAATTCTTTTTGTTAATTTTATAAATTGAAATAAAAGTAAGCAAATACTTTACCTGAACTTTTGTAACATGAAAACTTATGCAAATGAAATATCATTTTCCTTTATAGGAATTTGTAACAAATTATGAAAATGTTTGTTGTGGAAGTATCTAAAATGTGTTGTGCTAAATAGGAACAATAATATTCTTTACCCTTACTAGAGATGCTATAAAGAACGTAGGTTAATTCATTGTCTAAAAATCTTAAAGACAGGTTAGGCAGGAAAGATACTAGTTCTCACTCTAGAGCTTCCTCAATTCACTCCATTTGAAGGCTAACATCTCGTATCAAAACAAAAAAATAATAAACCAAAATAGAGGCTTTACTTGTCACTCTAAAGTCCTTTAATTCTACACTCATCGAAGTATATCTCCCTATTTATTTGCACTCAACCATATGGATTACATTCTCACCCATAAAATCTCATGTGATTCTTTCCAATTGTTGAATGAGACAATACAACACTGGATCTTACATGTTCTTACAACATATTTTAACATCTTAATTGACCAAATCAAAAAATAAATGAATTGCTAGGTTTTGAATCATCACAACTTCTTCCAACATTGAAATACTATACTTCACATAACATCTTTTCATAACTTATTTACTTCATCACATTAAGGAAAAATATAAAGAAAACTACTCAGAATTCATGGAGAAAACACAATCACAACTTGGTTTAAAATAGTAATCATAGTGAAAACACAAGAAGTCTTAATTAAAAACCAAATCTAATACAAAGATAAAGACTTATCTGTCAATCCTCTCCACAAAACTCTTAAAGTTTCTTTGAAAACTTTGCTTTGCCTTACAATACTCTATTGAGGTTGGTGCCCACCTCCATAGACTCCAAATCTCAATTATATTTCTAATACAAACTATATAAAATAAAGTAAATATAGTGAAGTGGATAGGTGTGTTCTAAGATAACTTCCTAACATAAATCTCTCTCTAAAACACTAACCACACCCTCCAACAACAACCATTTTTCTGATCTTTAAGTCCTCATTTTAGAATTTTCCAAAAGGTGTCTTCTTATCTCTTCAAATTGTGTCTCAATTCAATGTATCTTCCAAAAGTCATAAATATTGAATAATGATCTCACAAAGAAAAACACAATTTCAACAGAAATAAGGTAAAAAATACACAAAATGAGCCATCAACATCCAACAAAAACCAGCACTGGCAACCGTAAGCCCGTAGAAGTAGAGATAGGGTACTCAGGGCCCAAAGAACAACACGATTTCACTCGTACCTCTCGAGAGTGTCAGAGACAAGGAGCAGAAATGCAGAATACGAAGATGGAGCAAGAAGCAAAAATGCTGCCGAAGAAGAAGATGAGGCGGACCGGAGAAGGCGAAGAAGAAGATGGAGTGTGGAGAACAGCTGAAGCCAAAGAAGATGAGGAGGACCGGTGGAAATGTTGAACACGAGGAGCGCCTAGGGTTCACAGAAGAATCGCCTCGATGCTTAAAGGTAGTGTCATGGCTAAAGAATCCAGGGTAACGGGCGTAATAGAGACGAGAAACGTGATAGAAAAAGCGGCCCGCGGGGGTCCCCCCACGGATAACGTGTAATACAAATTCAAAACTTCATTTTTAAATCCGCAGTTGATAAGTGTAAACTAAAAAGCACGGGAGCGATTTTAAAAATGCCCCCACACTTATAAGCTGCCCCAAACGGGCACTTAATCACACTATAAGAAAAACACACAAATTACCTTCCATTAAAGTGCAATATCATCAAAAAAAAGTATAAAAATGTGCAAAAAAATATTATATATTTTAGGTGTATCATTTTCTAAATTAAAGTATTGGCTTATATTATGCATGATTATTTAGTGTCTGTGAAAGGATTGATATTTTAGAAGTCAGATTAATAGAGTCAGGGTTTTCAAAAGATGTGTTGAATTGAATGAATGAAAAAGTTTGATTTAGATTGATTCAATTGAGCTAAGGTTTGTTTTGAAATTTTGGATTTAAATTGATTTGGTTAGATTTTATTTCACTTGAAATGTTTATTTAAATTGATTTTGCTTTATTTTAAGTTACATAAGCAATTTATTAGAAGTGCTTTTAAAGTATTTCTAAGGCTTGTTTGAAGATACTTGATTTGGTTTCAGGGTTTTTAAATTTGATCATTATATATATATATATATATATATATATATATATATATATATATAACTTACGCCTAGCAAAATTTAGTCTTTTGTTATTTAAACTTTTTAATTTTGATTTATAATTGTTTGGATTAATTTTGCAGTTTTCTAATGTTTGTTTAAGTTGCTTAAAGCTTAACTTTTAATTATTTGATTATTTTAAAGGTTATTTCTCTAGTTTAAATTTTGTTCATGTTTATTGAAGTTGATTAAATTTGGTTAAATTTTATTAAAGTTTGTTAAGGTTGATTAAGGTATGTTTAAATTTGTTATGTTTAATTAAAATTTATTAATTTAATTAGATTTTGGTTAATGTTAATTAAAATTTGTTAAAGTTGATGAAGTTTAGTTAAGGTTTATAAAAAAATGGTTTAAGTTGATGAAATTTTGTTAAGGTTTGTTAAATTTTAATGAAGTTAATTAGAGTTTACTAAGGTTATTAATATTCAATAAAATTAATGATGTTTAATCAAGGTTTGTTAAAAATTGCTAAAGTTGATGAAATTTGGTTAATGTTTGTTAAATTTGGATTTAAGTTTTAAATTTGAAAGTTTATGGATTTGAGACCTTTAAGTTGTAGGGTTACGTCTTAAGGTTAGAGATTGGGAGTCTGGATTTGGTAATTGAGTTTTATAGTTGAGATAGAAAATCGAGCTTTAAGATTAGACTTGAATGCTTGGTTGAGGGTTTGAATTTGAATTTGGAATTAGAATTGGGTTTGGAGAGATTAGGGTTGATTTTGATTGTAGATTAAGGGAATGGTTAAGATGGAAAAATTTCTAGAAGAAGATGAAATCCTAACCCTATAATAAGTTTCACTAGAAAGGGAGGCTAAATGGGCCGACTAACCTAATTAGTAGAAATAATGCACTATATCAAGATGCCCATGGATTTCCATCATCCTGGATGCATTAGGATCTATAGACTATCAATGAGCCAGATAGTTGAGATCTCCAATAACACCATATTAATGGTTTCAGGTAGTTTTGTGTTAGTGTTTTCTTAAATTTTAGAGTAAGGATTGTATTAGGGTTTTCTTAGGGTTTTGGGCATGGATTGTGTTTGAGTTCGCTTAGGGTTTTGGTAGGGTGATAGGGTAGGGTTTACTTATGTTTTTGGGCTGAATAATAAATTATGGTTTTTATAGGTTTTTGGGAAGTTAAAAGGTGAGGGTTTGATGATCTTGGGTTTTAAAGTAGGTTGAAAGGATAAGGTTTCCACATGGTTTTAGGTAGGGTAATAGATCAGGGTTATCTTAGGGCTACATGTAAGGAAATATGTTAGGGTTTGGGTGTAGTTTGGATTTCAAGGAGGATAATTGGTTAGGTTTTTCTTAGGTTTTCTGGTAAGATAATATGTGATGGTTTAGTGAAGTTGGATTTTGGAGTTTGATAGGTTAGGTTTGCTTAAGGTTTTGGGTAAGTTAATAGGTATGGGGTTGGTGAATTTGGGTTTTTGGGTAGGTTGATAGGTTATGGTTGGGTCTTGTTGGGTTTGTATTCTATATTAGGATGAAAAGATCTTGAATTTGCATAAGTGTAAGGGAAGAAGGTGAAAGAATGGGGAGAGAAGGTAAGGAAATAGAAAAAGTAGGGGTTGATGGCTCGATTTGCATGGGGAATGAGGACAAAAATAAAAAGAGGGCTTGGATTTTGGTGAGAAGAGGAGAATAAAGAAATAAAGCAAAGCAAAACAAACTTTTATTGAGTACATCACACATAATTAAACTAAAATGAAAAGTGTTGGAAGAAGGTAAAGTGTTATATCATTACTTTCGATTGAGGCCTTAGTTCATTGCCTTCATTGTGATTTCCTCGTTGGTTCCATGGTATTTTCGGCTTGGATGGGGAAAAGAGATGAGAAGGGGAGTTTGGATGGGGAGAAGAGAAGAGAAGGGAGAGAGTTGGAGAATTCGGCTAAGGGTCTGTTTGGCGCGTACTGCAGATTATCCAGATTATCAGGATAAGCAGATTATCCTGATAATCTGCTGATCTGTATAATCTATTTGTCTGTTTGGTTTGAGCGTTTGGAAAACAGCTGAATTGCAGCTGTTTGTTGATAAAGGACAATTTTGCCCCTGTTGCTTCGTTCTTCAAACCGAACCAAACAAAATTGTCACAAAATGGAAATCCCTTTGGCATGAAAGGGAAATTCCATTTCTTTTTTATAACTTTGTTATGAAATAGAAATAGCTACCAAATCCCTCCTAACCAAACAAATTGATTCGTTCTTCAATAAGAAAAAGCTTTAAAGCGTTACCTGTTGCTTCAAATGGAAGCAGACGATCAAAGCTGCGAATGGAAGCAGACGATCGAAGCTGCGAATGGAAGCAGACGATCGAAGCTGCGAATGGAAGCAGACGATCGAAGCTGCGAATGGAAGCAGACGATCGAAGCTCGCCAAACATCGTTACCTACGAAGCCGAAGATGGAAGCAAAAGCAAAGACGACGCTCGGCGACGGGTGCTGCGGGATCGGGGAGGTAGACGATGGATTGAGAAGCGAGGCTAGGCGATAGGGTGCGGGACTCGGAGTCGCTTGCGAGAAGTTAGGGCACGATCGCGCGGGGCAAATTGGCAAAATGTCGAAATGAATCGCGGATCGCGGGGTCCTACCCGCGATCCGCTTCTATCAGTAAATCCATAATCACGATTCTTAAAACGCCGTGAAAATGGGATTTCCAAACAGGCGGTGGCGTTTTTAAAAACGCCACCGCTGTGAATAAGCTGCGCCAAACGCACACTAAGAGTGGAGAGGGGTGGGAGTTGGAGCTTTGGGAAAATGAGGAGGGAATTAAAGTGGGGTCTCTTTGTTCTAGCATGAGGAGAAGTTAATGAGGAGTTTAAAAAGAAAGAAGGGAGGTAGAATTTTAGGTATTTTAAGAGGAATATTTTTATTTGGATGGGAATTTTAATTTTGAAGTGGGTAGGTATGGTGGTTAAGGTGAAATTCATAGGTTTGCCTCATTTTTAAAAGATTTAAGTAAGCAAATGGTCCAATTCATTTTGAAAAAGTACATCTCTATCCCAAGACATGTATAGTTGAAGTGGCAAGGTAGTTACAAGTTGGTTAAGGTGGTCATAACCAAATGTTTTAATTTAGGCTCATTGGTAGAGAAAAATTCATGGAATTGAGTGGTTCAATTGATTTTTGTTAAGATGGATCCCATCTCAAGATATTTCAAGTCAAAGTGTAGGCCTCACCTAATGAGAGAAATTTTTTATGGATTTTCAATTGGAGTTTTTTATTGGTTTTAATGGATTAATTTAAGTATTTTGAGCTCATATTTAGCTTGGTTTAATTGTGGACTCAATGGAGTCCATTATGAGTCTATGATGTGCAATTATTCTTTTATTATAGAAATTATTGTTCAATATATAGTCAGCATAACGAGCCCCCAAACGAAATCAAATTTGAGAACGGAAGGATTCATATTAAAGATTTCTGCGATCCAAACACACTGGCAAAGTCTATTTAAAAAAATAACAATGAACATTAGAGAATATTATGAATGAAGTTTCAAGCCCTAAAATAACATGGAAAGAAAATGATAGTTTCGGGGTATCCATTAGTTAAAGTTTGATTTTTAGCTCAATTTTAGGGTTTTGTTGAAATTAGTTAGATTCTGCTTTTTTACAGTTGGTTTTACTTTTTATAGTTAGATTGTAGTTTTATTAATTTAGAGTTTAGCTCAATATTCAGCTTGTGTGATTCAATTAGATTTAAGTTGGGAAAAGGGTTCACCAAATGAATAAGGTCAACATGTAGGGTCTTAAGACAAATCAATTGATTTTAAGTTAACTAAATCCAATGATTCCATGAGATGCCTGAATGTTAACTTGAACATGATTAGGATTAGATTTGTTTTAATTTTTTCTAATGGACTAACAATATAATTGATTGAAATATAGTTCAATTAAATAATAATTTAAACCAAAGAGATGCATTAGAGAAGTCATACACTAATGTTACTAAAGCCATCCAATAGTCACCATGGAGCTTTCCTAAGCCCCTGGGTTAAGACTCAGGATTTTATTTAAGATATTTATCACCAAATGGAACATGAATGCAAAGATACAAATGAATTAGGAAATAAATATACATCTTAGGGAACAAACCTATCCAAAAGGATGACTAGAAGATAAGTTCATTAGATTTGTCTCAATCTAAAATTAATAGACAAGTCCCATGACATAAATGATATCTTTGCTAAATAATATAGTTTGATGACTAACTTTAAAGAAAGAATTACTAGCCAATATATAAGAGTATCCTCTCAATGAAGTTGAATACATTAAATTTCAAAGCAAAAAGGTGAACTCACATGCCCATCAAAGTAAACATCTACCAAGCATCAAGGATGACCACATCATCAATTGATCAATTATGATGATAATTAGTTTGAGTATGATTTTGTGTTGGGACAAGAGAGACCATTGATCTATGACCATAGAGATCATTGACCACTAGGAATTAAGAGGCTTGATGATTAATCCATGGATTGATAATTTTTTTGGGTATGAGTTTATATTGGGACCACATGCGTATTATATTTAGTTATATCTTTTTGTTGCATGTATTGCTGATTTTATATTATTTTATTTGATTTCAAGACTCTAGATCCATAACTTATAAATACTGAAACTTGAGGAGAGCTCAATAATTGACCCCTCGAGGCATATATTCATCCACTTAATTATCATTTGCCTTCTAATGAATTTTATTTTTTGACTTACATCTATGTTTCTTATCCAACATTTCTTCTCTGAATCAATAAATTTTAGGTGTGACCCACAAACAAACAATCTAAAGATATTTTTATAAAATAATGTTGCAATATATAAATATTTATTGGTATGATATTTTTAAAGGACAAATGAATGTTGATCATCATGATATAATTTTAGCTAGATATAAACATAAACTATAGGGTTATGAAATGCTCATATGTATAGCATGAGGTAATAAAATATATATTATATTACCCAGCCTAAGAAATAGATAAAACTGATTCGTGGGATGCATGTAAAATACACAGACAAAGAACTAATATATAATTAGTACAAGAAGAAAATTCAAACTATGAGAAAAATAATAGTCACAATCAAGAAATAACAACTAGCATAATGGATCTAATAGACCCTCTAACTTTACTTAATGGTCCATGAGTTCATGTACATGAGTGAGTTCTTAATCTGGTAGCATATAAGTTTTCATATTGCATACAATACATGAAAAAGTTCACTTAAAATTTTCTATCTCAAATAAAAATAGAAAAGTAGAGGGAGAAATACTTTAATGTCCTCATAAACTAGATTGTGTTGATCATTACAGGTGGGAGAGGAACAAAACAATTTTATCATTTTTGAATGTGTTCATCTTTTTCCACTCTTCTTACGTAGGATACAAACAAATTGTTATCGCATGATGTAGTGAGTGAAGATCATAACATGCTGGTGGGAAATAGAGTGATTCTTCTCTTTAAGGCCTTAGTTACCATCAAGGAAATACAATGGGAGCTAGATTTTGTACCATTCATATTTTAGAAAGAACACTTGATAAGGCAACTACTTTTTTTCAATTTGTATAACATATTTTATTTGCAAGAGAAATTTGTTGCAATGCTAATAAATTTTTATTACGAATGCTTACTAAATTTTTTTTACAAACGCAAAAAAAAAGTGAAAATAACCCTTGCATTTACTAAATACTTTTTTTTTAAATTTGTAGATTAAAAACAATTTTGATGTGTTGCTTCATTAACAGTATAATGAAAAGGCTCTCAAAGAAAACCTAAAGAATGTCTTCATTCATCCATTTACAATAACATGAGTTCATTTCTTCTCCATAGTTAGGGAGATGCTCAAGGAGTGGATTGAGAAATATTTTAATTATTTTATTTTATATATTATAGTTTTATTGAAATACATCTATATTTTCTTCAAGGATGCATCCTTTGTGCACTATTCAAGATGGCTATAATAAAGAACGTGACAAAGTATAGACATAATGCAACTTTCTTAAACTCTTGATTTGGCATTCAAAGAAGCTTAAAAGACGTCGACACATATCATATGGGAACAATAAAGTGCGGCTTAACAAAAGAAAATAATGTTATTTGAAATGGACTTGTCTTATTTTGGGATAGCAAGGACTGATACAACATCCACAAGGGTCAATTATATTTGTTGCATAGGAGTGACACATAATATTAATAATTATAAAAAAATATTAAAAAAATAATTATAATAATTAATTCTTTTTATTTATCGTCGTAGAAGGTGCTAAGATGACCACCAACAAAAATATAAGAAACAAGGCATAGATGAATAAACTCATGCTTTATCATGCATTGTTGCCCTAATTATAAATTAAAATTTATATTACTAACTTAAAAGAATAAAAGCACATTCACATATTTTAATGTTTATGAAGAAAAAGACTTAAGGCATTTATTAGTGAAAATTTTGTTGTGGAGGATTCTTCCTCTCATGTGCTTGACCAAAATATATATATAATGTGGCGTTTTCTAGGAGGAACTCTGCCTTCGTCTCATATAGATACCATGTCCATTTTTAATGACTAATTAAGTACTAAAAAACCTTGCTAGCAAACAAAAACATAAGAAAAAATAGCCATAACGCCAAAGTTGACTGATTAAGCCATAGATTGATATCGCATTTAGAAACTTTTATCTATGACCACTATGAATTAATTAACTTTAGAAATAAGATTCTGCGGTTGCCCAAATAAATGATTAAGGAGCAAATATTTGGCCGGTTATGTTGCCATAATAATATTTAAACTTATGGTAGTAATTTTTATTTTCATTTTAATGTGACATTATCAGTGCTACCAGCCACCATCTGAACTAAGAAAATTATGATAGAGATATACATACATACATATATATATTTAAAAGAATGATTGGAGGCTATTATACGATCTCTTAGCCACCTTCATGTGTAAACTATTTAAGGACTTCCCTCACTACCAGCAAATTGGTCAGAGGGGGATTCTAACCTGTGACTTGATGGGACTGACGACCTTCAAAAAGGCTGCTCTACTAATAAATCAAGGTTGGCGCACTATATATATTTGACAGGTTGATTTCAGGAAGCTAAAGTGTATATGTATATATTTATACATATGTATATATTTATATTTATTTATATATTTATATATATGTATATATATTGATCATGACATTAGCTTCCTGCAATCAATCGGTCAAATGTATTAAGATTTATATATAATATATATGATATTCATGTCAAGAAGAGAAAGACAGTCTCATTCAGACATAAAAGAGGATAAGATATTGGGATTTGTTTAGGCTTCTGATTTTCTACAACGGGGTAAGAATTAAAAGTTCGTTGGTACAAAAAGAAAAAAATAAATAAATAAAAAATAAAATATTAATAGGGAAACCAACATCTCTTATAACGAGAGCCAAAATATAGATATGTTGTATTATAAAATTATTTATGGACATGATGGATATGTGTGAGGCAGGGAGGGAGCGAGGGAGAGGTAGGCGGAGAATAGGGCCTGACCCACATAGGGGCCTCCATCAAATTTAGAATTTTTATTTGAATGAATTGATAATTTAATTTTTTGCCCCTCCTGAAATATCCATCACTTTGCCTTTCATTGGGTCTAGGACGGCAGTTTGCCCCTCATAAAAAAGGTCGATTCCGCCCTTGAGGGAGAGGGGGGAGAGGGGGGAGAGAGAAAGAACAAATTTTTAGTTTTTTTTATAGAATGAGGGCTTAAATCCTACCACTTAAAATTCTTTATTTTTATTTTCAACAAATGTACACATTCCATCAAATAGAATAAACTTGAGTATATTATCATTATCCTATTGGGGTGTTAGTACTTCATTCAGAGTAATAATATATGTTTGGTAAGATTGTATCCGTATATTTTGCTTAGTTACTCTAATAGTTAAAATGAATTTCAACTCATAAAATTTAGCCTAAAAATATTTATCTTTATTAACAAGAGGATACATAAATTGTATTGGTATTAACTTTAGAGAAATTAATTTCCGCTTTAGCAAAATTAGATTATATATTTTATAAAATAGTTAATTCTATTTTAAATAATATTAATATTTTTATAATTACGAATATAATGTTCATAATATAACCTTCTCAACCATGATACCATATATAATATTATCATAATAGGATTGTTAATTTTGATTCAATTTTAAAATTTTACTATTTTCATTGACTCAATAATCTATTATTATTTTCAACAAAAAAATATAATATTTAATATTTAATTAATTTTTTTTAAGCTATTGTTATTCATATCACTTCATTCTATAGCATTGCATAAGAGATCCCTGTTTGTTTCCTACCATCACAAACTCTAGCGCACAGTGCAACCATTCTGAACATTTTTTTTTTGACATATAGTTATATGTAAAATTTAAGTAGAGGAATGTAAAAAGCCAAAATAAATAGATAAATAAATAAAACTTAACAAGTGCATTTAAAAGACTAAAAAATTATCAATTGACTTTGATAACATAGTACTTTTGATCGAATGTGTTGCATATTGGTAAGAAACAAAGTGAATAATTTGAAAGAGATGTGTTCCGGTGTTTACGCTGGATGAAAACAAAATAAATAAGATAATAGAATATATACAAAAGAGTAATATCAATAAAGATAAGTGGAAAACTATCTAAATCTATGCTAGATCAGAAGTCATTGGAGTAGATAACTTAAAGCCAAAGAGGCTTAGTACACTTGAGCAACGGACTATGTAAGACTAAAGTTGATTAGACTTAGGCTTTGTTTGGGACAGCTACAGCTTACCAGCTTATCCAGATAAGCAGTTTATTCTGATAAGCAGCTGATCTGGATAAGTTGTCTGTCTGTTTGGTTTGAGCATTTAGAAAACAATCGATATGTCATTGCTTTGTGGATAAACGACCATTACGCCTCTGAATCGAATGTGTCTGCAGTTCGTTTGTTTATGTGGTTTGAGAACAGCAAAAGACTATATTTGGCTAAAAGTTCACCAAATTCATGTGAAGGACTACATAATGCTAGAAAGGGTCACTAAGCCTAAAAAATGAGTGAAAAATTAAAATTTTATTGTCCTCTTGACCATATTGGAAATAAAAAAGCGATAAACAAAAAAGCTAAACTTTCTCTTGATCATATTTATGATGAAAAATGAAGAAAAAAATGGATGAGTTTGTATACACATTGACAAACAAATAGATTAATCAAATAAATTATAATGTTTCCTTGACCATATAAAAAAAGAAAATTAAAAAAAAAAAAGAGAAGAAAAGGGTTCAAAATCAAATTGCTTACATTGTTGTTCAAAATTAAATTCCTTACCTTTTATGCTTCTGATACATTTTTCTTCTTATTTTATATTTTTTACTCTTTTTCTTATCATTTTCTCTTTTAGGCATTTATTTCTTTTTTCTAAGGGCTTTATGGCAGCCTTAAAAATAAATCTATTCAGTGTATTATAATAACAATCTAAGAGACAATAACTACCTCATGATCCATCTTTTACCATTAGAACGATTAAATCAATTGACAGAGACCAAATTAGAAAATTTATATGCTACTTTTAATCAATAGACTTGAGATGTCCAATATATCGTTTCTGAAAGGATACTAAAATGATTACTTAAGATGATGCTATATGTAAGTACTCATCTCATTATTGTCGAATAAATGAACAAATGATGGAAAAGTGTTTAATGTATACTTCATACAGTATTTAAACAATAATTATTCCTTCATAATATATAAGAGCTATAACTTAAGCTGAAGAAAATGCAGAAATTTATTTTATTAGTTTACATTATATGAAGAGAACATTGGTATTTTTTGTAACATATTGAAGAATTACATTAAACTTTTATTTCTTAACATTACTAATGTGAAGTAAGATGCAACTATTACTTAAGACACCAATCTACATATGGGAAAGACTTGAAGAAAAAAGGAGTCATAGGTAACTAATGTAGAGATTTGTATATAAAAGAGGAATCATAGTTAACTTTTATTTCGTAACATTACTTGGTGCTTATTCAGTTGATAGTGTGACAAGTGGCTCAACATTAAATGAAACCTCAAAATTTGAGTTTAGATCTTCCTCAAATCAAATTTTGCCAAACAAACCCCTTAAGGAGAATAATTCATTTAGACATATAAATGTTAATCTAAGATATTATTTTTTCAAGCAAACATTACACTATACCAAAATACATTGATGGTATCTTAAATCTCGATTCTCTTTATGTGATGATTGTTGAATCCTGATTTGTCATCTAGAACACGCATCAAAGAATAAAGCGTAATGAAGAAGGAAAGAAAAGAGAAAATAGTAGAGTACAAAATAAGAAAAGAGAAAATAGGATACCTTCATTCGGGACTCATTCATAAAATTGCCCATATTTATAATCAAAGAAGACCATTGATAAAGTTACATTTTTGCCCCTACTATGATGAGAGGACACAAGTCATTATTTGTCCTTATTTAATTATGAGTGTTACAGATCATTTTTTTTTCTTTTTAGACGTCTTTTCGTAATTGTAACTAATACTAACTTATTTCCTAATATGTAACTGATTTTGACGTGCTTTTATACTCATAACTGACATAAAAAATGAAGTCGGCAACTATATATAAGTCTAAATCTTTCGATCAGATTGTCTTTGGATCAGTTGACTTGGTTGACTTAGGTTGACTTCTTCCTCATAAGTGTCAATCTGCTTTAACTCTGGGAACTCAAGCATCTTTCAAGTGATATCCGATTGACTCTAAGTTGACCGTTGTAGTTATCTCTAGTCAGGTCAATTGTTCGATAACTAGACTGAATTTAGTTTGATGGGCTTTTCATTTGCCTATTAGTTGATCTTCAATTCGACTTATTGAACCCTTTAAATCTATCAGATAATTAGATTTCACATCATTCCTTATAAACCGTTTGATCGCTTTGAGATTCATGCTTATAATTCTTTTGCATGTATATTACTTCCCTTATCTCTTGCTTCTTAAAGGCTGTGTTGCAATAAGGACAAGCGAATCTTTATAGTGAAAATTTTCATTTATAATCTCAATCATTTAATAAAAAAATAATTACTCCATAGATTTTTGTTCACACATTTTCTATAGATAGGATCAATGGGGTTTTCTTTTTTGACTCCTTTTTCCATGAACTCCAAATGACACTAGGGGCCCGTTTGGGGCAGCTTATAAGTGAGGCGGCGTTTTTGAAAACGCCGCCATTCCGCTTGGTTGACACTTTTAGACTGCGTTTTGCAAAACTGAGTTTCTAATTCTTTAATAGCCCCAGCCGCAGGAGCTACCCCGTGTTACACGTTTCCTTTGTGACATTTACCCCGGCTACCCTCGTCTCTCTCGCATCTCGTGATCTTCTCTTCGGCGACGACACCGAAGCAGGTAGGATGGCAACGAAGGGATCGATGCCTCTCTCGCATCTCGCAATCCTTCTCTCCCGCGATGACACCGAAACGGAACAAAGGGATCGCTGGCTCTCTCGCATCTCGCGATCTTTCTCTTCCGCGACAACACAGAACGAAGGGATCGCTCCTTACAAAGACCACCGAAACTACCATCTTTCTTATCCTTCCGCACCACTCTGACAAGGTAGGCATCGTGCCCTACCTCCTCTTCGTTCATCCCGGATTCGTCAATGCTGAGATCAAACTGCAAGCAGTGAAGGCCTGCTCCGCTCGGAGAAGCTTCGTCGTTCATCCTCTATTTAGGGCTTTTCATGGAGTGGCCGCACCGGACACTCTCACCGCCGCTTGACTTGCTCTGCATCTCCTTACAAGGCCAGCCAAGCTGTCCGAACCAGAATCCGAGCCCATCTTTCCCTTACCGGTTCCTTCCATGGATCATTTTGAGTTGACACAGCTTCTGTCTGGTCCTTATGACAAGGAAGGAGCTATATTTGCTACCATATAGCTAATTTTATAACCATTTAACTTATTCTAATGTATCATTTATTAGTAGATACTCACATTATTTTATTAACTCTAGTTTTAAATATGTAATAATGCATAAGCTTGGCATATTAATATCTAGTTTTATATTATATTTTAGGGGCTTTTGCAAACATACCACAAAATTCTTATGTATTTGTATATCTAACAGTTTTTTTTTTACAGTTACACCACCAAATTATTTGTATCACATTAAAAATATACCACTATTTTAAGTTATAATGTGATAAACTTTTTTATAATGGGGTTGAAAGCTGTTTATATCGAGTGCTGCACATATTATTCATTTTAATTAATTTTTTTTTTGCAAATAAGCTGTTTACAAAATCCATGAACCAAACAATTAAACAGTTTATTCATAACAGGGGTAGAATGGTTAATTTTCCAGGATCAGCTGTTTTCCATAAGCCCAAACCAAACAGTTAGACAGCTTATCTGGATCAGCTGCTTATCAGCAGATTATCGCGATAGTTCGCTAATTAGCTAGGTTCTGGATAAGTTCGCAATGCCTCAAACAGTGACACTAGGTCTGGTACTAAAGCAAAGGGTTAGTTTGATAAACATGTACTCTGAGCAGGTCCCACTGGCTAGTGTTGCAGATCTCGTGGTTGTGGAAGCTTCGGGACGGTTGCTAATTCTAATAGCGGTGGAGGTAGAGTCACGGACAGAGTTGCGAGAGGAGAATATTACGACTATGGCAGGTGAAGAGGGCGCTCTGACAACTTTTGTTTTACCAGGTATTGAATTTGCTTATGTTAAGGATTCTGCAGTGGGAAACCCTGAGCAGACCAGCAAAAGTCTCTGGCTGATCAATGATGACCGTGGACAGGCAGCAGACCCATTGGGTGCTTTTTGAGAGGCTAGGGGAGGATGATCGTTGTCTTTATGCTCCATCAGATGTGCGATGGATGAGGTAGTCGACTACTTTACGCAGATGGTTTGCATCTTTGACAGTAGAACTGTGTTGAGGCTGGTGGCTCGAGGCGAGTGAATGGAGGGGAATTTGCTTGGCAAAATGGGGAGAAAGTCGCTATTCGAGCAAAGGCATTGGTCTCTTGAAAGTCGATCGCCGTGAACCGAATCCAAAATAAGATCAATCGGGTAGATTGATTTAAGTTAGTAGGAGAAATTGTGTTTAAGAGGCTCCTTCAAAGAGGATATGTCTCGGTTGAGGTGGCAGAAGATTCTTTTATAAATTATTTCGTTTCTGACTAACTGGTTGTAACTTTTATATTTTGAAATTAAAAAAGTTTCTTTTTGTGTCAAATCATACTTACTATGTGGTGCGACCCTTGGCACGCTTTTGATGTGCCAAGTTTCTTTGATTTTCTCTCCCAAATCCTATAAAAAGGTTTTGAATGTGGAATTTGTATCACAAAGTCTCCTTCCCTTAGGTTTTTCTCCGGTCCATCCTCTTTATCCCTTCGCAATGGCCCCCAAATTTTCTCCCAAGCTCTTCAGAATTATTCCTGCAGGTGAATCTTCTTTGAGTGCCGAGGACATTGCCAAGCTGGAGGCTAAGTACATTTTTGACTCTACTGTGAGGCTTCATGAAGTGAGTGGTCAAGAACGGGTGACGGATCCCTTCAAAAATGACTGTGTTTTGTATTTACCAATCCCACTTCAGTCTTTTCTTATCCCTTTGCAGAGAGTTGTAGTCCATCTTTAACCGGTACGATGTCATCCCCACTCAAGTTCTGCTGAATTCAATAACGGCTATTATAACCTACATCAAATTTTGTAACCGAGTGGGAATCCCTTGGTCGACTGACCGTTTTATATACACGTTCACATTTAAGGTTGGCCAAGATGGTATCACCTAGTTTTCGGCCAGCTACCTATTCCAGTTGTTGGATCTTGAGAACACGATAAAAGAACGGAAAATATAATTTCTTATTGGGATATGTTCGGGCGAGTGGCACATCTAGGGCAAGATGTTTCTACCAGAGAGGTTATTATCATTCCTATAAAAGTTGATTTCCTGGTTGCAGGGGCTCCCCACTGATGTGTTTGGCAAATAACCAAGTGCGACTGACAATGCCCTTTCAATCCGAGAGAAGGAACCAGCTGCTACGATGCAGCAGATTTTATCATGGACCTATGATCCTATGTCATTGCTCGTTGCCTATCTCTGGTGGTTCTATTCAAGTCTGAACAAGACAAGGGCTCTGCGTCGCGGGGAGGATTTGACCAGCCAGAGGGAGATCCGACATCTCAAAGATGCTGATTTTATTGGGGAGGAACACTCTCTGCCTCTTCTCGAACCAGCATCCTCAGTTGAGCCATCAGCACAACAGCTGCGTAAGGGAGGAACGGACATTATTGAGGGTGAAAGGCACCCATTAAGAGGGAAAAAATTTGCATCCCAGAAGTCAGACGCAAAGATCACGCGTACGTCAGAGCAACGTAGGCCGCCACATACGTATAACGTTTCAGAACATACTCAGAACCTATCCGTAACCTTCAAATATGCGAACGTTACACTGATGCTATAGTACAAATTACGTAGAATATAAGCGATGCTATACTGATGCTACGGACTGCAAATGTTAAGCTTACATGAGATAAAACATGAAAATACCTTCATTGCAATAAGTAGTAACTTTCTTGTAACCGAGCATGCCGGACGCAGCGCTGCGTACGGTTGCCGGACGTAAATTTTTTCTCATTAAGAGAGGCTTAACATACCTCCCCCGGCATTTCAAAAAAGGAAAAGCATTCACGAGGGTTGGATTATGGCATGTGACAGGAGTAGGAAATATTAAGTCTGGACTCTGGGTGTAGCGCTAAGGTAGCGCTGCATCCGGAGTCTGGTAAAATGCCGATACGTGGAATGGTGGGCAGCTTAGGAAAATTAAGGAAACTTTTACCGTAAGACTCGACCCGGCCCAAATAACACAACGATAATTAAAGTAATACCAGGAATATTATGAAAAACATTGCAATACCCAAATAACACAGTGAAAATTGAAATAACGCGGGGAATATTCCGAATAACACTGCAATAATGCTCAAATAATACTGCTAGAATTTGAATAACACTCGATTATTATGCGGTGTCAATAACACCGCAATAACACCACACTGACACCGCAATAACACTCAATTAACACTGTCAAAATATTCAGAATATTCTCTGCGAGCAGTCCCACCATTCCACATGTCGGCATTTTACAGAACTCCGGACGTAGCTCTACGTCCGGAGTCCGGACGTAATATTTTTCTCTAGATGAGTTCATACCACAGGTATGCCCTCATCAATACACACAAGGATCGGTTCCTGACTTCTCATGAGGCAAAGCATATTTTAGCGCTGCTCACTGAATTGATGGGGTCCGGTGAGTTTCCTAAGATCCTGATGCAACTCAATTGTCAAGGTCTTGACTAATATTCTGACTGCTACCATCTAATGGCGATGGAGGCTGCTCTTATTTATTCTATTGTTCTTGCTCGATCAAAGCGCACTTGGGTGAAGGGCAAGGGAAAAGTTGAGGCTCTGAGCGCTCAACATGAGGAGGCGAGGGAAAGAAAACAGGCAATCTGTGACCTGTTGAAGTTTTTGCTTGCTACAAGAAATAAAGATGTCTAAGAATACAAAAAGAGCTTGGAGATCCTAGAAAGGGAGAACCAGAAGCTAAATAAGGATTTAGAGAAGTTGGTTTCAGAGAGAAATACAAGGCGGCCTCGCTTAAATGCTCCGGATTGGCCTTTCTTTAACAGTCGATGCATTTGTAAAGCACAGGCTCATTGACTCAAAGTGGTCTGATCCAAAAGAATTGACGAGCTTACACTCTTCTCCGACCTATGAAGACAGAGATGAAGGATTCTAGTGGGGATGATGGGTCTGCCACAGCATTACAGATTTTTGTTTTTTCTTGTAAAATCTTAAGTTAGAACAGAAACATTCTTGTAACTCACTATGAATGAATATAAGACGTTTTGGATGATTCTTACATTTGTAATGTTTTTTTTTTACCGTTACCTACTCGTGATGTTGTTTGCTCGCCTCAGTTTTCTTGATTTTGTTAAGTGTGGTTCAATTCAAGTCTTTTCTTTCACTTTTGTGCCTAATAAGCTTTTTGACTCTTTTGTGTGGTTTTAGCTCAACTCACTCAATACTCTCTATGAAGCTTGTTTTTGGTAGAACATTTTTAGCCTTAGATTCAGTATTTTGGATGTTGAAGGTCAATTTTCTATCCTGTCGCCAATCAGATGTATTGCGCCATTATCGGTCACTTCTGAGAGTTTAATCAATTGGTGGATAAAGTCATCAACGATTTAACTTTTTATTGCTTGATTTGTGTCTTAATCGTATCATCCATGTCACATAATTGGATCTCTATCTCAGTCAAATAAACCCCTTATTAGGTGCATAGCTTGCTATGGCGTTCAATGAGGTGTGCGCTTGGATAGGATGTCGACGACATAATTATCTTCGCACTCCCATTTGTTCGATTTTGAAGTAGATAAACTTCTATATCTCTTTTTGAGCCTTGTTGAGGTATTTAGCGATCATTTCATCTGTTTTCTTGAATTCCCCATTCACTTAGTTTACTATCTCATAAGCGAGGTGCAGTCCAGCTGTGAGAGCTTTGTAGTCTGCCTGATTATCAGTCACCACAAACTCTATCATGTTTGAATGATAGACGTGGTGTTCAGTCAGACTGCTAAGTGCAAGTACTATTCTCGCACTTGTCAACATGGAGGCTCTGTCAATGTACAAACCCACGTATGTTTGCTTGCAGTGACTTCGCCATGTTCGCATATTCCAGAAAAGTCTCCCAAACAGTCTATAATTTCCTCCACTTTTATTGTAATCCAAGGTATGCAGAAAATATCGAACTCACTAAGTTCCATCACCGATTTGAGAAGTCAACCAAAATGTTCTGATTGTGTGAGGACTACTCTGAGTAGGTGAGCAATGATGACCAGAACTAGATGCATCTTGAAGTAGGGTTGATCCTTTGAGCAAAAATTATTAGAGAAAGACTAATTTATCCATGATTGGATACCTGTTTTAACCGCCTCTGAGGACACAACTTGTGTAGTAAACTGGGAACTGCTTTCTCATTTCTTCTCTGACAATCATGAAGCTTACAACTAAAGTTCTGATGCCTAGGTGCAATGAAAGTTTATTCCCTTCCCTTGAACATTGGAGGAGTGGTGGAGATGCTAGAGATTTTGTTCAAATTCTAGAAAACTTGCTCACATTTGTCCTACCATTTTAAAGTCTTTTTTTTTCGTAGATTGTAGAACAATGTCACACATTTATCACTTGATCATGAGATAAATTAGTTGAGGGTTGTTATCTGATCAGTTATTTTTATACTTCTCGGGTGTTACGGAGAGAAGGCATGCTTAGCAAATTTTTTACCTTTTCGAGATGGCCTTTACACCGTTAGGTGCAAAGAGATAATTAAGAAACCACCCGGTTGATGCTACATAAGTACACTTATGAGGGTTAAGTTCAATTTTATACTTTCTATGGGTTTCAACGGTTTCTTTTAAGTCATTAATGTGCAATTCAACCGAACAACGTTTAATTAAAACATCATCAATGTATACTTCAACATGTTTTCCTTTCTGAGTAGAAAATATTACATTCATAAGTTTCTAGTCCATAGCCCAAGCATTTTTGAGCCTGAAGGGCTTTATATTGCAACAGAAAAATACCAAAATCCTAATACAAGCTAGCTTATTCTCATCAACCTGGTGTAACTTTATGTAGTGGTAGCTAGAATAGGTGTCCAGAGCTGAATCTAAGAGCATGTCAAACTTTGGCAGTGGATATCTAACTTTCGGGAAAGTGGCGTTCATTTTCATGAAATCGACGCGCATTCCCCATGTATAGTTTGATTTATATACCATCAAAATGTCGAAGATCCAAGTTGGATACTAGACCTCCCAAATGTAATTGACATCTTTTAGCTTCATCACCTCCTCACGAATCGACTCAGTCAGGGTCCTCATTAAGGACCAAAGCTTTTAATTCATAGCTTGGATGGTTAAATTGATGTTCAACAGGTGACAGGCGATGTCGACAGAAAATTCTGGCTTTCTGTTGCTGTCTAGGTGAAAACATCAGGGTGCTCGTACATGGTTTGAATCAATAAGCTCTTATTACTTGCATCAAAGTTTTCACTTATAAAAAAATCTTTATCAAGTTCTTCAGTTGAGGTAGGACTTTTGAGGGTGGTCTTTCTAGTCTTGTGGCCCCCTTCTCATTAAGGCCCGTTTGTTTCGGGCTATTCTCCGCGGCGCGGGGCGTTGCAGCGGGCGTCGTCTGATTTTCTTCGTTTGGTTGCAGCGGCGCGGCGGAAGCGGAGATGAAGCGGAGACGACGCGGGCAGCGGCAATATACCCACGGCCCAGCTTCCTCTCGCAGGTTTTTCTCATCCTACCCCGCGCGGTTGCCTTCCGTCTCCCTTCTGCCCGCTGATTATCTCCGGTATCTGTGGCCTTTTATTCTTCCCTATCCACTAGAAACGGCCGATCTCAGGTAAAAATCGAGCCATTTTTGCCGATCTACTTGCAGATCTGAGGTATTTTACGTGTTTTATCGTCATCTTCCTTCTCTACTCCCTCCCGTTTTCTCGACATCTTATCTCTGTTTCTTATGTTTACGCTTTATGAAATTCGTTTGGATCTGTGAGAGATGGCATGAGATTTTAGAGATTTTACTGCCTTTACTGTTCTTTGCGGTTTTCTAGAATGAAGTTCCAGCTATCTCCTTGTTCTCCATCCAGTTTATGCTTCTTACGCTGACTATGGATTCAATTCTTGTTTGTGGTTTTCTGGTATCTTCTTAAGGCTTGATCTGTTCAAATTAGCTGAATGTGAAAGGGCTAGAATGGTTTTTTGAGTTATCTTCCACTCTCATTTCTATGCAGTAATGAAAAAATGGAGTTTTATGGCATGCTTTGCATTGATTATTATAATTGAATTAGCTCATTTGGCATGTTGTTGGGCTGATATGGCATTCAGAAATGTTTGGGGGCAGTTGGAAATATGGCTTTAAGTTCATGCTAGTTCCTCTTGATAAGCATGTTGGGATATGTATCACATGGTTTTACATTTATTCTTATCTAATATGAGATGTTAGAAGGCTCATTTGGCTCTTGCAAGCATGTGGAGGGTTTGGTTTCCATGCTTTAAGCTTCATTTGTTTCAAAAAAAATATAAATGCTAGAGGTGGTGGGGAAAAGGATTCTATGTGTGTTCTTACTTAAAGCATGTACTTGTCTTTTATTTTTGATATATTGGAAGCATGATCTTGAGGCAAAGTTGGCTCCTCTTGCAAGCATGTTAGGATAAAGCTCCTTGCTTACTTTGGCTTGGCATTAGTTATGGAAGGATTTACTTAGCTTTTTAACATGCATGTGGAGCTCATTTCTTGCTCCTTGTAGCTTTATCTTGATAAGATGCATGTTGTAAAGATCCTAATTGGTTTGGAAAGCATTGTAACTTATTTTGATAGCTTGGTTTGGCCCTTCATAAAGCGCTCTCCTCTTTAATTATTTGTTCAAAGATTATTTCATGCTTGGAAGGGCTAAGTTGGAAGAAGGCTTAAATATGCTCTTTTGTTTGTTTAAGATGCATGGGGGCTTTGTATTTTGATATGTTAAAAACATGGAAGTATTTGTTTTAGCTTCATGTTTGATTTGATTTGGCTTTATGGTGCCTTTGGAAGGCTTGTTTTAAAGGAGTTTGGGTATTTGCTTTTATGGAAGCTCGAGCTTTGGTTTCATGTTGAGGTTATGCTTTATTCTTTTAAATTTATATCGAGCTTCAAAAGATTTGTTTTTAGCTTCACTTGGAGGCTTGGTTGGCTTGTCCTAGCCCCTACCCGAGAGCCTGCTTGGATATATTATGCTTATTCCCATTTTAATGCTTTAAAAGATGTTTTCATGGCTTGGTTTTATTTCTATGTTTTATTTCTCTCTTTTTCATGTTTTAGCTGCTCCTTCAAAGACTTCGAGATAAGGGGTTGTTTTGTTTCTGTTTATCGTCTGCCTATCAGTTGTCCCCATGGCACTTTGGGGCTCGTTTTCGATTCTTTTTGCTAGTTTGGTTCTGGGATTGATCCTACTCATTTGATGGCTCGGGTTGGGGCCTAATCTGGCTCGGTTTGATGTTTTGCTGTTCTTGTTGGTTGCTCCCTGTGGCATTTGAATTTGGAGGGGTTTCTTTTTCTATTTTGCTGCACCTGCAGCTGTTCCCCTATCTGGCATTTGGGTTTTCTATCTAAATGAGAATTGTTGATAGTATGGTAGAAATTACTAATTATAATTTAAGGATAGTTGGGGCTTGGTTTTGGTTCTTGTTGTTCCTGCAGCCTCCATCTTTGCAGCCGTTGAATGGCTCGGGTTTGGGTCTTTATTGGGCTCGGGTTTGTGTTTTGTTTAAGCTATTTGGGGCCTGTTTGTAGTTGTATGTAAAGTCCTATGTTAGAGGTGAATTCCTATGTTTGAGCTGCTTCTGTCGGGGTGAAGCTGTCTCGGTTTGGCCCTTATAGTGGTGTTCTATATGTAAAGTCCTATCTTGGAGGTGAAGTCATGTATGAATGAAAGCCTTGTACCTACCTCTTTCATCCTCTAATAAAATTTCCATTCTTCTTTCCCGTGGATGTAGGTCATATTGACCGAACCACGTAAAATAATACGTGTTCTTTTATATTTTTTTTGTAAATTTTGTTTTTAATTTTATGTTTAGCTTGTATGTGATTAAAGTTTAAAATTGAATGTATTTTGTTTCGACGTTGTTTCAAATGTTAGCCCAGTTATAAATTTTAATATATTTCGTTTCTATATGTGCTCTAGCTTACTATAACATGGCCAGTAAGGGGAAGGAAATTGCTCAACCTGCAACATGGGAAAAGGACATAAAATATCTCTTTTGTGATCTATGCATAAAATAGATAGAGTTGGGAAATAGACCATCCACATATCTCAATAAAGAAGGTTGGGAAAATGTTGTTAAGGCTTTTAAAGAAGCAACTGGAAGGACGTATGATAGGTCGCAACTTAAAAATAAATGGGATCAGCTGAAAAAGGATTGTAAGACGTGGAAAGATTTGAAAAATGGGTGTACAGGTCTCGGTTGGAATCCAGCTACGTGCACCATAGATGCATCTAAAGAGTGGTGGGCACAACGACTTGCGGCAAGTATATAGATCTTTTTTCTATAATTTCAAAAGTTATTACAAATCTTGCTTAATTTTAATAGATCCACTTTTGTCTCAGGTTGTTCCCACTGCAAAGAAGTTTAAACTGGCTGGAATTGAACCTGATCTCGAGGAAAGGATGGATCGGATGTTCAATGGTATCGTCGCCACTGGCAAGTATGCATGTGCACCAAGCGAGGTCGGATTTGCTGAGACCCAGGAGACTGTGGCTGTCAGTCTATCCGATGATCCTCCAGTACTACCTAGCCTTAGACAGACTGAGATGAAGTCATCGATTCGATCAAAGCGTCCTCGCTTCGAAGGTAGGAAGAAGGGTGGAGCTGCACCATACAGGGCTCAACTCTCCTACTTGGTCAAATCTTCAAATGATGCACCGCATAAAGTGCAGAAATCCTCGGTGAATGATGTGGTTTCAATTTTGGAGGAGGATTCAGACATTTCACCGATGATGACTCGTATTATTTCGCAATTGAGCCGCTGCAGTGATTCGGTACACTGGGACTTCTTCATGGCAATATCTAAGAAACGTAGGGTGAAGTACCTACGAAATTTTTATTACAGGAGGAACATGTGACTTGGGTTCAAATAGTAGTTTAAATAGCACATTTGGACAACTATGCATTTGTTCTAAACTTATGATTGTCTGGTTGTTTCTTTGAACGATTTATTTTGTTAACGCAGTTTTCTTTCGTCGTTCCTTTCATATTGTTCTGATAAGTGTTTACATTATGCATGTGACTTGGGATAAATTATGCATATGAATTTCTTATTGATTTGGTTTTCTTTTTAAATTTAGAGTAAGATCTAGCATGGATCCTGAGGAACGTCGTCGTAGGAGAAGAAATGCAGCAATAAACTTGGCAATCGACTACTACAACACCTACATTGACCGTCCCCGATGTTACACATCAGCACAAATTGGGGAAAAATGGGTTGTGGAGATGTTAGAAGGACATCCAACCAGATTCCACAACATATTTAGAATGAGTCATGAGGTATTTAAAGATCTTTTAGCGGAGCTTGTTAACTCTCATGGACTGCATGGGTCTACAAGGACAACAAATCGAGAGGTATTAGCAATTACTATTTACATACTTTCACAGAACGAGTCGATGCATTCAGCGATGGAACGGTTTCAACATTCTTCAGAAACAATTAGTAGGTACTTCACAGTAGGTTTGAATGCTCTGCTTAGCCTAGGTAGAGATGTTATCAAGCCACTTGATCCAACATTTGCACAAATACCACGAGAGATTCGTAACGATCCTCGGTATATGCCCTTGATTAAGGTATTTCATTTACAATTCATTGTTCATTTTTTGAATCAACATACAAATAATGTGCCTAAACATTGTTAGGATTGTATCGGAGCAATTGATGGAACACATGTCGATGCACGTGTTTCGAATAATAAGAAAGTTCATTTATCGGCCGAAGTGGAATACCAACACAAAACGTCATGGCAGTATGTGATTTTAACATGTGTTTTACATTTTCCATGCCTGGTTGGGAGGGTAGTGCACATGACAGCAGAATATTTAAAAGTGCTACGAGAAATGAAAGCTACTGTTTTCCGCATCCACCAAACGGTATGTGTATTCTAACAAAATTCAATTATGTGATCTTCATACATAAAAAATTACTTACAAATTTTAAACAGGAAAATATTATCTGGTGGATGCCGGTTATCTGATGCAAAGAGGTTATATGAAACCATTCCTGATACAAGGTATCATATACCGGACTTTGAAAGAGCAAGTAATGTGACACGAACCCGGAAGGAGGTCTTCAACAAACGACATTCTTCCTTAAGAGGCGTGATCGAGAGGACATTTGGTGTTTGGAAGAAAAAATAGGTTATACTGAGGGACATGCCATCGTATCCGTTTTCTAAACAAGTGCGTATCGTTATAGCAACAATGACACCGCATAATTACATTAAGCGTCATCCATCGAGATTCGATGTTGATTTCTCGCAAGGCGTGATAAAAGAAGGAGTAGCTGCACAACCAGCAGAAAACCAAGAAGGTTCTGTAACTGATGATAGCGAACAGCCTAAAATTTGCACCAAAGACGGCGAAGGTGCTGAAGAGATGGCATCGCTTCGAGAAGAAATAACAAATGTGTTGGTTAATATGACATAGAATTGTATCTCCTTAGCTAGATTTTTGGATCAGTTCTATTTTGACTTGTATCGGAGTTTTATTAAATTTTGTGGTATGTAAAAGTAATGTATTTCTTTTAAATTTTGTGGTTTGATGATTATGTTGGTGATGTTTGATGTTTAGTTTAGTTTTTGGTTTAGAAATTGCGCAGTTGGCACTCAAAGTATTTAATTTATATATTCGCTTGCATTTCAGGAAGAAATAAGTTCCACCATGTCGGCTACCTCTCACCGAATTTATGTCACTGTTGCCTCCAAACATCGCTTTTAACATCACGACAACCGCACAATTTCGCCGAAAGTTTTATTGCTGCCCTCGAAACATTTCACAACAATGTGGTTTCTTCTGATGGGCGGACTCTCTACCAAATTCTCAAGAGCCCGATGCTAGAGAGTGGACGGCTTCACCAGAAGATTGTGTGACACGGGAGTTACAGGAACTGAAAACTAAAGTGAACATTATTATCGTGTTAGTTGTTGTTGTAATTGTTCTGACGCTCTTTTTCACTCGTACTCGTTGCTAGCACGTGCTTCGAGAGGACATGATGTACATCTCGTAGTGACTTTACGACTTTTTGGGATACGCAATCGTTATCTTCATGTTTTTTGTTTCAAATCATTTGCAATTACATTATTTTAAACTCAAAATTTTAATACTTTTAAATGACATAGATATATTAAAATATGTACATATAAATCGATAAATATTTTTAAACACATCTTTTACTAATTTAAAAATATAAATATATAGTATATGAAATAACTTTTAATATATGATCGTTTTTAGCTTTAAATATATATTTAAATATATAGACATGAAATATGGTTGAGTGTTAAAATAAAAAATCAAAATTTTGGCGTTAAACTTTTAAAAATAAAATTTTTATTTATTACTTTCAATATTTAATACATAAAATTTTTAAAAAAAACTTGTATTTGCAAAACTCGTATATCATATAAATAAATCGAAAATTTCGAATAGCTTTAATAAACAGTAAGGTGCCGGTCATTTTTACGAAAAGTCGCTCAAGAACTGCTTTTCCCACAACTGAACCAAACAGATAAGTCACTTCCGCATACTGCTTCTCAGGCAACAGAATTGCACCGCAAAGTCGAACAACTGCAGCCGAACCAAACAGGTCCTAAAACTGGATGTCAAGTGGCTTTTGCTCCACGTTGGTTACCTCCTAAAGGTAATAGCTTCAAGATTGCTTAAGGTTCCCGTGGACTGTAATGATCTCCCCATTGCCTGGGAACATGACTTTTACGTGATATGTGAAACTGTTTACTCAAAAATTGTTCAACAATGGTGGCTGACGATGGCATTTTATGTTGGTGAGGATTTTACCACCAAAAATTCCTCCATGCTAGTAAATTACTTGTATCATTCACTCCTAGAGACTCATAGGGTGGTAACGGTCAGGGTTTCTTTTCATTCACCAGAGAAGCCAAAGACTGGTTCTGCTGATGCCGACAACCAGTCGATTTTGACCACTATCTTGTCAAATATCATTTGAATCAGAATTTTCACCAAATTCTTTATATCAACCAAGATACTACACATTTGGTAGTTACTAAAGATAGCGTCATTGTACTGCTTTCCCTTTTGGGGCAAATCCGTGTTTGTAAATAAGATCAGTAGACAACTGAACTTCTAGATGGAAACAACTGTGCTCACCTCTCCTCATTGGAGTATCTTTTAGCTGACCTACCAAGAAGATTCTCTGCCGCCCCCAAAGATGACTAAAATTATACTAGCAATGTGTATGCCATTTGTGCTAACAAGTTCATTTGGTGATTGCTCCATGGAAGCTTTTCCTTGCCAACAACTGTCCACTCCTAGAACAACAAACTCCTTAAGCTTTCTTGCACAGATCAGATCTTTGATAAATATTTGGAGTTGACGACATTCTTTCGTGTCATGACAGTGCAATCATTAGTAATCACAATACTTGATTGGATTCCAGAGAGATGTCCAATCTCATTAATTGAACAATCTTAAAGTACTCCTTATTTAGAATGACCACAGCTAGTTTGACTAATAAGATAGTCATAGTTTTGGATGGCCTAGACTAATTCAACCATTGAAACATTGAAGGGTGACAAGCCTTGCATTTCTCGGCAGCCAAGCGATCGTTCATAATATTAGTTCGACTGCTGGTCAGTGTACCATTTCAGGTCACGGTGCCCCCGGTCATCTCCTCACCGATCTCGGGATTGAGGGTTAGTGTTTTAGTGACTGAGGGAGGACAGTCTATCCCTCGCCCTTTGTTATTCACTCCTTTGATGGCCCCAGCAGCTACCAACACTTTATTGATAATTTAATTTAACTCACGATCTCCACCTAAGTGCTAGGATTCCTACGTAAGTGCACGTATCTCTTTCGTAATATTGGGCTTTACTTGAGTCCAAAATATTGATCCCACAGAGAAGGTGGAAAAGGCTTAGAAGTAATAACAACCTAAAGGTCAATTCTATCCTACTACTTTCAGGTCCTAGTTTGGAATATCGTTAAGGGTGGCTTTTCTAATAACTAATCTGAAATATATTTCTACCCCTAAGCTAAACTTTCCTAAATCAATTAAATAGGTGAAATTCAAGATTGAAAAAGTTACTGTTCTCTTGTGGTTTCCTAGGTAGACTGTAGGTGTTAATACATAGAATTGCAATGTGGTAGTGACAACAGGAGCATAAGACTCACTTACTCTCTATCAAGTGCATAAATGTGTATTATTCAAATTAGGTAATTATTTCCATCTGTCGCCCTGAAACTCATAATTCAAACTATATTAATGCGCATATCCCTCATTCAAAGCATTCACAACCCTACTAATCTAACTTATCCATCACAACAGAAAAGTATAAGAAATCTATTCACTACACATGATAAACACCACGAAAACTTCATTCAATCCAAGTAAATTCACCAAATATGTGTTTACAACAAATCTCAAATAAGAGTACACACGATATGTAGCTTTTAACCTCTAAAAAGAGAAGCAAATTCCACCAGACGATGTTTTCCACAGTGCTACACAATGTGTTGTCGTAAACCCCTTACAGATTCTCTCAAATCCCCCTCTTTAATCTCTCTAGAATAAGAGTTCCTACTCCTACATACTCTCCTGCTAGAATTCCAAGACTTCAATTGCTTCCTCTCGAACCCCCTAGAACATCTTTTTATCCAGCAACCACCAAATCTCTTTTAAATCTTCTATAATTTCCCCATATGAACCGTCAGCAGCCATAAAATAACTTGCAAAAAGTAACCGTCTGAACTATAACATCTAGGTGCCCAGTCTGCGGTGCCTAAGCATTGTGCTCTCTGTCTGCTCCAAACACTTGGGTGTCTAGGCGCCCAAAACCTAGTGCCAAGGTCTTCATGCAATACCTTGGCGCCCAAAGTAGGCACATAAGCACCAGACCACAATCAACACCTTTGCTCCATTTGGTTCTGTTTCACTCTGATTCAGTCCAAATTCATTTCAATGCTCCTACATATTATACTTGCATCATAAACATAAAAATATATTCCATTAAAGTGCAGTTTCATTCAAAAAAAGTGTGTAAAATAAAGAAGAATTTAGTATATTCAAAGACATATCACCCGTTCTTTACCCTTCTTTGACGAGTGTGACCCACTTTTTATATGTTTGCAAATTGTGTTAATAAAAACGGTACCAAAAACTTGATTCCGCTTTAATATATATTTTTTGATTTTATGATGGAATGTTTAATGTGGATTCTACGCAAGTATATGTATCGTATCAAGTAATACAGGGCTCTAGTGGAGTCCTGGTTATCGATCCCACAGGGAAGTTTTTAACGTAATCGTATCGCCTAAATTTTAAAGGAATTACTTACTAATATCGTAATCGGAAATTTTAAGTAACTAAAGCAACTAAAGTAAACTAATGCTTGAAATAAATTTGATTTAAATAATTCAGAAAAAGTATCCTTCTCCTTATTTTTAGAAAATTAAGTGAATGATGAATCTAATTAGAATTTTTGAATTGTATTGTGACAAATAGGAGCATTCCTATTCTTTACCCTTTGGTCCAGTGCAAAGAACATCGACTAATCCTATGTTTGATCATCGAATCCGCGGCTAGGCCGGGAGGATACCGGTCGCCACTTCGTAGCTCCCACGTTCCCCTCACCTGAGGGCTAACATCTACACTTTAGCTCTCAAACAATTGGACCAAATTGAATATTTTAGTCTGTCACACTAAAATGTCCAATTCTACATCTGATATATAATATTTTCCTATTTATTTGCACCCTCCTTCCAAGGCTTTTGACTTCCCTGAATATTGGATGTAATTTTTACTGTAGTTGATAATTCAACATATTTTAACAAATCAATCGTCGTATTGAAAGTAAATTAAGTTTTAAGTAAAAATTATCACAATTTATTTTAATATATTAGGTACTTCTATTTAATTTCATCATTTCACATAATTATCATAAATAAGAAGAAAGACTAAGAAAACTACTCAGAATGCATGGGAATAAAACAAAGCATCGATTTCATTTAAAGTTAACAACAATGAACAAAAGTACTTATCTTAATTTCCTCCCCAAGCAAACTCCTTGAAGTTCCTTTGACTTTTCCTTCTAATACAGCAAACTTCTAACTCACTAATTAGCACTCAAACACAAATAGACTCAAGAAACTCACAAATGACACACAACAGACACACAACAGACGCACTTAGACTCAAGAATTCGGCCTCTATTTATAGAGGTAGGCAAAGATTCAAGGGGTACTTAAGCACCTCTTCAAAAAGCGTCCAGGTTCAATGTATTTTTGCATTTTAAACTGTCTCGCCGTCGGCAGGAAACGACCTTGCCGTCGGCGGGCTTCTAGAAGGTCTTCAAACCGCACGGTCTCGCTGTTAGTGGGCTCGGGCTCGCTGTCAGCGAGGTAGTTGTAATTCCTTCAGAAGTTCTCCTCATGATCTCGCTGTCGGCGGCCTGTCGGCATATTTTTAGGTTTGTGTTGTACTTTAGAAAAAGGGGTCGCCTAACGTAAATTGTCTGTGAATTTTTAATTTAATTTAAATAAATAATTTGAAAAATAGTATTTGATTTTGAAAATAATTTTAAATTTGAAAATTTTAAGATATGAAATCAAACCGATCTCAAATCCCGAATAGTTTATATAAACGAGCACCGCACTACAAACCGTGCATCTATCCCAAAGAATAGACACACTGCTTGATGATGGGGCTCGATTAAATAAACTAAGAGATTTGTGACATCCGTTTGGTCTGCGAACCAATTTTATAAGCCGATAAGTTCCTCGCTTAATATAAATGAATTAAGCAGTGGTTTATATTACTCCGGGTTCTTAAAGTTCTCTATAAGGGCAAGCCCCTATAGTTAATTACATCCTAAGTGATGGGAATTACTTAAGAAAACTCTCGATAATGATTAGTGGTTTTGCTCTCAAGAATTTCAAAGTTTAAGGTTTTCAAACAATTGGATTTTGGAAATTTTAATTGGGAATGGATCAAATTTGAAACAGTTTATTTTAGGAGTCCAAAGGAACGAAAGGTAGGGGATGTCACGGATTCAAGATAAGTCTCGGTGACTTCCCAACTATCCTAGTTGTTTGGCTTGAATTTGAGAAAATTATTTAATTTGAGAAGATGTGGGGATTTATGTCGTACCAAACAACTACCTTGGAATCCTAAGACCGATTAGGACTTAATTTACATGACATGATCATGCAAATATCTAACAAAGAGTTGAGGATTTATGTTGCACTAAGCAAACTACCTCGAAATCCTATGGCTTTGGTTATTTAATTGTAAGAAAGTTTTGCTGAAGTAGACTCAAGTTTTGCTGATGAAGAAGGTCGTGCTGCCCACCGTGCTCCAAGGTCTTTGTTGTTACAGAGGTTTAGTTGTAGAAGGTGAAAATCAAGAGATGAGAAAAGTGTTTTGGTTTAGAGAAAATCTTAAAATCCAAGTGTTTTTTTTTTCTTTTTTTTAGTGTTTAAATTAAAACAAATCTTAAAGTTGTTTAAACGAACTCGATTAAGATCCCACTGTTCCGTCATCCCTAAGCATCGTTATTTTCATCAAATTCACTTAGTCCGGATGAATTTGCTAAACTCAACCGAATGAGTTCCACACTTTCATTTAGACCGTGGGAAATCTCGTTAGCAACACGCGGGTTACATCATCCGAGGTATTCCCGATCATTCAACGAGACGTTTTAATTTAGTTGTAGTTGTAGTTTTGTTGCTCGTTTGTGATTAAATTTTGAGTTGTTTTATATTTTGAAATGTTGTGGCGGTGATTTCTATCTTGTAATAACTTTTAATTTAGTTTTGGTTTCAGTTCAGGGACTATCCTAAAGGTCTTGGTTCTCATGCAACAGTTGTTTATCATGCAAGAAAAGTAAAGTACAGTGCATGTAAGTAAATTAAAATAAAGTAAATTGCAATAAACTAAAAGCGTACCTGGAGGGTCTTCCCGTCATCCTAAGCTGCACTTAAAACACATGTTAATACATTTAATTGTTTCAACAAGTACCTAGGTAACGCTAAGGGAAGGCTTTTGGTTATCTACCAAATTCTTAATCCTATAACTAGTCATCTCCTATGACGTTTAGGTTCTTGTGTTTTGGTTTAAGGATGATTTTCTTCACCAACGAACAATTAAGTTCAATTGTTCTTATAAACATCCCGTCATATTGAGGAAGTGCTTAAGACGAGTCTTAAACATCTTTTCAATACCTCTAGGATTATTTTAAGTCCAAGAGAATTTAATTATACAAGTGAATTAATCATCCAGGAGTTTAAGTTTTGTTCTCTTGCTCAGTGAACTAGGACATTTGAATATCCTATAAGTGAAGTAACACTTCACTCGATACTTCATTTAGGAGTTATAATAATAAGAGCTTTCAGGGTAAGTTGGTTTGTTGAAAAATTTTAATCATTTTTAATTTAAAGTTTGAGTTAATGATTTAAAGTATTTTAATTTAATTATGAGGTTTTAATTAATAATTTTAAGTTTGGAATAGTGTTCAAACTATTTTAGATTTGATTCTTAATGATTTAATTTAGGTTTGTTGTTAAATGATTTGGATTTAATTTAATTCAATTTAATTTTAATTCAATTTAATTTAATTTTAATTTAATTTGATTTGATTTTGATTTTAATTTAATTTAATTTTAATTTAATTTAATTTTAATTTAATTTTAATTTAATTTAATTTAATTTAATTTTAGTTTAATTTAATTTAATTTTAATTTAATTTAATTTAATTTCAATTTTAATTATTAATTGTGATTATTCTTTTAATTATTTTTTAAATTAAGAATTAAGTATTATTGAAGTGATTTATTTAGGGATTTTAAATTAAAGAATAAATGTCCTCTTAATAATATCCCTACTTTAATAATTCCAATTTCTATTATTTTTCCAAAATTTCAATTAATTAATTAATTAAAGTTTTATTTTAATTATATTTGAAATGGTTAGTAGGTTTCTACCCTCAATCATCTAAGTTTCAATCATCCAAAAATCAGTTTAAAATCAAATATTTTACCCTCCCCTTTTGATTAATCCAAAAATTTTAATTAAGGGTTGAAATTTTTAATTATCCTTTTCGCCCTTCAAGCTTAATAATTCTATAACTCACTAAATTAAGCTAAAATGAACTTGAAATTTTTATGTAACCTCACTCACATGTCAATTAAGACATTAGAGGAGAAAATGTGATTTTTCTGTATTTAATTTATTTATGTAATTATTTTTAATGGAAAATAGGGGTTTTCAAGGAAAATTCAATAACATGACCAAGGAAATGTTTTTATCCTTAATAAAATTATGGGATGTTTCTAATGACTAGAAGACCATTTGGACAATTTTTGGTGATTTTTTGAATTATATTTTATTTATTAGAATTATTTTGAGTTTTGGAGTATTAATTAATTTTAAAATAGAATTAAAATTGAAAAATGGATTTTATATTTTTCTTAAATCTCTTTGAACTCAAGGAGTCCAAAGAAATAAATTTTATGTTTTTCTGATTTTTCTTTGATTTATTAAAATTATTTTAGTAAAAAGGTTGGAAAATACATTTTTTTAATATTAAAAATTACATTAAGCCTTTAAAATTCAATATCTTATCCTAGGGACTTAAAAAAATATTTGGTTTGTTCCTAAGTGATTAGAATTCAAAATGTGACATTTTGGTGATTTTTAATATTTTTATGATTTTTATTATTTTTTAATTATTAAAAAATATTAAAATAAAGATAAAAATCAACTTTTTTAGAAAATTACAATTTTAATTTTCCTAAGTTCCTCTGATATCAGAGAAGCTCCAAACCATTTTTGTGAATTTTTTAAAAGTATTTTGTGAGTTTTGAATTTTTAAAGTTTAATTTTGGTTTTGTGACTTAATTAATTCATTTAGTGGGGTTAAACATTTCCAATTGATTTCAATTTTTTATGTGATGTTCCTCTGATCCTAAAGATCAGTGGAGAATTATTTTCAAGTCAATTGAATGTGTGGTTAACCCTAATTAATTAAAATTTAATTTTGGGTATTTAGGCCAATTAGGGTTGTTCCATGTGAATTAACTCAAAACCTATTTCTCCTAGGTTCCTCTGGTCATAAGAAACATCATCAAATTTTCCTAGAATTTATTTCTCACCAAATTTCTCACCAAATTTTCCTGGAATTAAAATACTCAAAACAGTAACATGCAATTGAAAAATCAATAACTTCTCATAGGGATTGCCTCTGACCTTGGAAAATTCAGGGAATGTTCCCAAGTTCAGAGACTTTAAAAGCCCTATGGTCTCATGCCATGGTGAATTGTCTATACAAATAGGGAATTAAAATACTACAGAGAGTAAATAAATTATTGAAAATAAAATACTTGATGAAATGACTTGATTTCTTTTCCACATTATTCTCCTCTGTTCACTAAGCAAGAGGGTATTTTTATTTTATTTTTAGGATTTTTCTACACAAAGTTATGGATTTTCTAAGTTCTAGTAATTAAATAAATCCATAAAATCCTATTTTTCTATTTATCCGAATCGGCGCCGCGTCATCCTTAGCATCTCTGAACAGCCACGCGGCGCTTTCTGGTTCGACGCCGCCATCCGACTCAGCCGCCCCGGGTCCCGCGGTTCACACACGATCTCCTGGTTCGACGCAATCCAAGCCTTCCGTCCAATACACGCGGAAATGAACGGCATCCGTTCATCGTCCCCAATCGCTCTCAGCCGAGAACCGTCCACACTAAATCCTTAATATCTCACTCGATACTTAATGAATTTTTGTGTTCTTGTGCTCTATGGATTTGTCTTGAAGAGACGAATACATCTATACGGTGATCATGCATTGAAATTAAGGCATTTGAAATGGAGAATCTCCAGAAGCTCGGGATAAAGAATTAGCTCATACCTTAGCTCAGAGAAGTGTGGCTTCAATCTGAGAGTTGTGTCACGTTCGATTGGGTCCAAGCAAACTCCAGATGAAGTCTCTTGGCCTGGTGCTTTGTCTAGGTATGATTTCGACCAAGCCTGATCACAACCTTTAGAGTCTGGAACAGCTGGGTGGTCTGGAGAGGGGGCTTCCACTGGGCAACTCCTCTTAGTCTTGTGCAGGTGTGGGTGAGTTTAATTTGATTTTGGTGGGGGATTTGAAAGTGCCATGTTCTGGCCTGAGAATTGAGCTTCAAAATTGAGCTCAATCAGTAGAAATTGGGGCAGGAGAACAATGGGGATCAAATGCTCTAAGTGTGGGGAGTAGTCTGGAACAATTTTGGCAGAGTTTCCTTAAGGTTTGTTTCAGCACTTCTTCATGGCCGAGAGGGGTGGGGTTTAAATAGAGCTGGCTGGAGGGCTTCCCAGGGAGGGTTGAAGGCTTGGATTAGCTGCTTAGATCAAGGGAAGAACAGCCATGGCAGCCATTGGACATGGGGCAGCTCAGCAAGATGGAATTTTAATGTTGGCTCACATGGGAGCTCTCGGGTGTGGTGTTTTCCGGCGACCCAAGCGGCTGGCCGGCAGGGTCAGGTCACTGTTGTCATCAGGAGGTTCAGAGCTTGATGTTTGTGAGTTCAATTGGCAGTTGCCATGTGTAAAGTGGTTAGATCAAAATGGAATGGGGGCATGGCTTCTTTGGCTTGGTTTGGGTCAACCCAACACTTTAGGCTTGGTTCACCCTCCAAGGTAGCTTTGGGTGTTGTGGGGAGTCAAAGGAATCAGTTGGTTTGGAAAGGAGAAGTCCCTATCCAAATATATTTGGATTAAATTTTGGTTAAGAGGAAACATGTTTAGGGTTAATGACTTTTAGGAGGCACTTAAAGGACCTCCTCCTTTTGCCATTTAAGGAGAGTTGACAAATTAAAGATTCTCATGGCTTGCCAATGGCTTACATGTGGCTTCATGGATCCATATGGCTTGGGAAAAGATGGCTCACTTGCATGAGAAAGGGTGTTGGAATTTTTGATGGATTTAAGAAGAATTGTCATAAAGCTTGATTTAGATTTATTTAGTGATAGATTTTGGAACTTAGGATGTGCTTCTAAATCAAAGGGATGATGAGAGGAATTTCATGTGGGCTTTGTCATGGACTTTGAGCTTTTGAATTTGGTAAAGGTGGACTTTTAGAATGGTTTAAGGGGATGGGCTTTTAAGTTTAAAAACAAATTGGTAAGTGGAAATTTTGTAACGGATTGGGCTAAAGAAATGTTGGGATTAGTTTAAGGATGTTTCATGAGTGATTTGGATCAAGCTTGAGGTGGTTTGGAATTGAATTGTGTCTAATTTGGGCCCCCATGGTAGTAGGGTCAAAATAGGTCAAAATGGACTAACTTGGGCCAAGGTTGGGCTAATGTTGAAATTGATGTAAAATTAATGTTAAGAAATATTTATGGGAGTGTTTCAAAGAGGTTCATCTTTGGTTGGGTTTTGATTTTGGGATTTGGGCCTATTTGGGTTAGGTTTGGGTGTAGGCTCATTTAAGGGATTTTGGGTTTAGGTTGAATTTGAGTAGGGTTTGGGTCCAAATTTTGGGCAAATTATGTTAGTGTTTTATTTTTGGGGATGTTAGGAAGGTTTTAGAAAAGATTTGGGTTAAATTGGGATTGAATTGGGTTGGTTTAGGCTAAGTTTGGGTCATGGGTCAAAATTGGGCTTTAAGCTTAAAAATGAAATTGGATTTAAATGTCAATCAAATTAGGCTTGTATTTAGTCTAGATTGATATTGTGGATATTTAATTGAAATTTAGAATTGAATTGGATCAAAATTGAGGTCAATTGGGGTGATTTGGTTTGACATTGGGTTCATTTGGGTTTAAAATGGGCTAAATTGGGGGTTTTGATAAAAATAAGGTAAATTGACAAAATTTGCCCATGATGTAGTTGAACAAAATGAAATTGAGAATATTTGAGATTTTCTGGAATTTTTTGGGAATTTTCAGGATTTTTGAATTTTTTGGGTCAAGAGGGGCATTTTGGTAATTTGGAGGATATTGGGGATATTTTGGAATTTTTGTATTTTTGGCTATAGATGATCAATTTGAGTGAGGGAAAATGTTTATGATTGATTTTGAGGAATTTTGGGTAATTTAGGTGATTTTGTAAGTTTTGGATAGTTTCAATGGCTTTTAGTAAGTTAGGCGGGTCCGGGGTCCGGGGGGTCAAAAATTGAAATTTTGGAAAATTTAAGATTGGTCAAGTGTGAGTGAAATGGGATCACTTTGGTTGAGCCATGAAGCCATATTAAGCTCACAAAAGCCATGAGACGACTCATTTTAGAGATTCACTATGTTGTTCCTAACCCTCTTAGCCAGGGGCTTAGGGGTTAAGGACCATCCATATGAATTACCTACATGAGTCAGGAAGTCAAGTTGGGTGAGAGTGTGGTTTTAGGATTTGGAATGTGTGTGAAAGTGAAAGTGTAATGTATGTGCGAGTCGGCCCTCACTGCACTGTGCCACCTGTGGTGATCCTAAGGCCAAAGAGTCCTATAGGGAACTCATTCATTAAACCTCCACATTTGATCTCAACCTTCTAGGTGATTAGGGGTTTACAATCAAGCTTGTGGGGTTTGCAGGGAGTTAAGAAGTGGTTGGGTTTCTAAAGGGGTAGGTTCCATCTCTAGTCCTCTAAGATAGTCAAAGGAAAAGCCTAAGGCTAGATCCTAAGTACTAAAGAGAGAAGAGAAGACCTCATCAAAAATGAGGTCAACACGACCTCGATCTCGCCGTCGGCGACTTAGTTCATTTTGCATGAATTTCTTCCTTTTTGATCCAAATTAGCTCCATTTCATGCTTTTTGCTTCCATCACTTATAAATCTTCGTTCCTGCAATAAAATAAAGAAAATACATTTCTTTAAAGTGCAATTTCATCAAAAATAGATATGAATTGCTTAATATATTTTTCTGTGATCAAAATCCCTCAAACTTAATTATTACTTGTCCTCAAGTAATTTTAATACTAAATAAAAATAATGGTTTCTGTAATAGAATTTTTCAATTCAGATATACTATGAACTAAATTTAAATAATATTATAGTAAAGTTGAATAGAAATATTTCTAAGTAATTAAATTAACTTTATAGATATAAGATTATCTAGTTATCAGGTCTAAGATTTCTAGTTTTCAATTTATTTCAGGAATGACTATATTTAAAAGAGTAAATTACTTAAGATATTTAGATGATAGGATGTTCAAGAAAACATATTTAGTAAAATACTAATATATATATATATAAGTTTATAAATATAATTAAGTTCTACCTTTTAGGTTGAATCCATTGAAGCCGATTTTTGATAAGGCATCTCCTCAAGCTTCTCCTCACTTATATATATATATATATATATATATATTCTTTTCTTCTTTCTTTTTGGATTGATTTTCAATCCTTCTCTTTTTTTTCTTTCCATTTCTTTTTCAAGTGAGGATTACCGTATCTGGATAGCGTGTTAATAATTTTGAACTTCAACTTTTTCTTCCTAAATTTGAAACTTAAAATATTTCTTTGCTTATATTTCTTAGCCTTTACTTTATTAAGTTTCAACCTCTTCTTTTTCATCTAAATACTCAAGAATTTCAATTTTAGAATATAGTTTTCCCTTACTTTAAAAAGTTTACTATATTCTTATTCCTTTTAACCAAATATCTTATTCTATTAATTAATTGAATTACTAAAATCATTTTATTTAACTTTCTATAATAATTAAATAAAGTAATTCATGTTTATTGAATTGAGAAACTACAATAGAAAATTATTTGATAATAATTTTTGAAAATAGAAATTGAGAACAATTTAATAATTAAATTTGTATTTTTATCTTCCCCCAAACTTAAATTTTTCTATCTATACTAAATAGTGAAAAGGGAAAGTATATAGTAAAGTTCATCATACCTTTTGAGCTTTAGGTATTTATTTTCTTTGAAATTTTTGCGTGCTTTTTCATTACTTACGTAACCTCGTACCGTTAGTATTCTTCCACATATAGTATTTAAAAGAAAGTGCAGGGATGAAATTTTGAAATAAGTATAAAACATAACAAATGAAAACTTAATCTATTACTACACATACAATCAATTAACCTACTTTAAAACATATTAAACAATCTAAACAATATTAAAAGTTCATAACTTAAATAACACATTAAAGAAAGACTAAAATCCTATCTAAAAGAAAATTTCAAACTAATTTAACACACATAAGAGGTCTAATATCACAGCATAAGAAAACATACCAACATCCATAGTCCACGTAAAGTACGTAATAATTAAACACAGAATAATAAAGTTTCCAAAATAACAACAAATCTAAAGAAACTAAACAAAGACTCTAATTTTCTGCATCAAAATCCCAAACTATATAATCTCCCTGATCTCCAGGCTGAGAAGACTGAGCAGGCTGGTATTATGTATAGCGGGGGCACTCAGGAAAGACAACATCTAAATCACCACTCCTATATCGATGTTCAGCCTCATAGTATGCAATTTCGTACTCTGAATGTCGCTGGAGATATTCGTTATCATAATCGTGTCTTCTTTCCAAACCTCCAATCCTTTGGTCTATATGCTCAAATCTTCTTTCCATATTTTCTCCAAATTGCTCAAAACTTTTTCTACACAGAGTCGCCTCATTCATCGGATCTCGAAGGGTAGGAGTGGTGTACCGAGGTGGATCATAACTAGTAGAGGGTATATCTCTACTCGAAGAAGGTACATAATCCCTCGTCCCGCATCTCCATCCTTCGTAGGATTCATATTTCTTTATATTAGCTCGAGTAAGGGGTTTCATAGGTTCAACCCATTCCTCATTATCTCTTGCCTCTACCCTGCATAATCGGCGTAGTGCATAGATAAGACCATGATGTCCTAGTACTCCTCCACTTTCATTTCTAGCGGTGGCTAATATATTCTTATAAATGACATTTTCCACATTAATACTCTTGTGGTTCCGAATACGTAAATTCGTAATCGTTTCATCTCTTGTTACCTCACTATGGTGGTAGGTAGGTAACAAAGTAGAACAAATAAAATAATGTCAGGCTTTAGATGTTGCATTTAACATATAAAGAGGGAAGTTTACCCATTCCCGATGCTTTATCTTCCAAACTCCTTTCCCATCAGTGAGAAAGTCGATTACCTCTTCCAGTGGTTCTTCCATAGTTCCAAAAGTTTCAAACTCGCTGGTGTAGGTGTCTCGTACTTCATAATAAGCGTTTATTCTAGCAGCGTTGAATTCCACAAAAAAATTCTCTAACCTTAACCGTGCATCTTCGACTCGTGTTAAATTTGCATAAAATTCCTTTACTACTTCTACAAATGCTTCGTTGGTCACGAAACAGAAATTTTCCCATCCTCGCTCCCTAATGATTCGCTCAACTTCTCCTCCCGGATTCTCGAAAACTCGATCTTGAATGCACTTTCTTGATTGGATATTGTGGAAATATCTGGATTGTGCCCTTGCATTCACAAAACGAGTTTCATTGAAATCCAATCGTCGCTTTTGTCGTGGAGCCATTTTTCGATCTGTGAAATTTGCAAAAATTTTAGCTAAACTCCAAAATATTTCTAAGAAGGCTTCCTACAACATCTAAAATCCATTTAAATCAATTTTCATGAAATTCTTCCAAGTATTTTATCCACATTTCGGATTTTTTCAAAATTCCCCAATGTAGAAGAAATCCATGGTGAAAATCAAAAAAAATTTTGCATAGGAGTGAAGCTTTTACCAAGGGAAGATGAAATCCGGTGTCAAAAAGTGTTGAAATCGCCTCAAATCCGAGATCTCTCAAGCCCTAGGTCAGTTTTTTCGAAGTTTTGAGGAAGGGGATGATGAATAGTGTCGGTTGACCGGTCAAATATAGGTCTTTTCGCGATCTCGCTGTCGGCGAGATTTTTCTCGCCTTCGTCGAGCTAATTAATTTGATATGGTAAAACTTTCGGGAAAATCCGCCGTCGGCGAGCTCGTTCTCGCTGTCAGCGGGTTTTCTCACTGTCGGCGAGATAATTCTCGCCGTCAGCGAGATCCCAAAATTTTTAAATTTTTGAAATTCGTCAATCATTTTCAACCTCGATTTGCCCTTAATCAATCTTCCGATCACTTAATTTAATAATAGTATGAAAATTAGATACTTCTACTCACAAAAAATTCACACAACACAAACAATATAACTTTATATATGAAATCCATGAGACTTACAAACTTCACACTAACAACTTAACAACATACTTAACTTAAATATTCAAATCCATAATACTCAGCATCGTAATCCACACCACAACACTCTAAATGCTGAGACATAACAATTACAAATAATCTCATCAAATCTGAGATGATCAAATCAAAGTTCGACTCATAATAAAACCTAAATCCAAATCAACACATATATACACAAATATATGACATAAGATTGAAATCTTTCCTACTCCGCAGTGTCTGAACTATCAGCTTTTCTGATATTCCCGATGTGACGCAGGTGCACAAATAAATTGTAGGAAGGCCTGAAAGGGAATTCTGCAGTAGATTCTTCATTAATCCATCCTTTCTTTCTCAGTAAATGAATAAAACTGACCTCCGCATTTCCAAGTATGATCAAAGTGCTCCTTCATCCTCCAAATCAATGTGATCAAACATATCGTAGATATTGTCGATGGTATTCATCACATTTTGCGACTCTTTTCCAATCCTTTAATCTTCTTCGTAATGAAATTAGTTTTATCAGTAAGGGGCCTTGCTAAAGGATTGTTCTGTGATGCTCTGTCAGAAATAATGGTAATCTCATCATTTTTATCCAAAGTTGGAAACATATCCGTAGGATCAAGTGGTTTCCATGGTAAAAGTACATTTTCCCAAGCCTCATAAGAAACTTGGTACTGACTGCATAAAGCAAATATAGTCGATGGGTGTCCAAGTTCATGCACTGACCCATGCACAATCAATCCCAATGCAGACTTTACTATTATTGATCCAACATCGATAGGTAGTCCAATTTAAATACAGTAGTTTAATATAGAGCATTCCTTTAAAACTTTATTGACCCTCATAGTAGGTAATAATTTTGATGAAATAAAGAAATGCCAATGCTTCGAGACGAGGTTAAGAAGTGATGCGAAAAACCGACAAACCCGTCTTCGCGTAACTCCCAATCATCGTGTTCTTCGGTCGGAATCTATAGATCTCGTTCATATTGTATCTTGAAGGCACAAAGTTGGAATAATGACGCATGTATGTATTCTCTATAGAAAATAATTCATTTACCCTCGAAGGAGTAAATGTTACCCATCTTCCTCTCGACGTAGACATTTCCATTGTTGATCGCATGTAGATTAGAGTAAAACTCTTTAACTACTGGAATAACTACAGCGGATGTCGTATAACAAAATACCTCCTAATGCCGCTGTGCGATCATTTCTTCGATTTTTGTAGTGGAATTCTCTACTCCTCTGTTGACAAATCTCCTTTCTTTAAGAAGTCTTTTCTTCTTCAAGTCTTTGTTGAAGATACGTTGCGCCTCCGAACTGACGAATTTTCTTCAGTTAAAAACTTCAGTTTTTATGTTTTCTAAGAGTTTGGTGGCCATTTCGGATTGAAAGGATTGGTCTCTAGTCGTTTCTAAGGAAGAAAACAGTGTAAAATTGGAATTGGGATAATTTCCTACGAAGAAATGACTTAGAACGTCCAAAATCACACGAAAATTCTTAAAAAACCAAAATTTCAACTGTCTCGCCGTCAGCGGGAAGTTTCTCGCCAACGGCGAGCTAGTTATAAAACTGAATTAAGTCATGGCACACGATCTCGCTGTTAGCGGGCTCGGGCTCGCTGTCGGCGAGATTCTTAAAAATTGCCCATTTTCGCTCTAGTCCAAATATTTTTTGATCTCTTCATATAGATTTGAATTTGTGATGATTCTAATTAAAAATTTGAGTAGTAAGATTTGTTTTAATAATATAGACTCACTAATTTGTAGATAATTAAAAATAAAAAAAAACTACTCTGGGTGCCTCCCATAAAGCGCTTGGTTTAACGTCGTCAGCCCGACCTAATTTCAGTTAGTAATCAGGATGACTAAGCATTAAAACCTCTTTAAAATTTGGTCTTCTTCCTTCAAAATATGGTTTTAATCTATGTCCGTTTACCTTAAATCTATGTCTTGTTTTTTGATCTTCAATTTCTATAGTTCCATATGAAAATATTTGAGTTATGGTGAAAGGTCCTAACCATCGAGATTTCAATTTCCCAGAAATAATTTCGACCTAGTATTATATAGTAGTAACTTCTTGTCCCGGTTCAAAATTTCTCTCGATTAATCTTCCGATCATGCCATAATTTCATTCTTTCTTTATAAATCCTATCATTATCATATGATTCATTCCTTAATTCTTCCAATTCATTTAATTGCAACAATCTCTTCTCACCAGCTTCTTTCATATTATAATTTAGTTCTTTAATCGCCCAATATGCTTTATATTCTAATTCAACTGGTAAGTGGCAAGTTTTTCCATATATAAGCCTATAAGGAGTCATTCCAATCGTAGTTTTATAAGCAGTCTTGTATACTCATAATGCAGTATCTAGTCTTATAGACCAATCCAATCTATTAGGGTTTACAAACTTTTCTAATATACGCTTAATCTCTCGATTAGAAACTTCAGCTAATCCACTAGTTTGTGGATGATAAGCAGTTGATATCTTATGCATAATATTATATTTTTCTACTAGTTTGTGAATATATTTGTTTCTAAAATGAGTTCCTCTGTCAATGATAATCACTCTCGGCATTCCAAATCTAGTAAAAATATTTTTCATTAAAAATTTTCAAAACACTTTTAAGCATCAAACCTAGGTAAAGCTTAGTGCTTCGATCCATTTGGAAACATAATCAACAACTACTAATATATATGAGTTTCCAAATGGAGGAATAAAAGGTCCCATAAAATCTAATCCCCAAACATCAAAAATTTCAACTTCTAATATAAAATTCGTAGGCATTTCATTTCTTCGATATGTTTCCTACTCTTTAGCATTTATCGCAGTGTTTTTATATATCTATATACATCTCTAAATAGAGTAGGCCAGTAGAATCCCGATTGTAGAATTTTATATGCAGCTTTATCCGTCCCAAAATGTCCTCCAAAATCAGAGTCATGACATTTTTGAATGATTGGTTCAATTTCTTTATAAGGCACGCATCTTCTAATAATTAGATCCTTACATTGCTTATATAAGTATGGTTCATCCCAAAAGTATGTTTTAGTATCATGAATGAATTTCTTTCTATTGTTGCAAAGTTAACATAGGTGGTAAAATATCATTTACTATATAATTTACTATATCAGTATACCAAGGTAATTTCCACTCATTTACATTATAAAGTTGTTCATCAGGAAAATTGTCTAAAAATTCATTATCAGTATCAGAAAATTCATGATTTTCTAATCTTGATAAATGATCCGCAATTCGATTATCGGCTCCTTTTTGTTAATGATCTCAAAATCAAATTCTTGCATTAATAATATTCATCTAATTAATCTTGGTTTAGAATCTTTCTTTTGCATTAAATACTTTATAGCAGAGTGATCAATATGTACAATACATTTAGTTCCTATTAGATAATGCCGAAATTTATTAAAAGCATATACAATCGCTAATAATTCTCTTTCAAGAATCGTATAATTTATTTCAAGCATCATTTAGAGTTTTACTAGCGTAGTATATAACTTTGAAAATCTTATCATATCTTTGCCCAAGAACTCGCTCCTATAAGATAATCACTAGCATCACACATAAGCTCAAATGGTTTCTCCCAATTAGGTGAAACTATTATAGGTGATGTAATTAATTTATCTTTTAATAATTCGAAAGCATTCAGGCATTCGGTTGTAAATTCAAATTTCTTGTCATTTTCAAGAAGTTGGCATAGAGGATTAGTAATTTTTGAAAAATCTTTAATATAACGTCTGTAGAATCCAGCATGTCCAAGCAAACTTCTTACCCATTTCACCGTAGTTGGAGGTGGTAATTTAGCTATAACTTGAATTTTTGCAGGGTCTACTTCCATGCCTTTTTCCGAAATTTTATACCTTAATACAATGACGCCTGTAACCATAAATTGACATTTCTCCCAATTAAGAACTAAATTAGTTTTCTCACATACTTCAAATAATTTTTCAAGATTATTTAAGCATGTGTCAAATGTTGTTCCAAATACAGAGAAATCATCCATAAATACTTCTATTCCATTATCAATTAATTTACTAAATATAGTACATCATACATCTCTCGGAATATTGCAGGTGCATTACATAATCCAAAAGGCATCCTTCGAAAAGCGAAAGTTCCATAAGGACTAGTAAATGTAGTTTTTTCTTAATCCTCGTGAGCAATTTGTATTTGATGATAACCGGTATATCTATCTAAGAAACAAAAATATTTATGTCCCATTAATCTATCTAACATCCTGTCTAGAAATGGTAAAGGGAAGTGATCTTTCCCGGTGGCCGTGTTTAATTTTCTATAATCAATACATATTCGCCATCCAAGAACTTGTCTTATAGGGATAAGATCATTATTTTTATTAGCTTTTACGGTCACTCCTCCTTTCTTAGGTACACAGTGAATTGGGCTTACCCAAGCACTATCAGAAATATGATATATAATATCATTATCTAACCATTTTAAAATTTCTTTCTTGACTACTTCTTTCATTATCGGATTTAATCTCCTCTGAGGATCTGCTTTAGGCTTATGTTCATTATCTAAAATAATTATGTGCATACGTATCGAAGGACTAATTTCTTTAATATCCGCTAAAGTCCAACCAAAAATTTTATTATATTTTTTTAAAGTATCTAAAAGTTTTTGTTCTTGAGATTCATTTAATTCAGATGAAATAATAACTGGTAGAGTTGAAGAATTACCTAAGTAAACATATTTCAAATAATTAGGTAACATTTTTAATTCAAGTTCAGGAGGTTTAATAATCGATGGAACTATATTTTTTTCAGTGTTTTTTGTGTTATCCAAAAATTCAAATTTCTCTTGAATATAATCTAGTTCTTCATTTATATCTCGCTTTTTAATTAATTCAGCATTTTCTTTTTCTAATTTTTCTTCATAATATTCCTTAAAATGTTCTTTTTGTAAATGATCGAGTACTTCCATTCGAAAACACTCATCATCTTTTTCTAGTGCAGGATATTTCATTGATTTAGCAATATTAAAAGTAACTTTTTGGTCATTTACTCTCATAGTTAATTCTCATTTATGAACATCAATCATAGCTTTCCCAGTAGCTAAAAATGGTCTTCCTAAAATGATAGGAATTTCTTTATCTTCTTCAATATCTAAGACAATAAAATCTACAGGGAAGATAAATTTATCCACTTTTACTAATACATCTTCAATAACTCCCTTAGGATATGTAACGTAACGATCGCCTAATCGAAGAGTTACCGAGGTAGGTGAAATTTCTCTCAATCCTAATCTCTTAAAAATTGATAGAGGCATTAGATCGATGCTTGCTCCTAAGTCACACAAAGCTTTTCCATAGAATTTTTCTCCAATAAGCGCAGGATATAGTTGAAACTACCAAGATCTTTTAATTTTTCAGGAAGTTTTTTCGAATAATAAGACTACACTCTTCACTAAGTGCGACCATTTCATTATCGGTAAATTTTCTTTTTTTATTTAGAATATCTTTAATGAATTTTACATAATTTGGCATCTGTTCTAAAGCTTCTACGAAAGGAATATTTATTGTTAATTTCTTCAGAATTTCAAGGAATTTAGCAAACTGTTTATCTTTTTTATGTTGAATTAGTCGTTGAGAAAATGGTGGTGGAGGTTTTTCAACAGAAATTTTCATTGGTATTAAAGGATTTTCTAAGTTTGGATTTTGTTGATTCTTTTCCTTTTCAATTTCCTCTTTCTCTTTTTGACTTTCAAGTTCTTTTGTAATTTGAGGTTCTAATTCTTTTCCACTTCCTAATTGTATTGCTTTAATTTGTTCATTTCCTTTATCTTTGGGATTTATTTCCACATTACTAGGAAATGTTCCAGGTATTCTATTATTAAGTGCGGTAGCTATATGTCCAAGTTGAGTTTCAATATTTTTAATAGTTGTTCCTTGATTTTATAATTGGTTACCTTGTATTTGTAATTGATTTCCTTGATTTTGTAAATGTTGACCCATATTTAATATTAATTCTTCTATTGATAATTTCTTATCTTTAAATTATAGGTTATTATTATTAAATCCAGGTGGATAATTAGGTTTATAATTAGATTTTCCTTGATTAGAAGGAATTCCTAATGGTTGTGTTATGTTATTCATCCACGGTTGATTAGTTGTGTTATTATTCCAATTAAAATTAGGATGATTTTTTCATCAAGGATTATAATAATTTGCATAAGGATTATTGGGTCTGTTATTGATTGCATTTATAGTTTCATATTGAGATCGGGATTCTATAAGTTGTCCAGATGAATTTTCTTCTAATATAGTTGGAGAGTAATTCATTCCAAAATGATCTAATTTTCGAGATACAAGCAGCGATTTGTGAAGCTAACATAGATATTGCATCATTTTCATGAATACTAGCTATCTTTTTCGGATTCATTCTATCAACGAAGCTATTGAAAATTATTGGTTGTCATTTCTTTGATTAGTGCATAAGCTTCATCAAATGGTTTTGACATTAATGATCCTCCAAGAAGAAGATCGATGATTGATCTTAAAGATCCTACTAATCCATTATAAAAAGTTTGAAAAATTAACCAATCCGGTAACGCATGTCATGGGCATTTCCTAAGAAGTTCTTTAAATATCTCCCAAGCTTCATATATCGATTCTCCATCAAACCGACTAAAAGAAGTTATATCATTTCTAAGCTTAGCAGCTTTTAGATGGTAGAAAATATTTGGATAGAAATTTTTGTGATAACTCTCCCCAAGTTTTAATAGATCCAAAGTGCTAACGAATTTAATCCACATTTTAGCCTTATCCCTTAAAGAAAAAGGAAAAAGTCTAAGTCTAATAAGCATCATTAGATACTCCTTCATATTTGAAAGTAGCGCATAGTTCTAAAAAACTAGCAAGATGTAAATTAGGATCTTCAGTAGGTGAACCACTAAATTGATTGTTTTGTACCATTTGGATAATTATAGGTTTAAGTTCAAATGAGTTAGCAGCTACATCAGGGTTTTGAATAGTTAAATGAATTTCATCTAATGTAGGGTTGGCATAATCTCTTAATGGTCTTTGTTGATTGATATTTTCATTTTCAGGAATATTTGTCATTTGTTTTAAATTTATAATTTTTCTCTTTTGTTTTCTAATTCTTTTAATTGTACGCTCTAATTCTGAATAGTAAGGTATTAAATTTTCGTTTCCAAATTTTTGCATACAATCTTATAAAATAATTTTTTAAAATAATCCGTTACTCTAAGTAAATAATTTCTTTACTTCTCAAGCAAACGGCGCCAAAAACTTGACCCACTTTTTATATGTTTGCAAATTGTGTTAATAACAACGGCACCAAAAACTTGATCCCTCTTTAATATATATATTTTGATTTTATGATGGAATGTTTAATGTGGATTCTACGCAAGTATATGTATCGTATCAAGTAATACAGGGCTCTAGTGGAGTCCTGATTATCGATCCCACAGGGAAGTTTTTAACAGAATTGTATCAGCTAAATTTTAAAGGAATTACTTACTAATATAGTAATCGGAAATTTTAAGTAACTAAAGCAACTAAAGTAAACTAATGCTTGAAATAAAGTTGATTTAAATAATTCAGAAAAAGTATTCTTCTCTTTGTTTTTAGAAAATTAAGTGAATGATGAATCTAATTAGAATTTTTGAATTGTATTGTGACAAATAGGAGCATTCCTATTCTTTACCCTTTGGTCTAGGTGCAAAGAACATTGACTAATCCTATGTTTGATTATCGAATCTCGCGGCTAGTCGGGAGGATACTGGCCGCCACTTCGTAGCTCCCACGTTCCCCTCACTCGAAGGCTAACATCTACACTTCAGCTCAAACAATAGGACCAAATTGAATATTCTAGTTTGTCACACTAAAATGTCCAATTCTACGTCTGATATATAATATTTCCCTATTTATTTGCACCCTCCTTTCAAGGCTTTTGACTTCCCTGAATATTGGATGTAATTTTTACTGTAGTTGATAATTCAACATATTTTAACAAATTAATTGGTCATATTGAAAGTAAATTAAGTTTTAAGTAAAAATTATCATAATTTATTTTAATATATTAGGTACTTCTATTTAATTTCATCATTTCACATAATTTTCATAAACAAGGAGAAAGACTAAGAAAACTACTCAGAATGCATGGGAATAAAATAAAGCATGGATTTCATTTAAAGTTAACAACAATGAACAAAAGTACTTATCTTAATTTCCTCCCCAAGCAAACTCCTTGAAGTTCCTTTGACTTTTCCTTCTAGTACAGCAAACTTCTAACTCGCTAATTAGCACTCAAACACAAATAGACTCAAGAAACTCACTAATGACACACAACAGACACACAACATACACACTTAGACTCAAGAATTCGGCCTCTATTTATAGAGGTAGACAAAGGTTCAAGGGGTACTTAAGTACCTCTTCAAAAAGCGTCCAGGTTCAATGTATTGTTGCATTTTGAACTGTCTCGCCGTCGGCGAGAAAAGACCTCGCCGTCGGCGGGCTTCTAGAAGGTCTTCAAACCGCTCGATCTCGCTGTCGGCGAGGTAGTTGTAATTCCTTCAGAAGTTCTCCTCATGATCTCGCCGTCGGCGGCCTCGATCTCGCCGTCGGCGACTTAGTTCATTTTGCATGAATTTCTTCCTTTTTGATCCAAATTCACTTCATTTCATGCTTTTTGCTTCCATCACTTATAAATTTTCGTTCCTGCAATAAAATAAAGAAAATACATTTTTTTAAAGTGCAATTTCATCAAAAATATATATGAATTTCTTAATATATTTTTCTGTGATCAGAGTGGTTGGATGATCTTCGGGTGGTCTGGAGGTCTTTATCTGCCAGTATGTGCTCATTCACCATCTCCAATACTTCTGCTTCTAGGCGAGACACCTAGTCGTTCCTCTGGGTGATCGCTGCGTGGAGGACCTTGAATTGCTCCATCATGAGAGTCATCTGGGCTTGCAGCCGCTGGACTTGTGTATGGTCATTTGGTTGCATAACCTCCATATTGGGTTCCTTGCGCACTATCTCTCTTTGAGAAGCTCTCTTTCGTACTTTTTCCCACTTCTCGTTTATGATTTATCCACACTTACCACACTACCTTTTAGGATGTTGGATCCTAATTTGCCCTTTGTGAATCACGCCCCGAGACTTAGAGTGTAGTGAAGGAGAGAATGAAGAGAGAGTATAATAAATCTAAAATTTTTGTAGGGAGAATCGAGGGAGCTCCCTTAATTCGTCCTTTTGCCCCGTCCTTATAGAGACGTGTTTTATACAAATACAGAAATAAGGGAACAGTTATGGAAACCTGGCTTAATGCCATTAAAGCTCTAGTTCATTCTATAGATTTTATGTCATATATGCATTGCAATATGAATTTCAACATTGGCGGTAATTGACTGGTCAGCTAACTGAGGTGACCGGTAGAGTGGTATATGTGCCCTCTGAAGTACGCATTGGTCAATTGAGGTGTTCAACAGTATATGATCTTGCTCGGTGTCTTTTGGAATGTTTGACCAAAGCAGTCGATGTGAGGCAGTTGTTCGGTCTGTACATGGGGTTGGTCGGTCGAATGTGATCGGTCTGCTTTTATTCTTTGAGTGAGTTGTGGCTCATTTTTCGTTTGGCTCGAGTCTTAGAGGGCTCGTGTCAATCCTGCCCGGTTGGCTCTTCACCTCGCCCCGATCTCCCAACATTGCAAGGTCATATGTGGATCTTGTCGCAGCTTATACAGAGTATGAGACGAGACTCGTTGTCTGGATAATTTATGCCTCATTTTCGGCGGGTTTTGTCGCTACCAAGTGTGTGACCATCTCTAGAGTTTGAACTTATCTGAGGTTTAGAGACGCGGCTTAATGGTCAACATTGACTCATCGATTGATTGCTTACCTCGAGAGGAGTCTCTTTCATCTTAATTGTTTGTTCTCTTTGAGGTTCATGCTAATATTTTTGATACATACAAAAATAATAATAATAATAATAATATTTAAGCCATTTTTATGCATACCACATAATTTTTAAATATTTACATATCTAACAATTAATTTTTTGTATTTCATGCATAGGATATATCACTGAAATTTTTAATATTATATCAAAAGTATTACTAATATTTTTAAAAAAAAAAAGTAAAATAAAAAAGTATAATGTCAGATGTGTGAATAGATAAAACTTGTGCGGTAAGTAAGTTAATTTCTCTAATAATTAAGTTAAAATTTTACTTCTTTTTGCCGTCCGAGTCCCTATCGAAGTGACTCGACCGCCGACGCAGACAACGAAATGAAAGGATTGTTTGTATTTTTATTCAGTTTCTTATTAAATTACACCGAAAGCTCAAATAAAATAGAAAATAAGCAGAAAATAATCACTCGGCAAAATAAAAAATTTTAATTAGACTAAATTATATAAAAAATATTATATGAGATATGATAGATATGAATTTGGTGGTATTTGGTACTATTGTGATTGTGTTATGGGAAAATACAACAACAATATCATTAATTACTATCAAATACCACCAATCCGTATGTACAGATTCCGCGCGTAATATTCGCTCCTAAAAAAAGAGTGTTTTTACATTTCACTGTTCCTATATTTATAGCAAATCGAGATCTTATGTGAAATATCGATAATGCTCCCGATATTTTTTGTTGTCGGTTAGCAGTCACTAATCATCTATAAGATAATCAAAGATATGATTTAGCCATATTACTGGACAAACATCTATGTCCCCCGCTCCTAAGTTGCAAGCCATTCATTTTTCCTCTCGATCGGGGATGCTTGGTTTAGTTGATTCCTTCGGTCTATATCGATTCGACGGATCTTCATGTTTGCCGGGATCGATCCATGTCATGTGTCCGATCCATACTTGTTTGATTTGGTGCTAAGTATTTTAATCACACAAAAAAAAATATAGTCAAATTGGAACAAACAGTATCGTTTCTCAAGCCATTCTGGCAAAACATTCACATTCAACTTCATAAAATTTAAAATAAAAACAAAAGTTTGTTTGGAATTTTTGTATAAATTTTCTTATCCTGCTGCTTCACGACACTAAATAAAATAGTCAAAATTCAAACTGGTCATCCGATTTTTAATAAATTTTACATGATAATGCTGGAGAAATTTTAAAGCATTGGGTCATAAAAATTTAATATGTAATAATAAAATACTATTTTGCTTATTTTAAAGGTGAGTGTGATACAGTTAAGGCATCAAATTTGTATTTGACTTGGTTTAGTTGATTTGCTGCTCAAACAATGCGCTACGGCTATTGTTTGCAGACGTTCCCCAGAGGTCCTTCTTAAGTGTGTGTGTGTGTGTTATTTTATTTTATTTTTTTCAAAAGGAAATCGGTATTTTAGGATTGGACTACACCGTCCTCTTAATATACCGGTTTCTCATATGTGCTAATTCGACCTTGAGGAATTCGAACCCGTGACAGAGGCAACTTACGCCTAGGCCGCCTTCCAACTGGCTGCAGTTGCGCATATATATAAATGTAAGGTGAGCCAAAAGGGTACTATTTGCAATTCGAATCTGCAACCTCACGGTGGAAAACTACACCCTCAATCACTATTTCACATATAAGTGTGCTCTTAAGTTTATATGTGAATAGAAGAAAAATGATAAATTTTAATTACAAGATAATTACCCAAAGCAATAGGAAGAGTTCATAACGAGAAGAGAAAAGATGGAGAAGTTCAAATTGAACCCTTTTTCCTTAAAAGAGAAAGAAGTTCACTTTAACACTTTTTTTTATTTTAAAATTTAAAAAATTTATATTGTGATAAGAGTGGCTTAAGGGGTGGGAAGTGTATAAATACCTGCTTACCCTATTTGAAATAAAGAATTCACAGGATATTTTAGTGAAAAACAAATACATGAATAAATAAACAAATAGATAAATAAATAAAAATATAAAATGATCTCCGACTTCACTGTCATCTTCTTCCTTCGTCTAAGATTGAGGGCTTTGGTTTGTTTGTCTGAGGGGCCTTCGGTCGGTCGGGCTATAAGCTTTCAGCCGGCAAGGTTATGGACCTTCGGTCGGCCAGTCCATGTGCCTTCAGTCTGCCAGACGGACGGTTTTTGGTCAGTCAGGCTAAGAGTCTTTGATAGGTCAGACTCTAGACCTTCGCTCGGCTAGACTATAGGCCTTCGATCGGTCTGCTCCCATGTTTGGACTAGTAGTCGTTGCTCCCCTTGAAAGGAACTCTTGTTGTTAAGATGAGTTTAGCTTGTTGAGCAGAGGGCACTTTACCATAATCTGACAGGTAGCTCCACCTCTTCATCAGGAAAGTTGCTAAGGAGGTTTATGTTGGTGATGCATTGGGTCTTAATGGCCTCGAAGAGCCTTGAGGTTCTTTTGAGATGATTTGTTGCATTATTTTAAGAAACTTGACACCTCTATTTTATTGGTTGGGTATCCACTAGTCCATATATTTTGGAGCTATCATTTAATAAGTTTTGTACACATTTTTTTGGAGGTCCTAGTTAGACACTGGATTTGTGTTGGCATGAGTGTACATATTTAGTTCATATGATTTTCTTATTTGTTGAAAAGTCGTGCTGCAATAAGAACAAGGGATTTAATATAAAAAATTGATTCATCTAATGTCAAAATCAGGATTTAATGATGGAACTTCTTGAATTTCCATATTCGTGGCCATCGATAAATAGGGCACAGAAAGCATCTTAATATTCACATTTCTTGTGAGCGTGTTAGTTCAGTCGGCTAGATCTGAGTGAGCAGTAATGGTGAGTGACAATAAGTTTAAACTTGATGCCCTTGTTGAGGATGTGCTAAGGGAGGCCTTTGGAGGGTGGTTAGCTGAGGCATTGAAGAAGCCTGCAGAGGATAGGAACCCGGAAAAGAAAATCCGACCAAAGGGGATAAGGCAAAAAAAGTATCTCTCTTTGAAGAAAAGGCGTATGGTGGATAGTGAACATTTGGTTAACCAATTTTAGGAAGGTTTAACCAAATTCAACACTTGGTTAACCAATTTTGAGATTTTAAATCAAACAAACAACAACAATAACAATAACTACTAGTACAATAACAACTACAACAACAACAACAACCCTTATCTCATTAAGTGGGGTCGGCTACATGAATCTTTTTTCTCCATTGCATCCTATTGAGTGTCATATTTTCATATAATTTTAATATATTCATGTCATATTTTATATAATTTGTCCAAGTAATTTTTGGTATGACTTTGCCTTTTTTAACATAAGTCCAAGCTAAAAACATCTACTTTCCTAACAGGATCATAAAGTGGCCAGTATTTAATGTGAACAAACCATTATGACTCTCTCTAATCTTGTCTACCACTGGAGATACACCAACTCTATCACGGATATATTTATTTCACATTTGTCTCTAAATGTAATGCCACTCATCCACATAATCATTCTCATCTCAGCAACACTTAACTTTGTTTTACGCTTCTCTTGTAAAGGCCAACATTTTTCTCCATAGAACATTGTAGGTCTCATCACCATCTTATAAAATTTTTCTTTCAGTTTGAGCAGTACTACTCTATCACACAATAGGCCTGATGCATTTCTCCACTTCAATCAACCAACTTAAATTATATTAATAACATCCTCATCTATATCATTTTCACCTTCTACTATATACCCGAGATATATAAAATGATCGCACCTTTTAAATAAAATCAAACCAATTAAAAGTAAACCAATTTGAAAGTAAAACTAATTATATCAAACTAAATCAAAACAAATCAAAATAAAAATTAAGTTCAAAACTCATAACTATTAAGCACTTAACTTTAGGGTATGATGTAAGATATTTCTTTTCAGATGGGCTATAAATTTTTAAGTACTATAAGGATCTTATTAATAGGAGATGCATGCCCCTAAAGGACATTGAGACTCTTATTAGGAGTTCTAATTATTGAAAATTTTGACGGTATTTTAGAGGATTTAAAATGGCTTCTAAGAATTTTCAATCACGATTTTATTGGCCTATATTTTTTAATAAAATGAATGAGTATGGAAAAAAAAAATGTGATACGTGTTAGGATGTTAGAAATATATCTAATAAGAATGAAATGACCCTACTCTAAATCTTAGAAGTAAAACATTTTGATGTTTTGGAAATAGAGACTTTTAGTTGATTAAGGTTCTAGTTTTACTTAAAAGTTAAAGGAAATGTATGTTAGTAGATTTAGAATACCTAATGTGCTTATAAGTAATGTAGAAAGCCCTTTTTTTTTAAATATGTTTGTGATATTAGCAGTTAAGTTTGGGATAAAACATAAAATTGTCACTGCATATCGTCCCCAAATTAATTTTCAAGCTAAAAATTTAAATGAGAAAATTAAAAAAGAATATTAGTGAAGACGTTCAACCCAAGTAGAAAAGATTAGTCTTTTAGGTTAGATGATGCACTTTGGGCTTACAGAGCTGCCTTCAAGGCACCTACAAGAATGTCGTCTTATATGCTTATTTTTTCCAAAGCTGGCAACTTAATAGTAGAGCTAGAATATAATACTTATTATATAATCCAAGAATTCATTTATAGTCTAAAATATTTAGGAGACAAGATTTTTACGCAACTAAAAAATATGAATGAGATTAGGATGCTAGCATCCAAGAAAGCTTAGTTATATAAGGAGAAAACAAAGAGGCAGCGCAATCAAAAGTTTTTTGAGAAATAATTTATGCATGAGCACGAGGTTTTATTGTTCAATTTTAGAGTGAAATTATTTTATGAGAAGTTAATGTTCGTGAGGTTAAGCCCCATTTACTTTAGTCAAAGTATATCCATTTTAGTTGTTGATATTGAGGATAAAAAAAAGCTCATATTTTAAAAGTCAATGATCAAAGATTAAAGCCTTATTAAGGAGGGAGATTTGAACACAGTAGAGAAACTTTAGAGATGGTTGATTCTAAGTAAAATTTAACATTATCAAGATGAACGCATAAGACTAAACTCTTCTTAAGAGGTAACCAAAGTGTTATGTTATTATACATGATCATACCATGATGCTATCTTATTATATGATTGCATGGTTACTTTATCATATCATGTGATTGTATGATAGTTTCTTTCATGTGTCGGTTTGTGGTGCTACAATTCTATCTTTTTAGCACCTTAGCACTTATGTAAAACATCATAGCACCATGATATTTTTTCAACTTCGAGTTTGTAAGGAACTTGTTCGACACAAGGCATCCTACGCATATAAATATAGGACTAACTAGGGACCCTAAACTAACGATTAAGCAAATCAAAACAAATCAAATACTCATAACAAAAAAGCTAAATAGCTGCATGTCATAAATCGCAAACGAAATTTATCACAATCACAAAAAAGTCACACAAGAATACTTGTAGAACATAAAAAGCAAGAAATTAATTTTTTTTTTTATTTTTTGTATATAACGTGAAAAATAACTACAAAAAATGACAACTAAATTTCATGTTTAACCCTTATAGTTCAACTAAAATTCTCCTAAAATAAAAATTAATTTTGTTCATTGACAATAGTGCCAAAAACTTGATACGACTGAAATACTTTGAAACGTCGATAATCGTGCAAGTGTACATATTGATCAAATAATATACAAATCTATAGCTCCTGTGTCAATCACACTAGAAACTTGTTTATTTTCAACTCTAGAAAAGTTCAAGCCTACAAGTTTTAAGTCTAGCATTACGTATTTGAAATTTCATGATTTTTAAGTTACTAATCTTAAATTTTCGTAAGAGTTATGGTTAAATCAATGTAATAACAAAGCTGTGAGATTTTCTATTGAGTGAATGATTCTTTTTTGCATTGGATTATAGAAATTTAACTAGGTGATAAATTATTGGTAAGAATAAGGAAAATCATTCTTCCTTATCTCCTCTAATGCATCTAAAAAGTATAAAAAATAAATAAGTTTAGTCACCTAAATCAAGTGATTATCATATAATCACGTATTTTCTACATGATTGCACTAAGCTAGAAGCAACATTCTGATCTACAGCGCATTTGAGCTATAAATTAGTGCCCCTTTTTCGAGTCTTATATCTTGGCTAGTTCCAATGATAGTTATGGGAGCTTTCGCGCTGCTTTGCTAGTGCTTTAGCACTACTCCCATGCTTAGGCCCAATTTTCAACATTTATTCTCACATCAATATTCTTAAGTAGACTCTAAAAAATACAACACAAACATCATCCAAAATCATAAAATTAACATAAAATTAGACTAAAATATAACACGGAAGATCACATTTCAACTACACACTAATTGTCACCACCAGTAGGCCTACTTGTGACTGTCCTAGCCATCATCCCATCTGGTATCCACTGATAATGTTATCTCCATCATTACTTTAATGTCATAATTTTTTTTCTTTCCCATCAATAAGTATCCCAAAGCCTTAATTTCTTTTCCTAAATCTAATTTATTTTATTTATTAATTTCATTTTTTTTTTTAACCAATAAAATTTTATTCTAGAATCTTTATAAAAAAATGATTAGGTAAAAATAAATAATGGTGCACAAGCTAACATTATAAATAAGAATAAGACCTTAGTTCATTTTAAGTTCAACCAGTACAAGATTATAAATAAAGAAAGTGTTATATTGATGAAGAAATGCATCTTGGGGCTTTATAAGAATTTTTAACAATATGCTAAAGTGTCAAAAATAATAAAAGAATATATAATATCAAATATGAGTAAGTCAATAATTTCAATGCACCTTAAATACTAATAATTTAAAGATAAAGTTGATATTAACTTCTTGTATAGGAGTGATTGTAATGGTAGAGACTTCTCATCATCCTTGACACCATTATTTAATAGAGGAGCAAGAGACCTCATGAGCCATCAATAACTTGCAGAAGACAACCACATAATATTTGGAATAAATTATGTATTTCCCAAAGATGATATATGAAAATCTTGATAATTTTTTAGGAATTTATTGTGGTGAATAAAAGGTAGAAATCAAGTAGGGTGGAATCCCTACCTGGCCAAAATCCTTAGAATGACATTTAGAGTTTAATTGAAGTGCTGAACAGTAGAACTGAGTTGAACTCACGATTGTGATATATAAATACATTTATATTTCTTCTAAGAGAAATTTTTGTCTGAATGTTTTGTGACAACAACAATAAAAACTCTTTTCATTCCCAAAAATATATACTTCGATTCAAACTAAGGATAAACAGAGTAAGAAAAGTGGGGTTGGCACATGGTGAAACCAACTTAATGATAGCCTAAAATGAAACCAATGTAATCACTCAATAAGCACCCATAATCACTCCATAACCACTCCCGCCTTTGACTTGCATGACTACTCCTTAATTATAAGCACAATAAGCTTATCTCACACACCTATATTTTACCACCAATATAACTCTCATAAGACATTACAACTCATGAAAATCACAGTAGATATAAAACAAGACATTGCAACACATAAAAATCACTTGAGTGAATATTCTTTCGCTCCAATTTGTTTCAGTAATTGGACATTGATTAATCAATTTTCTTGATTTGTGATTTAATAGTTGGTTTATTCTTATTACAACTTCACCATGTGCCACATCAATGGCTATTATTTTGGGCAAAAGTTTGCCTCTACCTTGCGAATAAGCAAAATGTAAACCCTCAAATTTAATAATATAATTAAAATCAAAATCATAGAAGAACAAAAATATTAATTTTAGATCACAGTGGAAAATAAAATATATATATATATATATATATATATATATATATATATCTATGGCTTTAGTCATCTCAAAAGCTTTGGAATTTAAAAAATAAATAATTTTTTAATTTTCTTTTCATCAAATGTTTTATAAAATAAAGGATAAGAGACAAATTTCAAATCAGCTCTAAATGAATTTGAAGTTGAAATAAAACAATATCAAACTAAGGGTGCAAATTTGATTTAGCATATGGGATCATGGTCTGACCTGAATTTTACTCAACCCAAGCATGCATGACATCAATCTAACTCATTTATTGAACAAGTTAGAAAATCTAAACCGAAACCAATGTACCTTCAACCTGACTAACCATATATGAATAGGTAGTAGGAAGTAGATTTTTTCAGAAAGCAAACATTATTAGTAAAGCCGAGAAAACGTCACAAAGTCTAAATTGAACCCGGTTCAACCCAGCATACAGCCATTTTCAACCATGAACCGGCGAATGGTGTTCATCAGTTTATCAGCCGGTTCAGACCGCGGTTGAACAGTAAAAAACCCATGTTGCTGACCCTCAAATTTCACCACCTCGACCGGCTTTCCCCATTCGTTCAATCTCTCGGCATATTCCACCGCTCTATCCCTCAACAAATCCTCTCCCCCGACAACCACCAGCGTCGGTTCGAACCTCACCTCACTCAACTCCGGTCCACCCGAACCAAACGGGTTCGAAATCGGATCATCAGTCGTCGACCCGACCGGCAGAGCCAGCCTCCAGAATCTATCATTGACCTCTAGATTCAAAAACGCCTCCTGAGGGCAAGTTGCTTCAGATCTGGTCCGCTGGGTCCCACCGAAGAAAGGCATGAGAAGAACGTAACCTCGGATCGAAACCGGTTCGAGCTCGGCACGGCCGACATCTGAGCCGAACCGAACCGCGATGTGATGGGCTATATTCCCGCCGGCGGAGTCGCCGGAAATGAAGACTTGAGAAAAATCCGCATCTTTAAGAAGGGGATCGGGATCAGGAACGAGGGCTTGTGATCGGAGCCAGAGAACGGCGGCGAAGGAATCGTTAATCGCAGCGGGGAGGCGATCTTCCGGGGCTAAGCGGTAGTCCGGAGAGACGATTATTGAGCGGAGATCGGCGGCGAGGCGGAGGCAGTAGTTGTGGAAATTGGGCCAAGTGCGGGATCCGATGCAGTAGCCGCCGCCGTGGAAGTAGTAGAAGATGGGGAGTTTAGGGGGATCGGTTGCGAGGCGGTTGCGAGGGCGGTAGAGACGGAGATTGAGGTTAAGACTGGGGTCAAAGAGGACGTCAGAGAATTCTATGGAACCGTCGTCGTCGACGGGGACGAGGAAGCTTGGTTCGGAGCTTCGGCGAGTGGAGCCGTCGCTGAAGACGCGGAGGACGCCGCGGCACTCTTCGACTTCGAAGATTTCAGGGGTGGGGTTTGAGGAGGAAGTCATGGTGCGGGGGTGGAGGTTGGATGGGTTGGTGGTATGGGTTGGTTTTAGGGTTAATTTGTAGGGGGAGGGGAGTGCAGTGAAGAGGACTGGCAGGTTGGTTGGCATTTACTGGATGGCACCATAACTTTTATTAGAGATGTAATTGCATGTGCAAGAACATTGAATGAAAGTAACATAAAAAATTGTTGAATGCAAGAGTTTTGTTTGGTTGTATAGATATATTCATTAAAAATAAAATATTTAATTAATTTTAATAATTACTATTTTTATCATTTTATATTTTCTTGGTAACATAATTATTCTACGAGGTTGCGTGCGCAGTTAAGTAGTATTGATACTTTTAAAAATATGATCTACTCATATTGGATATGTATCGAACACCGACGCATATCCGACAAGTCCTAACAGCTCTCTAATATTACAAAATAAATGTTTGAATTTTTTTTTCAGGTCTGATCATTTTAGGGAAACACCTCAACACTGTATCAGCGTGAACTTAACATGATATCGTGAAAAATAAACTTTGAATATACAGTACATTGAAAATGTGACCGCATGAATCATCAAGAAATTCATGGGATCGCATTAGGAGAATACCAAAATTTTGCATCAGAATAGTCAAAAAAAGAACATCAAGTACCATTCCATTCAGTTGAGTCATGGGCTGACTAAAGAAAGCATATCATGCACCTGATTTGAGGGACGATCGTCGGTCAACAGCCCCTCTACCAAATTCTAAGATACCTCGCAGGGTGAACTAACTGTCGCTCCATAAAGCACATTGTCAAGATGCCTTGCCTGAAGGAAAGCTACCCTTCAAATTACGGTGACACAGCTCTGTTTGAAGGTCCCTACTGAGAGTCCCCTCAAAAAGGCTACTTGATAACCTTCCAGACAACCGAAGAACTTCCAGCAAACTGAATGATTATCAGACGACCGACTGTTAGCATCAATAGATCATTAATATCCCACTTTGAATAGCTATGAATGTGAAACGACACCAACGACTGTTACGAATATAAAGTCCGCACCTTCGATCCTTTCACTAACATGGGCAATTAACAACCCCTACCTCATCGCTGCTGCAGCTTCCAAGCAGATAACCTTCCCCCATGGTTTATCTTGGAGACTCAAACTGCTTCATCAGCCTCTCGTTAGGCTTCTTAGGCATATAACTCTGCCTGAAGCGCCTCTATCATCGAACCAAACTTATTCGACTATAGAACTAAATTGAAAACTTCCAGCACAATGTACTGGTGGATTGAGAGCCACCTCCTTTTAACTTCCTCTACTTCATTTTGGGTCTGTAGAGGTATGATATTCTTCTTATACATTCCTCCCATCAGGACAGGTTGAATTCCCCAATCTCCAGACGAGAACCCAAAGAAGAAGCACAACTTCTTATCCTTTGTTTGATTCTCCAAGCCAAGCAGTTGGAACTTACCCTCCAAACCCAATTGAACATACTGTACGTCAACCTTGAATGGAAACATATAGGCAAAGGGCTTAAGTGACCATTAGTAAACTATGTACGTTTTTATAAAAATTATGGAGTTTGGTTTGATCAGAACAGTAATAACTCTATGATGATTTAAGATCGTCCGTCATGGAAAAAGGACAACCACAAACCCATCTAAATTGTCTTGGTAGAGAATAAGATACCCTCAAAACATATTGATCACCCAATCATATCCTCCAATAGCCTGAAGATGAATGCCAAAGTCAAAGACACACGCATCCTGTAACTCGGTCACCTTCCATTGCAAAAAATTCGATCTTTCATTCATTAAGATTGACCTAAGGATTCAGAGAAAGCATTTGGTAGACATCCTATTAAAGAAAAGGGTTGCATAAAACTGAAAGAAGGAAACTGAGAGAATCAGAGAGCGCAACGCCAAAACCAAATATCATATCTTGATTTCAAAAAACACGCATAACATCAACACAAATTTCAAAAGAAAAAATATTAATAAAACTAAAATTTTATTTTAAAATATTAAAAATCTAAATTTATTTGAAGAGAGAATATTTTGCTAGCAGTTCCTCCGCCACTTCAAGACAAGTCATCCTCAAGCAGTCTCTTCAAGCCAAATATCAAAGTCATGTTGCGGCGGTGGGGATTGGATGGGATTGCTGTAAGGGGTTGCTTTTTGGGTTAATTTGGGGAGTCGGAGACGGCGCGATAACTTCTTTTGAGGGAAATGAATGCATGTGAACGAATTCGTTGCACATTGAATGAATATAAGATTAAAAAAATATATTGTTAAATACAAAAGAAATTTGTTTGGATGAATAAAAATATTTAATAAATTTTAATAATTAGTATTTTAATTATTTTGTATGTTTTTGGTAACATAATTGTTTTGTACGATTGGGCTCATTTTATGTATTTTATTTTTCAAATCACTATTATATTTCTGTTCAATAATGATTTTTATTTTTTATTTTTTAAAATTTCTCAAATAGGAAATTTTTTTTTTTCAATTTAAATTGTTAAAGATGGGTGATTGTTAGAAAATTACGATTAATTTTTTTTAAAATAAAATAAATTTATAATAGTCAGTGCAGCCGTTTTAGAAATAAGTTCTTCTCCAACGAACTTCACTGCGTGTTTTGTGAATAGTGGCGGAGCAAACTAATTATAAAAATAAATTAATTTTATTAAAATTTAAAAAGAGAAAATTAAATAATTCAAAATAGAATATTCTCTTTCAACTAATTGGATAGTATTTTAGTTAAAGTCATATGATTGTCTGTAATATTAAATAATAAAAGTACAATCTAGAACTTTAAAATTCACTTAAAATAATACATTTAATCTAAACTAATTATTTTGGCAAACCCATAAAGATAATTCTTAAACATTATCAAACTTCTAATTTAACTAAAAAAAAATGGGAGAGGAAGACTCTTTAAATATTTAAGGAAAAAAAATACAATAATTTGCACTGCTTAAAAATCTTCTTATTCGACTTAATGAGCTTATGAACAAGTTCTTTTAAGATGTTTGATTAAAGTTGGATATTGATTTAAAATTTAATATAAATTACAACTACAAATATATTTTAATTTAAATAAAATATGCTTTAAAATTAAAAAAAAAAAATTAATTTTTCTCAAATTTCTCAAAAAAATATAGTTTTTTTTTAAAAAAAAAAATCAAATACATTATGGGGGAAAGAAAAACTAAAATATTTAAAAAAAAGAAAAAAAAAATATTGAGCTAGTTTTTAATGCTTTTTGTAGGCATTGTGTAATGCGCTATAAATGATAATTATTTATAATAAGTTTGTACATCAGGAACGCACCAACATAAATCTTGAGAACATCTAACAAAATAAGAAATATAAACGAACAGTTACGGAGGGCACACTATCAGAAGACCAAATGACCCACTTCATCAGATGTAACCTCCTAAAACAAGGCTAGAGATCGATCGCGAGTAAACCACCCAAACCAAGGATTAAGGCTAATCAATATGAACAAATGCATCAATCTACCTATCGCTACTTCTCGAATCAAAGGAAGGGTTCATTATCATTTGTCATCTCTCATATGCCCCTGAGATTCCTCATTGGAGGCCAAGAACTGACAAAAACATAATCCATGAAGCTTTTCAAAGAACCCATTCGTCAAGGAATGAGCTACCTATTGGATTACGATGATTCACTGTCTGCCCGATAGCCTAGTTTTCTTATGTTGACAAGTGTTTCTCATCCAACGATCAATAGTCGATAACTAGATTAGAATAACTAACTGACAAAACCAAGTTGATCGAGTCAAGCCTGCCAACCCGAAGATAATAAACAGTTAACTGACTATCCTGATTTAGCATAGTCGGACGAACATGTCTTGTTGAACGAAGGCCTATTTATTTCAGTCGATCCAGTCACTGGGTAGTCGAGCCTTAGGCCCATACATGTAAAATACATATAATATCCTTCAACGACCCTATTAAAGTAAGGAAAAACATGTAATTTGACATGTTGTACCCCCTCTACTATAATAATGGGGGAATCATTTTATGAGAAAGAGCAAATCAACTAATCAGATTAATAGTCATTACTGTGCATCTCCTGATCCCTCCCTCTCTCTTTATCTCTTGTCATATGCTCAATTCCTTAGATATGATTCACAGATTAAATTAGGATTCAACATTCTAAAAGGTGTGGTAAGCTACATAAAAAGAAGAGGAGTAACACAGAGAAGAAACTAACATTAGAGACATCAATAATATGGAGCACACCAGGAAGTTCAAACAATATCAAATCCATGAGCTAAAAGACAAGATGATGGATGCCATCTTAAGGACGCTGTCTCGAGAAAGGGAGAACAAACTTTGAGAAGAAAACTTGAACTCATTACTTTGAATTTAAGATCGAACTTAAGTGAAATTGAACTCAATTAAAACTCAAACATCATTTCTTTTTCAATTCAACTGAACTTAGGCAGAATGAGAACTCTTGAAATTGAAACAAGGTCTGAAACTTGAAATGAAAACAAAACTTAAAATTGAAAAATTATCAATTTGATAATGATTTGGCAATTTGTAATTCCATCAGGATGTCCTAGATCTAATACAACTAAAAAAAAAAAACTTTAAACTCACCAAATTAATCTTTTTAAACAAAAACCAGAACTTAGAATTAAAAACTGTCTAATCTGCTTATTATTGAACAAAATTGTAATTCCCCTAAGGTGTCATGCACCTAGTACTGCTAGAAAAATTATCCTAAGGTGTCATACACCTAGTACTACTATTAGTAAAGGGTGTCAATTAACTAAATTATTACTTAGTTAATTAGGCAAGTAAAATTTTAAGTACTTGATTAATATTTTAAGTGATTGTTATACTTATTGATTGTTTACATGAGGTATAATTAATTAAATAAGATATTAATTAAGTTCTTTAAATATTTAATTAGATTATTGTTGTTTTAATTAAATAAATTAAAAGGTTAAAGACTCGGTTAGTGTAATTTCATCTATTTAAAGGGGAAATTAATAAATAAGTTTTCGACCTAATAGGGTTAAATTTGATGATAATTAATGTAATTAAGACAATTAAGAGAGTAATTAGTTTATTTAATGAATTTCAAGTTTCAACAAAGTAAGTTTAATAGTTAAATGTGTGGTAATTTAGTCAATAAAAGTAATTAAAAACATATATATTCAATGTGTATTTTAGCCAATAGAAAAATAAATCAAAACTCTTAACTATTTTGGATTTTCATAAATTAATATGTTTATTTTAGTGATATAAATGGGATAGATATGCTAACTATTAAATTCAAACATTAGGTTATATAAACCCCATAGATAATTCACTTAATAATGCAATGGAACGAATAACATAGTGATAATTTAAAACTTCACATAATAGTGCATATAGATGTCTCGGTTTAAGCATGGAAAATGGAAGGAAGCATGCAATTTAACATACTATAAATAAACTAAGAACAATACCTCATAAGGTATTTATATAGGATTTTGGTTAGGACAACATAAATAGCAATGCTTGATTGATTAATTAAATACCAAATCTTATCAAAGTTATATGCTAACATGGTAATTTAACATA